>CAKNYM010052731.1:312800-363008 GCA_932195095.1 Andricus curvator | reverse complement strand
TGTTAAAAGTTAAGCAATATAAAAATGTAAACTTTAAAAATTGAACTCTTTCAATTCGAAAGCCTTAGTAGTTAAACCAATGTAAACGCTCAAATTAATAGATTTATAATTAAACGCTTTTCTTTCATTTAATATCCTATGTTCAAATATGGTTTCAGTCTAAAATATTCCATTTTTAACTCATTGCAAATTGAAAATTTTTAATTAAAGAAGAGATATTTTTTTAATATTTAACAATACTTGACAATTTATTTCAAATGAGCAATTATAAATCAAATTTTCAAAACTAAACAATTTGAAACTGAATTGTTTCAAATAGGAAGCCTTCAGTCGTTAAAATATCAGTGTGAAAAATTTAAACTTTGATGCTTTAAACCAAATGCCGTGTTCACAAATTACAAACTTAGCGATAAAAAAATGCAGAAATAAGGCAGAAAAAAGCATCACAAACAATTTCTCTGAGTTTCACTTTATGCTGGTATTATTAGACAAATTTATTGCCTGCGCCATGTTTCGGTTCTGGCATTTTACCGCATTTTTCACAAGGAAAAAAGGAAATGGCTACATTTACTATTTTAACGTGCATTATTTAAACTCTAAACGCATTTTTCTTGGAATTGAGTCAATTTTACTACTTCACCTTGCAGCACATGCAAGGAAAATAGTAAAAGCGGCTATTTTAAGTTGCAATATTGACCAAATTATAGAGAAAATGCATTCAGAGTTCAGATGCTGCAGGATAAAATGTAAAATTTAGCCATTCCCTTTTTTCCGTGCCAGGTTCACAAGATTCCCGGCAAAGTTGTTGTGGGATAATAATAAACTGATTGATCTTGCCATAATTAATTCCCTTATTATAGATTTAAATTGTTGTCCAATTTGTGTGGTCGGAGATTATGTGTGTTTAAACCCCCCGATAAGGAGGTTTGCTGACAAACTAACCAGGCACTAAAGCGTCGTAGATTACATCGTAATTGCAGCAGGGAATAACCTGTTTAATTACATTATCGCAGCCCGCGGGAATTAACTTTATAAGCAAGTAGATCGTGATGAATACCGGAAGAAAGATTTAAAGTCTGACATACAATTTCAAAATGGCGCAAACGCTGGATTTGCCCCCCACTGATACAAAGATCCTAATGTTTTTCGCCCTTTTTTAATTATACGGCAGAATTTTGGCATAGCTACTATAGTATAATGCATTTAAAATTCTTTAATTTCAATGTTTGACAATTTTCTTAATTTAGAGTCAGATATGTAAGTTAATAGTATGAAGTTCCGTAAAATTACGTGCTGATTCTGTGTTTTATTATCAGATTTCGCGTTCCTTAAAATCGCACGATTAAAATCGTCATCAGTAGACTGCAAAATTTGAGGATATCACTACAATTTGAATTCTCAAGTAGAAAACTATGAGCACTACTATTTACTTAATATCTCATTGAAATTAAATATTCTGCAGCAGGAAGATTTGTCTTGATCACAACTTAAAACTTAACCCCTATTTAAAGACCATTTGTTCAAATGAATTTGATGTAAATTCAGGATATTAACCTAATGGGAAAAATTTCAAGAGACATCTTTTTCTTTTATTTCGTCAAGTGTTTCAGAGTCCTTGGAAATAATGAATGTTTCGCACGGAGGAAGAATTCGCTCACGAAATTCATTCCGAGTATTCGTATATAGACATTTGAGGACATTCTTCTCCCAAGTTAAGACGTCCAACCTGGGAAAGAAATTTCAGGAAAAGAGATGATGTTTAAAATCGGAAATCCGTGTCGGATCTAGCGGCTCCTGGTATGCCCAAGCCTGTGCTATTAAAGAAAGAAAAGGAAAAAAATGAGGAAAAAAGGCGAAGAGATAAAGAGAGTTTGAAAAAGGAACGAAGACGTTGTTAAGAAGACGCTTCGTGAAAAGTCTGTATCTAAGAGACCAAGATAGTTGAAGAGTCCGGCGTTGGAAGAAAGAACTGAAAGGACGGTTGTCCTAAGAAACCTACCTACTGATATCTTCTTTAATTGTTCCTTAAACTCAAAGCGACAAGAAAAAAATGTATAGCTAAACCAGCGATGCTTATACTTAATATAGCTTCAAATATTGTTAGAAACTAACTAACGATATTGTTAAAATGTATTAAAGCAGGGATTTGAAAGCAGAGTTTATATCACATAATTAAATCTTTAAAATAATGATATTGTATATCTAAATTAAGAATCTTGAAAATCTGAATATGAGGCTAATAAAATAGGATTAACTTTGACAGAGATTTGAAACTTAGAATTGATTTAACAGTTTACCTTACAATTAAACAGATTATATTTTCCGCTCTCTATTCGTAGGAATTTACAATTGATTTCGATGGTTTCGAAGGAATTTCAAATATTTTCAAGAAATCCTCACATGTTAAAGCTTTTCGCGAATTGCCAGGGATTAAAAATTATAATATTGCAGTTCAATTATTATAACTATTTTAATATTTCAAGCAGGAGAAAATTTAATATATATCTACATATAACTCTTTTTCAAACCTAAAGAGCCTATTTGAAGAAAATAATAATGCTCCAGGAAATTTCAAAGATTTTCAAATATTTTAAGACTTTTTCTGCTCTCTATTCGTAAAAATTTTCAATTGATTTCAATGGTTTCCGAAATTATCTACAAAGATTTAAAAACACTCAATTTTTCCAACGGTCAAAAATGAAGCGTACTTGACTCTTAACATACAGCCCTTTGTCCAAAACAAAAAAAAACTCAGTCTGACTCCAGTGTCTCATGAAGTCAGTCGACTATTCGAAAATAGGGAAAGAACAAAATATAAAATTTTACAGTTTGATTAATTTTCAATAAACTTTTTTTCTGTATATAAACATATTCATAAAAGTTTTTATAACCGGGTAACCAAAGTGTAATTTGGAAATTGACAGAAAATGGAGCAACCTGCTTTAAAAAGATGAGTTTTTATTTATTTTATACCAATTTATATTAATTTCTGCTGAAGTAAAATTTTTCTTCATGTAATGATAGGATTGGAGGGGGGGAGGGGTAATCTTTAAAGATACTTTGAGGTGTTTGAAAACTCGAAAATTAAACTGATGGCTTCTCCCTTCACGCCTCATTTTCAAAGATTCCTAAATGCATTTTTAAACTCTCCCAAAAAAATTATAATATTGCAGTTCAATTAATATAACTATTTTAATATTTCCAAACAGGAGAGCATTTACTATATATATTTATATATAACTCTTTTGTCGAATTTAAAGAGCTTACTGAAGAAAATAATAATGCTTCAGATAATTTCAAAGATTATCAAATATTTTAAGATTTTTTCCGCTCTCTATTCGTAGGAATTTTTCCAGTTTCGCGGAAGTAGATGTTTTACTTCTGAGATATTGAGTTTCTAAATGCGGGTGAAAAATATTTCATCTGAAAAAAGTTAGCCAATTCAGAGTAAATCGTAATAAAACGTAGTACCTTCTAACGTTTAAATATTAGCCATATTCGACTTTCAACAATTTCGTATTTTTTGCCCACCATAGGCCCTACCTTTAACAACATTAATATTGTATTTTTGTAGTTTTAAGGTCCGAGATAATTACATTTTTGTTAACCGTAATCATAGAAAATAATAATAAATCCATACCTAGAAATGTACAGAATTATTATGTACTTCAATAGTCTATATTTTTTTCAAAGACTTGTTTTAATGTACTTTTTTTTAGTTCCGAAACTCAGAGCAAACGGAATACGTTTTTTCTTTCGAAATTGTAATTATTAACAATTTTGATAAATATATACATACCTAGAAATATAAGTTTCCATAGTTTTTTATTTACTTTGATTTAATTATTTTCTTCATTTTATTATTTTGTACTTTTCGACAAAAACAAGCTTAAACTTTGAAGTTTTCCCCGCAGGTCCTGTATAGAAAAATATATGTTCCAGCTGGCCGAGTCTCAGGTTTGCAGCTGGAAGGTTGCAGGCTGAATTTTCGCTGCTAATGCTTCTTTCCATTTTTTTTTGCATTTTACTTATTAAACTATTTACATATTTAATTCCCTTCTAACTTTTTTTTTTAATTTTGCAAAAATATATTTTTAAATGCTTTCTTCGCGAAAAAATATTTTTTATTGCAATTTATTCATATTTGAAACTGCAAGACTTAGGTCCACATTAATTGGAAATCAAATTATTGTCGATTGAAACTGAAATTATCAAATTTTGAACACTGCCTGATTTGCAATTTTTTGTTTTTGAAGTCTTCTTTGCTAGAAGATTTAATTTTTGAGCATTTTTATTTGAAATTGTTGCATTTTTTAATTTAAATTTCAACGCCTTATAGAGAAGAACAGGAAAGGAATCGTTGCTCCTATGTTTATTGTAATTTGCTCGATAAGGAATACACACTGGCCAGAAACATGTTCAAATACAGATATTTACAGTTTTCTAATAATTCAATTCATCTGTAAAGAAAAATGGTAAAATTTATGAATTTTTGGAACAATTGAAAAAATATGAATATAAAAAAAGTTGCCTCGAGCAACAAAAATAGCAAAAAAGAAATAAAAAGTATGTTTGTTCGAGGGCTGCATTCAAAAGTAAAACCAAAATAAATTTTCTTCCTCATAGGGGGATGTTTATTTTCACTAACAACAAAAAACTGACAATTATTTCACCAAGTTGAGCTTTCTATCTTACATCGTAAATCTTCTTTTCAGAAAATCAGTGAGACCATCGAAAGTTCAATCAATGTGTCTTGTTGTAACGAACCACTTTTTAAGTTACAGTAGTTTTATATTTCAAGTAATAAAAAAGTTTTCCTTATATGATCAAAGTGAACAATTTCTCTGAATTTTTATAAATCGTTATTCATATATTATGAAAGGTCATCAAAGGTTACTTACTCGACCAATCGATGTGTCTCGAAGACGCGCACAAACACATCATATACAGTATGCTCAATATTAAAAAGTTTCCGTCACATAAATAAGATAAACAATATATTTAAAAAAATTTTTAATTGGTATTGCTGAATAATAAGAGGTCATGGAAGGTTAGGCAATAGGTCACTGAACTTTTCTCGAAGACGCGAACAAAAATATATCAGATGCAGTACTGTAGTATTCCTAAAATCAAGAAAGTTTTTCTCATATAAACAGAATAGAGAATATTTTTGAAAGTTATAAAGCAGTATTGATAGGTCTTAAGGCCATGTTATACATGAGTCACGTGACCTAAATTATCGATAATTTTTTTTGCAACAACTCACGTCCACACCGAATGAGATATCGAGTTGAAATTTTGCGGAAAGCCTCAGGAAACAATAATGTACGTTTGTATACAACATTTGGAACGAAATTTAGAAAAAGATTTTTTTGAAGAAATTAAAACCGGAGAAATATCGGCATTTTTTGTGCAACAACTCATGTCCACACAAAATGAGATATCGAGTTGAAACTTTGGAGAAAGCATCAGGAAACTGCACTGAGCGAAGAATTCCCGTGTAGTTCGGGTTCACACCCCAATAGTTCGGGTGGTTTCACTTTTTTTTTGTTTCACACGAAGGTTTGGCGCGCTTGCACTACTGAGACGTGCGATCACCCCAACCATTCGGGTGCTCACCTGAAACAGCAGCGGCCGAAGTGGTGGGGCGCCCGCCCGAATAGTTGGGGAGCTTGCACGAATGATTCGGGAGATTCGAGTCGTCAACCGCTTTGGATGTTGCGCGTTCGACGTTTGCGCATGTTCGCTAATGATTTGATTTTTAGTCTCATGTGCAAGCAAAGAATAATGTTTTATATTTCTCTTACCTTCGTTAATGATTATCCAAAGAAAACCCAGATAACTAGTTACACTTTATTCCACTGACATCTCGCACATGAACAATAAAATCGACATAAACTAGAAACAGTGACATTCGGGAAGAGCCTGATATTCATCAGCTGCGGCCATTAGTGAACATGCGCAAACGTCGAACGCGCAACATCCAACGCGGTTGACGACTCGAATATCCCGAATCATTCGTGCAAGCTCCCCAACCATTCGGGCGGGCGCTCCACCACTTCGGCCACTGCTGTTTCGGGTGAGCACCCGAATGGTTAGGGTGATTGCACGTCTCAGTAGTGCAAGCGCACCAAACCTTCGTGTGAAAAAAAAAGATAAACCAACCGAACTATTGGGGTGTAAACCTGAACTACACGGGAATTCTTCGCTCAGTGTGTAATCTGCGTCTGTATACAACATTTGGCAAACATTTGGTAAACAGTTTTTTTTAGATCTCTGAGCATAAAAAAAAAATACTTCTAACTATCCGGATCTGGTCAAATCTTATCAGATCTGGATATCAGTTGGAACTACCATTCGTCCAAATTTCATTATCATAGATCTTTTACTTTTCGAGATATGGTGAACAAAAATAAGTTACACACACATATTTTACATTTTTTTACATTACATTGTCGAGCTCCTGTGGCCGAAATATATCAAAATATGTCAAAACAGTATATATTAAAAAATTTACGTAATTACAATCCTCCCTCTACGAGGAAGTAAAGTATGACTAGGCATACTTTTGCCCAATAAGTTTCGAATCCCAATATCATGCATGAAAATTTTCTGTATGCTTCAATCGTGAAAGGAATTTCACACTCGATTGTAATACTCATAGAATAGCAATCAATGATGACGTAAATTGAATTAATACACTCAACGCTCGACATCCTATTCCCGATGACAGTTCAAGGCAGCAACAATATTGCCACTTTATTGACCCAATAGCACTCAATAGTAATGATCCTCTGGGCTATAATCTCTCGAGTAAATTTAATTACATCGGAATCCATATGTACGTCGCAAAGAATGCCATTACAGCGTATGTAAGGCACTCAATTCGGTGGGCAGCAAAGCGTGAAGTTTGGGCCTATTTAGAGCTGCTGCAATGAATATGAAACAGTCATTAGCACGCCAATCCAGAATCACTTAGGCAGAGTGTGCAGAGTGGGTGGAAGGGGTTGAAAGGGGGTGTAAATGGGATGGGAAAGATGTATTGAAATGCATAGCCTGCAGTAAGGCATGCCGATGCTACTCCTGTCTGGCCGGGCGTACCGCAGGACCAAACCGGATGAATGCACGTAGCTAGGCCGTTTGTATCAAGGTAATACCTAGGCCACCTATCGCGAAATCGGTTGAAATGGAAACAGAGGACCACAGATAAGATCTGCAGTCAATTTGCGCGTTTGTCGGCTTTATTGGTCAGTTGTGGCCACCTGATAACGCAAGATTGTATTTACATCCATAAACTCCCATTGCTGTATTGGTCGTTTGTGTAGAAATATACCGGAAAGACAGAAACGAAAAGGAAACGAACGGTGTGTAGGAGGGATAGGACTGGCAAATTGTGTCTCTCGGTACGTTAACCAATTTCGTTTTACGACCGAAGCTTTTGCATACTAGAGAAAAGTGTCATTTTAACTTTTGCGCGGGAATTTTAGTTTCCATTTGTTTGCGGAGCAAGTAGATTATGGCTTCCATCTGAACCGAGCTAATGCAAGAAATTTATAGGATTTTTTTTGGTTTTGCAATGGTAATATTATTATTAATATTGATGGCGTCATATTATTATCTATATTTTTAAGTTCAGAAAATATGTGGGCGTCCGTATGAAAAGGGCCTTTATGGCCGGTATAGAGTTACGTATAAGTTCATATAGCAGGATAAATACCCCGAATTTGAAGCCCAATATGAACCTTTTAGGTTCAAAAACGAGTCGCTGGGGCATTTTTGAAGTTGGAATTTCGAAAAACCACTTGTCGAGAAAAACGCAACTATAAACCTGGCGAGTACCATAAGCGCACATGTTATACTTTTCATGCGGACGCCCACATATACGTAATATAGGTACTTACATTATACGTTTACTGAAGGTTTTGAATTTCCGGAATAATGAAATTATACAGGTATGGCATATTATCACGGCTAACTGTAATTCCTAGTTTCATTTACTGAGGCAAATGAATTTAATTATTTCAACATCGAAGAAAATATGTTGCTCTTGTAATGAAATTTCTCCTTAACTTTGAAATAGAAACATGGCAACATGTACATTGTACAACCTTACAGTATTACATATTGAAAAATTATTATTTTTTTTGCCAAAATGAACTGAAACCGCAGTTGAAAATTCTACTTTTTTAAACAGGTAAATGTCAAACAAATAGGTGCAAAGGATAATATGTGGATTAAGGGTGTTAAAACAAGGAACTTCGAATCTAAGCTTGCATTTTCGATTTTTTTTGTCTGTTTTTACGGAATACCCGGGTAAAAATATTTGGGCTTGATTTTGCCTTGAATGTCTTCAATATGTCTTTAGGACCATGATGTATGGTTCCGTCTCACCAGCTAGACATTGGAGATATACAGACTTCTCTTGCTTGTCTTGATAAAGTCTTGATAAATACACCGAATTGCTCTTAAAAAAAATTATATTACCAATTTGTGGCCTTAACATTTGCCAGGGTCAAAATTAGAGAAGTTTTAGTTTGTAAATTTTATTGTCCATTATACTCCGACATCTATAAACTATGGAGTCCCTGCCGATGGGGTCCTTAGTATGGACCCCATCAGCAGGGCCTGCCATTTCCAGGAATCAGGTAGCTAGGTAAGGACCAAACAGTTGACATCTGCTCAGGATTAAAATTTTACAACCGATGAAATTTGTTATTTTGTAATAAATAATTTTCAAATAAGAAATTCGGAACCTGCCTGTCTCAACAACTGCAGGCATATAAAATTTTCCATAAAAAGATTAAAACTGTCATTTTCTAGAAGTATCTAGTGAACTGTTGGAGATAGGAAAAAATGGACAACATTTTTAGATTCGCCATCCAAACAACATAATTATTGCAGATAAATAGACTTATTAATACATAAACAATAAATATCATGAAGATAAATATTATAAACATTCTATATAGTTTTAAGCGGATTAGTGATGACCCTTAAGACATCAAAAATAGTATGGTTCCGTCTCATGAGCTAGACATACAGAATGTCTTGGAATTGTCTTGGATTGGTCTTTACCCAAGCCAAAATCAAGACCAAATATTTTTACCCGGGTAATTAATTTTTTTTGAAAACGACCAATCATAACGCAAAGTGATGCAAAACATAAAAGATGTGGTTCATTGAAATGATTACTTTTTCATGGTAAGTTTTCTTTTGTAACTATGCATACTTAAGGAGATATGCAAAGAAAATTATGACAAGGAAGCGTTAATTGTCCATCGTTATACTTACAGGAGATTCATATAAAAATGTGAAATTACAATTATTAAAAATTGTTTTATATGCATTTTTTTAAAGAATATAAAAATAATTTAAATATATAACAATTTTCTTGGCATATCTACTTAAGTATGCATAATTTTTAAAAATATGATGAAAAAATACTTACTTAATGAACCGCATCTTTTATATTTCGTATAGTTTTGCGTTATGATTTTCTTTTGAAATATTTCTGAAAATAAATGAAAAAGTTCTGAAAATATTCAAGCTTAAATATTATTTTTAGGAGCTTGTTCTCAAGTATTTAAAAAATTATTATCATCATAATCAAAGTTACTTATTTAAAAAAAAATTTAATAGATATTACTAAAAATTACTTAGCGTTATGAGGAATTAAGTTTTCACTAAAATTGGCATACCCAGGTGAAAAAGTTATATATAGTTTATATATAGTGGACAAGACGATGATTTTTTTTATTTCTTATATGAACTTTTCTGCATAAAAAAAATGAAAAATATCAGTGTTTTGTCCACTATATATATATATTATATTATATTATATATTTGTGGGTATACATCTCAGCCTCTATTGGAATGACCGGAAAAGCTGATTATTCTTAATGCGTGAATTTATTCAGAACAGCAACCAAGTGGGACCTAAAATCGATGTGATTCCGCACCTAGCTTGATATATTAGTCGGCCGGAGTTTACAAACCATAAAAAAGCAAACTATAGCCCCAAAAGTTAATGAATTAGACAGTCCGTGGGAAAATATATTCATATTTACTTTTTCAAATAGCTATTACGTTAATACTCACTTATTTGCTAATAAAGTGATTGACTTAAATACTGTTTAAAAACTGTTTCAACTAGTTTTTAATTATGTATGTATACATAATCATAGTTTCGTATTGTACTCATTTGTATTGTAGAATTATAGTTTTTCGGATAAACTTTTAAAAAGTACACAGTAAATCCCAAAAATATTTTATATCTGAAGTTTAACAAAAATGTTGCAAAAAATTGACAACTACATTTATCTGACGTCGGATAATTTTTATCGGGAGGTGGATTCACAATCACATTCAGAACTTTATACGTAGTTGTCAATTGTTTGCAACGTTTCCATACAACTTCACATAAAAAATATATCTGTGAGTTACTGTGTAATTATCAAAATATCGATTATATTCATCTTATTTATAATAAACTTTCCTAAAGTTGAACACTTCTACGTGATGTATGTACAGAGAAATGTGTATATTTTTGGGTATTTATACTAAATTAATGAATATTTATAAAACAATATATTATATTTCAGTCGTGATACAAGTAAATATGATGGAAAAAAATCAATCTAATAAATTTTAAAATGATTGAAAATGTTTCCTCAAAGTTATTACGCGGAGAAGCGAAAGCGACCTCTTTGGAAAGAATTACCCATATAGGAAAAATATTTGAATTGGAAAATTCTTGAAAGGTGCAAAAATTCAATTTCAGAAAGATTTACATACTAACACTTGACAAAGGAATTGAAATTGTGTAATATGATTTGAAAGGAACTTCAATTTTTTCTTTTTTTCGAAGACAATTTTGAATTTTGTAAGCTTTAAGATTGAAAAAATATATATAGAATAGATGTGGAACTATTTTCAGCTAACATGTTTTATCGTCTTCGAGATATAAAAACTGTAATTATTATCCCTATTCTACGAAATTTTGTGAACATCTGTATGAAATTAACAATTATCCGATTTAAACCTTAAACGATGACAGATGTGACCCGTAGAAAGTCAGTAATATAATTATTAAAAAATTCCTACACCTGTTGATTTTTTATTTTTTATTTTTTTATTTAAAGCCTGTCCTCCACTATTAGAGCCAAACATATCTAATGATTTTCAAGGTCGCTTATTATGTAAGGTCAAGTAAGGAACTCCAGAAATGACTTCCGTGAAGCAAGAATGAAAACAACTGGCAGAGAAACATGCCTAAGCGTAAACAAGACAGACTCCTCGCTTTATATGCTAATTCTAAGGAAGGCAGAAGCGTGAAATACATTCACTTGTTAACCTCATGACCCTCTCCCACTTTACATGACACTTTGTTCTGCAATAGCAACACCATTTGAATGAAAATACTTCCGATTCAACTCGTGCCAAGAGAAACAACTCGATTTTTAGTACTCGGTGGATCTTGGAATTCTAAATTGAAATTCCTCTCCGTAATTGTATTCTGCTTGCTTCTGTCCATTAAAGAAGCAACAGCCAAAGCGGAGTAATAACAGAATTCAATACTGGTCTCGACGTTTTATGGTATCGAATAATTGACCGGTTAAATATGCTAGACTATTCCCGATTTAAACGAATAATATAGGTAGAGACGAATTCTGAAAACCAATAACCGATTTATCGCCGATATGCCGGCACTGAAAGTTAAATAGACATAAATACTTTACTGCTGTTAATGGAAATTAATGTCTGATACGTATTTTGATATTATACTTTTTCCAAGAATAAGAGATTACAATTTGTTAACTTTTTACAAAATATAAATAAATTTTCTTGGGTGATTGCCAAAAAGATATTCATTTTAAGTCCCATACATTTTCCTCAATTTTTGTTTAGAAATTATAAATAAATGCCTAAAATGTTTTGTAATTTACCTGTCCCAAGCTACAAATTTAAAATGAAAAATTTCTAAACGATATTAGCAATTTTGTATAGTTAGATTATAGTGAGATATCGCTTATATTGAGTTGAAGAAGACATTAATCAAGAAGAGGATTCAATCGTTTCGATTTTGGGATTTCTAATATCATTTCAAAACCTGTCCCACAAGTTTTTTGACTGGTGACAAATTCATTGTGAAGCAATTTTCAACTATAAAAATAATATTAAATAGAAAATATGAATGTAATAAATTCTCGAAGAAACATATTAGATTTAAAATCAATAAACATACAAATAATCGTAGGCTAATGAAATTAATGAGAATGAGAAATGAGTGTGGAATGTAAGAAAAGCCATCGAGAGCTTCCTTCTCTCTGAAACACTCGTCCAGTTATGACCAAGTGTTAGTTCATATTTTAAATTCTTAAATTGTGTCAACGCTCTGGCTATTTTTTGAAGAAATGTATGTGAACGCCACAATATGATTGAGCAAGAGATCGCCTTAAACAAAGGTATTTATATGAATTAGTATAAACGATAAACCATCGTAAAATGCGTCAAATCACATGTAAAACTAATAGAATCTAAAACTCGAATATTATCTCTGGAGTGAATGGATTCTGGAACCCTAAGAACATTGATGATGGCCAGTCAAAGTTCCTAAAAATCAGGAAAGATTTTCTTATTTTATGCTAGAAATCTCAAGTTTTAAAACTCAGCGTTATGCCACACCTCCTCGGTTTTTTTCTACTTATCAAAGCGTGCGTAAACTATCATCATAACAAATCCAAGGCACCAAATTTTTCTACACGAAACATAATTTTTTTGGTGTACTGCTTAATTTATGAATTTATTTATATGTTTTTGATTATGTGGAATTATTTAAATGTTTACAGTAGATGTATGATTTTAAGCGTAAAATATTAATTGATTGTGGCGGTCACGTGCCTTCGCATTTCTAAGTTTCGAAAATAATTTTAGTCAATATATTTTATTTTACCCTGCAACTAAAATTTTTCATTTGGGTGCAAATTTAAACTCTTTCGGTCATTAATTTCTTCAACTAATCGAATTTATAATGTTAGAATAAAAATCGCTATACTTTATATTTCAGGATAAAACTAGAAAATAATTGTTCAAACTATTCATAATGCGGGCTAAAATTGTTTATTTTTTATTACGAGGACTTTTGAATAGTTCAAAATTGATCAACATAAACGATGATTTTAACAGTAAATATCGATCACTACTTTTGTATAATATTTTTTATAAAATGTCCGGTAATGTTCCATATTAATTTCTCATGCTATAAAATCGACGCCCCCATTCCATACTGCTCCACGTCGCGTTTGGTCGCTGTAGACCGACCGAACGCGACTGGGCGTTGTACACCGCCTGAGTGCGACGTGAAAAAGTATGGAATGGAGGAGTCGAAATGAGAAGATATGTTGAAATGCTAAAGTCAAAATCAAATAAACCGTGATAATAGTATTTTTTCTCATATATTCTCATACCTTTACCTGCTCTGCATATACTTAAAAAAAATTTTTATTCATATTTTTTATCATGGGTGTATATCGCATAACGCCACCTCACGTGTGAGCTATTTCTGTTTAAAATACAGATCCATCACAAAAACATTCCTAGATCTCCTAGTTGTCTATTTACACACTCTCTAGGGTTAATGTTAAGTTACAATAACACACGATACTTTTTGTCCTACCCTCCTTGAAAACAAGCATGTGAAGCAGATAGAGGATGTTTGGTGTACTGGACAATTTTAGATAATAAGTGAAAGGAAGAAATAGAGTACTTTGCAGAAGGAAGACTGTGGGGTCCAGTGATATAATTTTTTTAAAGATAAAGATAATTTCCTTCACATTCTCACTTACGTGGTGCAGTGTATGTGTAGCGGGCGTAAAGTTTTATGTAACGGGCGTAAAGTTTCATGTAGCGGGCGTAAAGTTTCATGTCGGCCCGGTGGCGGAGTGCGCATGTGCGAACGTCACTGGGCTAGAAGCGGCCACATTACGCCTGCTTCACCTGCATGCAATGACGCGTTTTCAAGGGGGGACGGACAAAAAAGATATTTTCCCCGGCTTGAAAAATGTTTTTTTCTAAAAAATTGCATGGTTTCAAAAAATCAAAAAATTTTCATCGTTTTGGCAGTCTCCTGTATACTGATTTATCAAATAAATAGACTATACTTATTAATGAATTGTTCATTATTAGTAATATATTAAAATAAGTTTTTTGTCCCACCCCCCTTGAAAACGCGCCATTGCATGCACGTAAGGCAGGCGTAATGTGGCCGCTTCCAGCCCAGTGACGTTCGCACATGCGCACTCTGCCGCCCGGCCAACATGAAACTTTACGCCCGCTACAAACCACTTTACGCCCGCTATATAACACTTTACGTCCGCTACATAAAACTTTACGCCCGGTACACATAATTATCTTTATCTTTAAAAAAATTGTATCGCTGGACCCCACAGTCTTTCTTCTGCAAAGTACGCTATTTCTTTCTTTCACTTATAATCTAAAATTGTCAAGTACACCAAACATCCTCTATCTGCTTAACATGCTTGTTTTATAGAAGGGTCGGACAAAAAGTATGGTGTGTATCAAGGGCGTACGGCTATTTTGCCTCGTGCGACTGCCGACCTCGCTTCGCTCGGGCGGCAAGTTCACACTCGTCAAAATAGCCTTCTTTACGCCCTTGATACACAATATACTATTATCAACGAATTTTACTGGCAAGAAAATTGTGTGTTTGTTCCTTATAAAAATACTGAAATAAACGTTTAAATTCTAACACAGGTTCCACTTGTTAGAATTCAGGACTGCAAATTTTCAATTTGTTGAAATATGAAACAAATTTTGTACTATCTCTTCGGTACTTTGTTGAATATGATTTACATCGATTTTTACAGCACAGCAATCTCTCTTCCGTAGACATACTGGCAAGCATACTTGCAGAGCTCGCACGGTGGTAACTCCATTAAATTCCTTGAGCGTAAAACTGTGTAATGCCATTAAGATAAAAAATATACCGCCACCCCAGGGAGCCCCATTCGCGAAAGTCCATTTCAGCAGAGGCCGCGTGGATCTCTGCCTGGTTCGTTTGCTTCAAGCAGAGACTATTTTACATCGCAACGTTGTTGCGCCAAAGTAAGCGTGGCAGCTCGAAAAACTTACGACGCAGTTAAACAGATCTACCGCGGTCCAGGGTTAACTGCTGCTACATCACCGTCTTCCTTTTCCGTGCTTGAATCATCCCTTCCCCTTTCGATATCACCGGATTCATGAATGCCATAAAAGGGTTTGTAAAGTAAAAATTCTTCAGACCGGCGTCCGAAATATAAGTAATCGTAACTCAGAGTCCTAATTACAACTGGAGAAATTCCTCACTTAATTCTCCACCTAATTTTTCTGTTTGTACGTAAATATATTCTGGCTTTGGTATTTTGATTAATTATATTTTAACAAAGCAAATTTTTTACATAGGGAATCTGCATTTTTTTTTTTTTTTTTTTTTTATTCAGAACAAATGCCCTAGGTAAACCATGATTGGGCAACCAAGATACAGAGACTAATCGTATAAGATGATAATTCGAAAAATAAAACAATAGCTTTGTAGGAACAATAAAATAGATAATAATCGTGCATAGTTGGCGTTTAGAGTAATGCAGTATATCATTCCAAAAATTAAAACAATAGAAAAATTTAGTAATAATGCATCCGTCCATCTATGGGCAGTGAATAATAAACTGTATGGCTTATGTTCGCAAATTTAAGATATATTGGTTGAGAATTTTGATGAATTCATTTTCGCCAATGTATGTAAGATCTAATGTTGGATTAGTTCCCGCCTGCATTAAATTAAAGTGATTACACATCACGAAAACTGGCGAGTTGAAGCCGATAGCATTTTGTGGGAAGTTTAAATAAAAAGTTACATCCCGTCTAGCACAAGATCTTGGTACCTTGAATTGGAGGCATTCCATTAAAAAAGGAGAATCTACTTCTTCTCTGATGATCTTAAATAAAAAGTAACAGCATGCGAAGACTCTTCGCTCTGACAGAGTAAAAAAATTAAATCTTTCGCATAGTTCTTGATAGTCTGTTCCGCGGAATGGATATCTTCCATCCTTCTTGAGAGCTAGGAATTTTAAAAACCTTTTTTGAATTGACTCCAATTCATTCCCATATTTTTTAAACATAGGGTTCCATACTTGTGCTGCATATTCAAGCCTAGATCTTACATACACATTAAATATTGTTGTCATTGTTTTCATATTAGTAAAGTTTTTGCAAGTTCTGATGACGAAGCCGAGCGCTCTGGCCGCAGTTGCAGCGATAAGATGTACATGATCAGTAAAATAAAGTCGAGAATCAAAAATAACACCCAGGTCACAGCTTCGCTCAACTCTTTCTACTACTATGTCGCTAATGTGGTAATTGAAAATTATGATCGATTTGCGTCTGTGAAAGGTCATTGTCTTACATTTAGTAGGGTTTATCGGTAGCTTATTAATCTCACACCAACTCACTAAGCTGTCTAAATCTTTCTGGAGAGATTTAGCATCTTCTATGTGTCGTATAACTCTGAAAATCTTTATGTCATCAGCAAAGATTAATATATATGATTCTATTTGCTCTACTACATCGTTTATATAAACAATAAATATAGGGGACCCAAGGGATGAACCTTGAGGTACACCCGACGAAGGAGTATAGGACTGAGATTTAATGTTTCTGTATTGGACCCTATGTTCTCTGTCTGATAGGTAATTAATAAGCAGTGTCACAAGATTCGCCGGTAAGTTTGTTGATAGGAGCTTATTTTTTGTTATTTCGTGATCTATTTTATCGAAAGCCTTCGATAGGTCAGTGAAGATAACATCAACCTGATCTCCTTGCTGTAGAGCTCTGTTTATGGTTTCAGTGAAGCAGGTTAGGTTAGTTATGCATGATCGTTTAGGAACGAAACCATGTTGAAACTCTGATAAGAAAGGTGCTATGTATCTCTGAATGTCATCTTTCACTGCAACTTCGAAGACCTTCGCAAAGTTACATATTATGGATATTGGTCTGTATTTTTCGACCTCCGACTTATTGCCTGATTTGAATACAGGAATTACTTTATTTGACTTCCATAAACGCGGGAATTTTCCTGAGACGAGAGCTAAATTAAAAATAAATTGTAGAGGTTCGGCAAATGCATCCGCACAATCTTTTACTATGTAGCTAGGTATCTGATCTGTCCCAGATGTCATTTTCGCTTTTAATTTCGCTGCTGCCTTTCTTACAGTGTCAACGGTGAGGAGGTAGGGTTCAGTTTGTGCATTGGCATAGCAAGTGTTTAATTCATAATTAGGCACTCTAATATAGTCCGAACCTATTGTGTTATTTCTGTTTGATTTATTCATTGAATCATTTTTGTTATAAACACTAGAGAAATATCGAGCAAATGTATTAATGATTTTTTGATGGTCCTTGTGTGACTCGCTATTATACCTCAACTCATCTGGAAAAGAGTTTCTGTCGGTGGATTTATTTACAAATCCCCAAAACGTTGCTGGATCATTCTTTATTTTTGATTCGGTTGTTTCAATGTAATTTTGATAATCGGCTTTTACCCCTAATTTTATTACTTGGGCTAAGATTGTTATTTGTTCCTTGATAAAGTCCGATTTGTTAACGCGATATTTCCGCAAGAATTTGTTCTTTATCTCTATATTTAATTTTGTAGAATTTGAGTACCATTGTGGATAGGCCCCTTTACGTACATGATTCGAGTTAAATATTGGTACAAATAATATAAGCGCTTGTCTCAGCTTACTACAAAATTTAAGGCATGCCTCGTTAACATCGTTTTGACTAAATATATCCGTCCAATCAATAGTAAGTAAGTAAGTATATAGGTCTGTAAGATTACTTCGTTTAAAGTTCCAATTTTCACCATTATCAATATTACCAACAATAATTAACTGTCGCGCAAGAGGGATATTAGTCGATAATAGGATCTTTACCATAAGGGCAGGATGATATTTGTCTTGTGGTACCATTTCTATTGGAGCTTGATCAACTTCACACTCGCAACTAGAAAAAATCAAATCTAAACAATTCCCATTGGAGTTCTCTACATAATTAGATTGTAATAAATTAAAAGTTGCTCGACATTCCTCAAATAGTGCTGCCTTGATATCATATATTAAAGATTTCTGGTAATTAATATAATTAGATGTATTGAAATCCCCCAAAATAATGAGTTGGGCATGTTGTAATGAATGTATCTCTTGCAAGGTTGTGTAAATCTTCTTAACAGTCATGTTTGACAAATCGGGGGGTATATATAATACAACCATAATTAAGCTATATTTACCTGAATTTATATGTATACCTACTATGTTTAGGTTTAAATTTAGTTCCAGGATATTAGAAAGATCTATTTGTACAGCCTCAAAATGATTTTTTATGCCAATAAGAACCCCGCCTCCTCTCCTGTCAGTCCTATCTTCCCTGAAAATATTAATTGTGTTATTTCCAAAAATCTCGCCAGACAGTACTTCAGGCTTAAGCCAAGTTTCGGTTAAAGCAATACAATCATAGTAACATATATCAGGAAAGCTGGAAGTCGCAGATAATTTTGTGTTAATTCCTCTAGTGTTTTGATAATATATTCTAAAAGGATATTTATTGTGTTGCCTGTACTTCCCAGTGTTATCTACGTATTGTTGCTTTTCTGCGCTGCCTCTGACTTTTTGATAACAGGGATCGAGTTTCTGTGTATTATCCGCAGTCCCGTCTCCCCTCTCTGAATTCTCTGCTGTAATTCGGCTTTGACTAATCGGTACTCCATTTGCTGTAATTTCGTCTTGTCCGATGCTACTCGTAGGTGCTTGAAAATCTCGTGCTTTTGTGTTTTCAGTTTGCTGTCTGCAATGGCCTTGAACACTCGGCTCACATCCTCCTTGTTTTGCAGGATTACCTTGATTGGACGTGGTTTCAACAACGCCTGCGAATATTTACCGAGTCGATATAATTTTAATATATTTTCAGATGATAAACTTGAATCAATGAAATTCAAATATTCTGCGACTGTATTATTGTCAATATTTTCATCGGGAATATTCTCTGTCCCTATGCTTTCTTTCAAGTTAAAAATAATTATATTATTTTTCCTTTTCTCACGCTCCGAACCTTCGACTAAGACTTCAGACACGGCAACAGACATTCTGGAGTTACCTTGCTCGAGTTCTAACGTTTTGAATTCGAGATCCTCTATTCGCTTTAACGCACCTGTGATTGAATCGCCGCTGGCTTCCTCCCTCTCATGAATTTCCTCTATGCGTTGTACTTTTCCCTCCACTATTTGTAGTCTGTCCGTTAACGAGTTCACATTCGCATTGATTTGTTTCACTTCACTTTTAATCATAGAGATTTCATTATGTATCTTATCAACTGAACTTTTAATCTCCGAAAATCCTGACGCCATCTCTTTTTTTGAGTTATCAATTCCTGATGCCAGAGATTTTATTAGATTCTCAATCACACGTTCACCGGCAGTCATGTCTTCATTTTGTTTATTGCAGTTATCCTGATCCGCTTGATCTTTCCTCAATACAGTGTCTTCGTCGCTCTTTGGCGAACTCGACCTGGAGCCACAGCATCTCGCCACTCTCCCGTCAAAAAGACGTTTGAGTTTGTCTGCACATTCTTGATGATAACTGGCTCCACAGCCTGAGCATTTAAATTCATCCTGGTCCTTTTCAATTGATTTTCGGCAATGTCCACGTTTACATATTTTCGGTGTATCTAAATGCGTGCTGACCTTGTTTGCCGGATCCGCCATTGTGTAGGTCAGGGTTCACAATTCACTAATCACTCCTAAAAGAAAGCTCACAGGAGACCGCGAATAAAAACAGATCAACCACCGTAATTGCTTATCCGACCGCAATTAATTGAAGCACTATAAAGCTTAGAGTCTGAATCGAAATTATAATAAAAAAACAACAATTACTAGGAGCGACGTTTCTGCACGACTTCGTTGGCGGCCATCTTATATCCTTTTGAACGATTCGAGATATTATTTTGTAAAATTAAATCCAAATTCATAACTGCCGGTTTATTCAAACAAAATTATTCTGAAAAAATGTTTTTAAATATCATATATATAGTATGTAATATATATAGTAATAATATTTTTGTCCAGAAAAAATCCGTTATTACAATGTTTTGTTTCATTTACTAGTTTCATAGTAGTACATTATGCACCAAGGGGAAAAGTAGGACTTTTTCGATGAGTGTAATTTTTTTAGTACGAGTCTCGTAAAAAGTCTCCTCCCCCTTGTTGCATACGATACTTTTGATAAAAAATGCATGATTTCAGACATGATTGGAACACAGTCACGGTTTCTGCTAATATGGAGGAATTTAAGAACATTTATTTTAATTTTAATATGAATTTAGACAATTTCGGATAATTACGCGATTTTTGGAAATTTATAAATGACTAAAAATGGTAAAATTGTTGAAATTTACGAAAATTCGGAGTATCCAAAAATTTCCGAAAATTTTCGTAATTCATAGTAAACTATGGTAATTGGTCGGTAACTTATCGGTAATTTATAGTAAGTTATTGCTTCTAGTTGGTCCAACTAGTCAAATAATCTGTCCACTTTTATTCTATAGGGAGCAAAAGAATACTTTTGTTCCCCCGGACGTCACCATGCTTGAAACGCTCTATTTTAGCCCCGCTTAAAACAGGGATCGAAAATGGCTGAAAAAATGCATTTGTTATAAAAATGATTGTTATTCGTTGATTGAAAGCTTGAGAATAGTCAAAATATCAAAAATCAAAAATAAAATATATAAATTAGAAAGGACTAACCAGATTCTCAAATCCTTTACTCCAAATGAAGCTTTCTCTTCAACAGAATGAAATTTCACGCATTATCCTACGCAGAAAATGCACTGCAGGTTTCGTTATAAAAAAACAAGACAAAAAAATACACAAGCAACCCTAGGGTGTCGTTTGGCGCAGCCGGTGGCTAGAGATTCTCCATTAAAATGCCATAAATATTCTAATTTCATGGGGATGTACCGCAACAGTTTCAGAATCAGCACTGCGATCTTTGGCATTATATAGAAGGTAGTAAAGAAGATGAGTCGACTTAAAATTGAGTGTAGTACACTTGTTGTAGACTGGTAATATAAATTCATTGATTTTGAAGACTGCGTTGGAAAAGATAGAATCGCATGTGTGCAGGACTGGTTGGGAAATTGTAGAGACCGTGACATTGGGGCGACTTCGTGTGGAAGGGTTCGAAGAACCAAGGGGTAACGGAAAAGTGGAGAGTGAAACTGAGAGCGAGTGAGTGAGTGAGTAAGAGAGAGGGAGGGTGAACAGGAGGGTTGGTAGCCATTGAGGTTTCAAGAGACGAAGTAAAGGTATGATACGTGTGCATCGCATTGATCGTACCTGTTTCCACCTTATTCCAAGGTTTGACTTTTCCTTTTTATCTCGCGTGCATTCTTCCGATGTTCTGATTGTCTTTTAAATATAGAGATATAAAGATTAAATTCTTAAATAAGAAAGTCGTCGAATAAAATTGCAAAAAATGTATTTTAATTTAAAGAAATTCCCTAGAATCCCACGAAAGACAGCTTAGAAGTTAATAAATGCTACAGCCCTAATACGCTGCGCCGGCCACCAACCGAGTATAACTGGTTAGAAGTATTTGTTGAAAAATTCCCACATTGATTTTTCAAAACCAAAAATATTCATGACTTTTTTTGAAGTGAAACTTCGTTTGGGGCGGGAGAGAATTGAAAAAAAACAACCGAACGGAAGTCTCTACCTTCTCTCTGTAATCGCGTCTCCCTTTTGTGCGGTTATTCGCAATTGCCCTAGACTCCTCTTCGATATCTCCACTACTGACAAGCTAAGCAAGCATGTATACTGCCACACACTGGTTTCTTAATTTTGTTAGTTTTTTTTTTCTCTAGAAAGGAGGCTTAATATTTGTACTTAGAGATTCTTGAATTTTATTCCTGTGTATGTGTGCACAAAAGTTCAAGAATGGTAATTATTTGCAAGTCAACCGAATTTTGCAAAATGTGCATCGTATGATTTTCATGTTATGGAATTCGGTGATATTTTTTTAATGATTCCTGATAAAACAAGAAGAAAGTTGACGATGTGGACACACTGCCAATTAGTGTAGGCAAGACAAATATTTGTTATTTTTTCAAAGAGTTTTACGTCCACTCTAAATATTTTTCAAATAATTTGAAGTTTGATGTTCTACTCTTTTATAGGTTACTTTGTATTCCGCTAGTGCAGTCATTTTGTTCAGACAGTGGTTCAAACTCTCAAAGCTGGTTGAAATTTAAGTCAAAAATTTTCAATGCGTTTTTAGAAAATAAAATAGTTGCAGTTTTTCACAAATCATGCAGATAAACATAATTTTCGTTGTGTTTTGGATGTGAAATATTGCAAAAAAATACTTTAGCTGATTTTTTCAATTTCCACTTAAAAAAGTAGTCCAAATTTGACAAATTTTTGGCAACGACCCTTATGGACCTTATTTCTTTATTTTTTACATTCTGTTGAGTTTTCGCAGTGGAAGTTTAGAGTGTCGAACTGAGATTAAATTTATTTGATTAATTTATTAAAATGAAGCCTTTTTAGTGAAGATATACAACTGAATGATCTGAATCTCTGATTACGAAGTTGCCTCTAGCATTTCAGAGGCATATCCATAATTTTGATAGGAGTGTGCATTGCGAGTAGGCCTTGGTTGCACGCGGTGGCTCACATCGACCTTTGAATTTCCATTTCGATAACTGCCGGCAGTCACGCCAGAACAAGACGAATAATGTTTGCGGTCTCGTTGGCAGGACACGCCAGAGAACTCGGCAGGAGGGTTCAAAAGCTAAACCGGTGACAGTTACAATATTCCCCGGTTTGAAACCGGATCCTCAGAGCACTCGAGGATGGATACTGGTGACCTCTATTATAGCCTGTGGCGGTACCAGGTAGCCACTGGCTGGCATAGCATCCCGAAGCGATGCGGTAGTTGGGCAGCAGCACGGTATATATGATTGTATACAACGCGGTCTAGAAACCAAAAGCACAGGACTCACGATAGAGGAACGCGAGAGTGCAGAGATGATCAAAGCCTGTCTACATGTCAAATGGAGGCTGGCCTCTCAGTTACAGTGGTGGCTGACCAACTCAGATGATCTACCACTAGTATCTTCACTCAACCCCTCTGCCCTCTTCACTTGTCCGTCATTGGTTGCTCACCATATCTCCCAGCACTTCTCCCTCATCACCCTGATGCGTCCAAGAAAACCGCACGTTTCACCGCTGCACGTAATTAGTTCCCTTGAGCATAATTTAATTTTCACTATTGTAGATCCTCCACTCCAGGCTCTGCATAGATATCATCCTTCAACAACACCACTATAAATTAACTTAACACATTCTCTGGCACTAATAGTTTTTCGTTTAATCTGCATGATAGGCGACATCTTTCACGCCTATAAAACGTGCGCAGACGCACATTTCCGCCCGGAAACATAGCGGGCGGAAAAGTTCCACTCAGCGCCGGCTTCACACACATGAGGTGCGGGAATTATCGTGCAGGCTAAACAAAAAATATCTGAAGATACTGAGGATGTGTACCCTATACTTTTGTTCTTACGAAAGATGAAAAATGTTCTATTCCTATATTTGATGGCGCTCATAGATTGAATTTTCACTGGCAACACCTTGCCAGCTGTGACTAATTGTGTAAGAGTTTGGTAAACTTGAAATAGGAAGAAGCAAGCATGCCGCTTCAAAATTTTTAGAAATCTTATTTATTATCTGTTAGAGACGCAACGGATTTAAGCCTCTGGTTTCGCAAAGAACAGCAAAGATCTCGGACCGAACTAAGAATTTTAATCGACGTTAGAAGACATAAACCAAGAATTTATCAAATTACTGGACAACCGAATAAAACGAAAGGAATTAGTCAGCAAACATGAAATAAACGTTACTTCGTTTAGCATATGCTGACACATTGCAGTGACATTTTAAATTAAGGAACGAGTACGCACGGATCGAATAGGGCAAACCGAGAAGCTATTCTAGCTTCTGGAATAATAATATTAATACAAGAGAAGGCAGATTGCTTAAGGGAAAACGAAATTCGCAGTTTTGGTATGAATTTTCTTGTATAAGAATTTACTTTCCATGGATAATTTTAATAGCTTATGCTTATTTCTCAGAAAAAATGAAACTTGCATGCAAAAAATGACAGAGGCTATAAATTCACACATTTCACAGAGAGAGTGCGTGCAAAAACAAATTAAAAGGCCTCAACACATTCTTTTCCGACGTGTGAAGCGTGACAATGGCCTAGAGCCTAGAGCTCTTTGACATTAGCAGTGCAACCATAAAGCGTAGAATTAGTCACGCTGCGTGGTAATAGCAAAGTTCAAACTATCATTCCAACGAGTAGAGTCACGTGCTCAGCATATGCGTACCTCTCTGGCAATAAACGAACGAAATGGCGAGATACGTGTGAAACACTGGCGTAGCAAATGTTGCAGCTTTAGCATTGAGTTGCTATATTTCGTTGTTGCGCAGCAGAGTCGAGAGGTGTCGATAGGAATTAGCGTTACTGTGTTCGAACGTCTCCACTAAGTCCCTAAAGCTCAGCGCTCACATTTATCGTGACAAAACTGCATCACGCACGACACAAAAACCATAATGATAAATAAAATACATTAATCAGTAAGAGAATAATGCAAAATATGCACATTTTCATTCACATGTGGTAAAATACAAATTTGTTTTTGTACTAGGGTTTCATAAGACGCCTTTTTCACCGTGCATTAAACGTGCTTCATTAAACGCCTGGATCGACTAGAAGGCTGCAAAAAGTCGCATTAGTCGCATGAAATTACAGAGAAAGTCGCATGGAAATTCAAAAAATACCCATATCAAATTTTCAAATATAATGAAAAAAGTAGTATCAGATACTGAATGAGTGAACTAGAAACTTTACTTCTTTAGGACTACATAATTCTCACTGGTTTTCAAATATTATTCTTTGCACAATAAAAATAAAAATTAAAGAAAAAACAATGTTTCAACAATAAGCAATCCAGCTTGTAGGCTTCTGAATTTGGGTTCAAAATATTTCTTTCTGAACTGTTAAACTTGTCAACGCAGATTATTTTCAAATGAGAGCAGTTTATAATTTATATTAATTTTGAACTTCAGGAACATTCATTTTGAACATTTTAATCTTGAAATTATTCAAAAATTAGGGCTTCAAATTTATGACTCTCAAAACAGAGAAAATAGGTTCATTTTTTACGAAAATCGGGGAATAAATTCATTTAAATAAATTAATATAGATACAATATTGAATCCAATATGAAAAGATTTAAATACCTAAGATTTCAAGTCAAAATATATTGAATTTCCAAAACAAATGATCAATTTTCAATCAAGTAATTGAATTAAAAAAATAATAATAATAATAATTTGGCCAAATAGTTGAACTGGTCAAACTGAAAAGTCGAAATTTCAACAAAAAAAGATCATTTTCAACGAAGAAAGATGAATCTTCAACCACGTATAATTGAATTTGAAAACAAAATAGTTGCATTTACAACCAAATAGTTAAACCTTCAATCAAAAGAGGCCAATTTGAAAAAAGATAGCTGATTTTTTAACCAAATAGTTGCATTTTGAAGCAAAAAGAAGAATTTTTCAGAAGACAGTTGAGTTTTCAACAAAAAACATCATTTTTAGCCAAAAAATTTTCTGTCCAAATTTTTGAGTAAAACAATTGAATTTTCAACCAAATGGTCGAATTTTCAAAACATAAAAAAGATTAAACCTTAACCAAAAACAGTGGCATTTTTAACCAAATAGATGAATTTTTAAGCCAAAAAGACGAATTTTTTAGAAGACAGTTGAATTAACAGCCTGAAAAGTTGAATTTTCAATAAATAGATCGTTTTCACCTAAGAATGAAGAACTTTTAACCAAATAGTTGAATAAAACAAAAAAATTGATTTTCAACCAGACAGTTACATTTACAAAAAAATAGATGGACTTTCAAACAAAAGAGACAAGTTGTCAATAAAATAGATGAATTTGAAACCGAAAAAGATGATTTTTTTCCCATAAAAGAGGAATTTTGAATCCAAAAGGATGAATTTTCTAACTAAAATAGCGAATGTTCAACAAAACACTTACATTTTCGACCAAAAAAGGTGACTTTTCAACAAAATAATTACATTATCAACCAAATAGTCGAATTTTTAATCGAAAAAAAATGAACTTTCAACAAAAAAGAGTTGAATTTTCTTATTGGGTTCTATTGATGTAGTTCATATTTAGCAACAACAAAAAACAAGAAAGAGGCGAAGTTTCTTGGAAACAGGGGAAAAAGAGAAATTCTTTGAAAAGGGTGAATTGGAGAAAGAGTGGGAGGACTGTAATTGAATTTCAAATTAATCGATTTTAAACGTTTTCGGCTTGGAAATGTCCAACTGACTTGGATTTTGAAGAGATTGAAACTTTTAAACGGATTGACGAAATTAGAAATTGTTCAATTTCAAACAATCTTAATTAAAAATTTTGCATGCATAAAGCTTCAATAAGAAATTATTCAACAAAAGTTGTTGGAGGATCTTTTTCTAGTGAAGTTTTTTTAATTTTTGTATTTTTATGCCTTAATTAAGAATTTAGTTTTACCGCCTTTGGCCCTTTCTTCATGGGAGGCATGTAAATGCTTCTTTGACATCAGAGCAGATTTTTCGCAAGTTTTTTCCACAACATAAAACTCGTAAGGCTCCCCAATTGGAGATTTCGTTTTCTACCTACATATCTCGCGTGAGTTACAATTTCCTCGCTATTTTGCTCGAAGCACGTACGCCTTCCAGCGAACATGTAAAATACGTACGTGTGGGCACTCATAAAGTATACGAAATTGTTATCTAGTATAGTTACGATATGCAAGATACTGTCGATGCGTTTGGTAGAGGAGTGAAATCCACGTTTTGGGAAATCTTAAACGTTTTGTATTATTCCTTAAAAGTATAAGAACAATGTCAACAAAAAAAATTCTGTTGAAAAATAGCTGAAATATAGTTCGACATCAAAGTATCTACTTTTCTGTGTACTTTGAACAATTCGACTACTCCTATTTGAAAAGCAGTAAATCATTATGACTGCGAATAAAATCGTAAACTACCATCTTCATTAATCAAAACACAGCACATGATTAGGTTTAAGTATTTACTGTTAGCCATGACGATTTACTGCTTTTTAAACAGGAGCAGTGGAATTACTATATTTACCATTCTATAATACAAAAAATGTTGTATACCTATATTTTTTAAAAATGTTCACAATTTTTCTGTGTTAAGCTTTATATAACAAAAACTGTCGAATTGGCAAAATTTGTTAAAGTATAGAAATTAAAAGGGCTTACGTTTTCAAAGTAAAAATTTCAAATTCGGTCAAATTTGTACAAATATGTTTTTAAAAGCATGCTAAGCCCGATTTAAATTTTGAAACGTTGCACACATTAAAAAAGAAGTCTATTTTTTCTTTCTGTCAATTCTCATCGATTAAAATTGTACGCATGTTATAAGTGAAGAGTTGAAAGTCAAGCCC
This sequence comes from Andricus curvator, assembly GCA_932195095.1. Classification (NCBI taxonomy): domain Eukaryota; kingdom Metazoa; phylum Arthropoda; class Insecta; order Hymenoptera; family Cynipidae; genus Andricus; species Andricus curvator. Next base: position 335,359 of record CAKNYM010052731.1, on the reverse strand, counting down.
TGAAAATTGAACAGGGGTTTTGTATTTCGACTGTTGAAGCTGCCTACCTTGTCTGAACGGACTCGATAAACAATCTCTAACTTGTGGACGATGAAAATTACTGCTCACTGCTTCCAACGTCCAAGTGCCTGTTTCGCTAGTTTGCATGTCATATTTACTTCCGGTGTTCGGCTGCGAGCAACGTTATGCAATTACACCGGATAGATTTACGGAAAATTATATGGCTCCAGATTTATAAATTGTGAATGATGCAAAATTTTTATAATTTGTGTCGCCAAATTCCTTGCCAAATCTCGGTATTAAAAAATTGAGATATAAAAAGAAACTTACCCTTTGGGGTACGCCCATCCTTGCTCGATTATGTTTTGGAGAACCCTGTGTGTGACCCTGTTTTTCTTTTTTATGCGTTTTGAGCCCTCGTAGTAGCCTCGAGAAGGTTGTTTTCTTTTTACTCGTATTTTGCCCTTGTTCTGCAAAGAAAAGTATGTCTTATTTATATATTATCTATGTATCCTTCTGTCAGAGGTCTCACTATTCTCTGCGAAGAGTATTGCTGTACTATAATAATAACTTTGTGTAAAATCTTGGGATCCTGACTTACAAAGATTTTTTTTATAGATTTGTTAAATAAAGGCAGACGGGTGCTTAAAACTTAGTAAAAACAGTTTCTCCTACGAAACACCCTAAAAAATAGTTTCTTACCTGAGAAAAATTGATTATACCGTTTAAAAATTAAAAAATTTAGGACAGTAATCTATAGATATTAAGCCGAAAAATCTGGATGATATTTCTTGATATCCTGTATTATGACACTCATATTCTAGATTTTACGGCTTAATATCCATGAATTACTGTCCCAAATTTTTAAATCCAAGATCATAAACGGTATAATCAATTTTTCTCAGTGTATTTTCGTTATACTATTATGTATGAAACAACATTTAAAATTTTCATGATATTAAACCTTTTCTAAAGCCTCATAATTCAAACGCGAATGAACAAATTGATTGACTGTTTGGAATTAGTACAGACTAAGAATTACACATTTGCAGGGCTTGGATCGACTGGAAGGATTTAAAGAAGTCGAATTAGTTGCATAAAATTACAAAGAAAGTCGCATGGAATTTCGAAAAAAAATCCACAAAATGTCGCATCCAATTTTTAAAGGTAACGAAAAAAACAGTATCAGACACTAAATTACTGAAATAATGACTTTATTTGTTTAGGAATATAGATCACATAATTCTCATTAATTATCAAATACTCTTTGCACAATCAAAGAAAATTTAAACTTTAAATAATTTTTTAGCAATAACAATTTAGCTTGAACGATTATGATTGCGGGTTTTAAATATTTCTTTCTAAACTGATAAACTTGCCAACTTGGATTATTTTCAAATGGGAGAAGTTCATAATTTACATTAATTTTGAACCTCAGGAACATTCATTTTGAACATATCAAATTTGAAATGATTCAACAATTAAGGTTTTATATTAAAGATTGTATAAACTGAATATCAAATTATTTATTATTTAATAATGCAGACTTTACAGACCAAAATGCTCTCGCAACAGCGGAAATGGGGTGGTTTTTCACAAAAATAGTGGAATCATAGGGGAATACATTTTTTTAAATAAAATTAATATATATATATATATATACACAAAATATTGTATGCAATATGAAACGCTTTACACTCCTAAGATTACATGTCGAAATGTACTTCATTTTCAAAGATGGGATAGATCCCTAACTATCGATCTACCGCACAAGAATAGATCAGTAGTGACCAGTGGCGGTAAATTCAGTAAATAAAATACTGAACTTCTTCAGTATTTTGCTTGAGATGGTTCGTGCAAAATATTTTGTAACTAAATGAATAAGTAAATTTTTTTCACTCGTGATATGTTACTTATTACTGGACGCAGGGCGGGCTATTCCAAACTTGAGCTTCCAACATTTTCGGAATTAGATAATCGAAGACTTTTTTATGCAAAATAATTTTTAAAAATGAATTTTATTTTTAAGAGAAGCGCGCCATAGATTTTTATTTAATTTGGACAGGAAAAAAATTTTTCAAATGTAAGAAGTTTATAATTTATGATAATTTTTAACTTCAGGAACATTCATTTTGAACATTTTAAACTTGGAATTACTCAACAATTAAGGTTGTAAATTTGAGATTGTATAATTTGGATACGATATTATACATTTTTTAGTAATGCAATGCTCGCAGTCCAAAATGCTCTCGAAACAGGGAACATACGGTAATTTTTCACGAAGACAGGGAAATAATTTCTTTTAAATAAAATCAATATAGATATAGAATTGAATTCTATATGAAACGCTTTAAATTCCTAAGATATCAGGTCGAAATATATTGCATTTTGAACAAATTAATTGACTTATCAAATAAAAGAGACGAATTTTCAACAAAGGAGTTGAGTTTTCAAGTTGAAGTCGAATTTTTTAGAAAACAGTTGACTTTTAAACACAAAAGAATAATTTTCAATCAAACAATTGAATTAAAAAAAATAATAATCTACAACCAAAAAGTTCCATCTGCAACCAAATAGTTGAGAACTTTCAAGCAAAAAAGACGAATTTTTAAACGAAGTAATTGAAATTTTAGCTTTCAATTTTTTAACAAATAGATCATTTTCAGGCACTGACTAGTATTACGGAATTTTCTGTAAAACTAACCGGTCAAGTGTAGCGCTAGGGCTAGTATTGCGGAATTTTTCGTAACATTATTAGCCCTGAACGAGATGGAAAATGGGTTGGTATTACGGAAAATGATGTAACGGTAGAGAGTTCGCCATTTTTAACCAATAAAGATTAATTTTTACCAAATGAGTTGAATTTAAAATAAAAATAAAAATTAACTAAACAGTTGCATTAACAACCAAATAGTCTGACTTTCAATAAAAAAAGACATTTGATGCCAAATAGTTTCAAAGTTTCATTGTGATTAAAGTTCAAACTAAGTATAACGAACTTCTGAGAAAAATGGAAAAAAGTTGATTAGTCGCATTTTTCTTCAAAAAGTCCGATCCGAGCCCTGCATTTGTCTACTTTACTGTTGCAATAGGAATAGAATAATGAAATGCGTGTTACGATATGTTCACTTACAACTTGTATGGGGAGAATATAATATACAGTTACAATCATTCACATTAGTCAAACCACACAATGCCGCATAAAAACGTTAAACAAAAATCAATGCCTTAATGAATGAACGATAGTTTACTTTGCCGCGAGTATATAATGCACTGAAGCATATACACAGTATCTATTCATTCTAGTACACGAATACAACCAATCTCACGAATAATCGAATGAATCGAGGTTAACCTCAACATCGCTATCCATTAATGGATAATACTGGTATGCCGTTAGTTACTCCCCCGCCCCTGTTCCCTTCGCTATATTGTATTAGTGTCAATGCATCCGTTCATTAGCGACAATGGTGTCACTATACACGATCCTAATTAGCTTATATTCAGGGAGAGAATTTACCTACTGAAAAATCGCAAAAATTGATAAACAAAAAATGATTGAAAGAACCCAGCTTTAAAGGTCATTGAATAAAATAATTTATCAATTTTAATTTGAATCTCTATCAGTGCATGATGATTTATTGGCTGCGTTAGTAACCTGTAGTTCCATGCTTTAATTAAGAGCGTTCATAAAGCAATGATTGACAATAACTGTAGGTAACGATTGTGGTAGACGAAATTTCTCGTTAGGACAATTTGAGGGTCTAATTAGCGCACGCATTATACATAAAGGGGAATAAAACCATTCATCCCCTAAATGGATAATGCCATCGTATAATCATTACGTGTTGTAAGTGAATAATAGCGAGTGTGAGGTATTATTTTTCTCTTTTTGTTAAATAATTAAACTTTTATACTGCATTGAGGAAATAGCAATGGGTTGTAATTGAATTAAAAGAAGGCAATTTATTATATTTAATTTAATTGTATTACAGAATTGAAAAAAGATTTAAACGAAGTTCGACTGTTGGGAATACGGTAAAAAAGTGAATGTCAGGATCCTCAAAATGCGAAAATTGCAGAATCAGTAAACATAGTAATGTGATATTTTTTCATGGATTAGATAAATTATTCAAAGTGATGAAAGCAATTTCAACACAAATTATTTGCAGAATTTGTATAAAAATATGTATGGGAAAATTGAAAAATTTTCTCTTGAGGTCCGATATAGGGTTCGAGTCAAGTCTACAGATTGGCGTCTTGTGAACGCACTTACCTATAAGCTACGGAGTGGAACGAAACCTGGGTTTGAATCCCAGCGGAGCGAGAGAGGATTTTTTTTCACAGCTAAAGAATATAAATCTTTTTTTTATGAGAAGATCGAAAATTGTCATTCCATCGACAAAAACCCATATCACTAACCCAGTCGCCACGGAAAGGCCACTATAATTAATACTATACTATAACACTATCATTAACTTATGAATGAACTTCACGTTTAAAAGTTAAATTTTTCATTGCATTCGATCTTACTTACATTTTTTCTCTTGATATTAAGTGTGCATATGAAATACTGGAATTAAATCAACATAAAATTTTAAGTATTTATCGTAGAATTTGAAAAATGCGAACTCGAATTAGCCCCCCCCTCCTAAGGCTCTTACGACCTGTCCAGGAGCCCGAAGTAGCTGTTTACAAATATTGGTGTCGGTTGGTAATTAACGTGTTGGGGGCCCCCCCCCCCAATTGCCCCCTATTACTCTTATGACCTTTCCGGGAGCCCACAAAATATGTATGCAAAATTTGGTGCCGGTTGGTCAACAACTGTGGATTTGCATTAGCTTCATACGTATAGGCCACTTGATTTTATATATTAGATAGGTATATATATATATATATATATATATAAATTATATATAGATATAGATATACAGTCAATGCTATTTTTAATTATTTATTAAACAAAAACTATTATCAATTAGCGATTAGGACTGCTGTAGGAACCATCTTTAGTGCCTAATGTACACGTGCATCAATTTTCAAGTTGATCTGTGCAACGGTGTGGACGGTTTCGTGCCTCAAGTGTACAAATTTGAATTTTATATAGTAGATTTCGAGTAAAAAACCTTGATTTGCTATCAAAGTTGCATTCTTATCTAAAAAAGGATGAAATTTCTACTAAAGCAGATGTGTTTTAAACCAAAAAGAAGAATTTTCAGACCAAAAAAAATAGTCGAATTTTCAACAAAGAAAGATTTCAGTTGAATTTTCAACAAAAAGTGATTTTTCTACCAAAATACTTCAATTTTCAACTAAAAGGGATGTCTTTTTAACAAAATTATTGAATTTTTAACCAAATAATAAAATTTGGAACTAAAAATATAATCATCAGGATGAAGCAATTCAAAAAAAAAGGAAATAGAAATACAAGGCAAATAAATTAGTAACAAGAATAACGCAGCCACACAAAAATAAAAATAAAATCTGGCCTGGGGATCAGTTAATTTTGAATATATGTTTTTGGGGTCGCTGAAACCAAATCCGAAGTCCGTTTGACTCCATCATGTCAAGTTTTTGACATAACCTCGAAAAATCTTACAATCCAAGCCCAATTAGCCCGTTAGAGATGAGTCCTGTAGAAATGCTGGGCCATAATAGATTGCCTTATGAGAGTTATGTGGTTATTGGAATGTATGGTTATAAGATTGAGGGTTATGAGTTCAAGGTGTTTGGGTTTAAGGGGTTGAAAGGCTATGGGTTCAAGGGATTATGGGATTCAATATATTAGGTATAACGGGCTAATTGGGCTCGGGTTGTAATGTTTTTTTAAGGTTATGTCAAAAACCTGACATGATGGGGTGAAGCGGACTTCGGATTCGGTTTCAGCGACCCCAAAAACATAACAAACATGGTCTGACCACCAGGCCAGAAAAAATTGTTTTTTGTGTGGCTGTGTAATACATATCAGGGTAGCTGCAAATTTAATTTGAAAATTCCACAATCTTGTAAAATTTTTAACACAGAATCTTTTATAAACGGAATAAAACAATTTCAAATTTAAAGTAAAAAATTCATAATTTATTATCCTTGGCAGTTATTTGAAGTACCTCATATAGAAATTCTGTGACTATGGCAATATTTTTTTGTTATAAATCCCTGATTTTTCCCTGACCAATAAAACTTCTTGACTTTTCTCTGATTTCCCTGACCTACGGCCACCCTGATTAAGTAAACAAACACGAAATAAGAAATAAGATTTCTATTGAAGTTTATTTGAATAATGTAATAAGAGTAATAAATAGATTATGAGCTAAAAGTTCAAGAGTGCACACATTTTACGCTAGAAATTCGAAGATGATTGAATGCCCATAATCTGGGAATAAAAGTATGGCCATTTCTCCACCCAACTATTTTATCGCATTGAACCGAGACAAGAGAGTACCTACAGTCCTACACGTACATACTCAGCTTTTTCTTCTTCTCTTCTTTTTTCTTTTCGCTAGGCAAAACCGAATCCGTGAGCAGCAGCTATTATTCCAGAAGGTTCGTACGTATTTTTACCGAGACAGACAGGGAGGCAAGCAGACAAGCGGCAAGCTGTATGGCGATATGGAGGAAGAATACAGGAGACTCTCGGGACTCGGTGCCGGAATGTCGTGCCGTAATATCGAAAATATATTGCCGGGCTGTAACCACAAGTCATGTTCAATCGAATGAATCGCACGGAACAAAAATAAACCTGCCTACCAACGCCGGTCCAATACCATCGAAATGGATAGGAATCGCACGGTCGAAAGAGAGGGGGGATTCAGTGGCGTAAGTAGAATGGCACATCGAATCGTGGGCTTCATTAAACTTTCAGAGGATTGGAAGAGTTGCGGAAACATCCTGTCGCTATTGCTATTTTGCTTTAGGAAAAACTTTTTAAATATTGGCATTTTCCGATTTCACTAGGTATACGAGTCCGATGATACTTTATTCAAATCAATTTTCAATCGGTTTTCCCAGATAGAAGTAAACTTTGGGAAGTCCTTAAAGAGTACGGAGTCAATGGATGGCTCCTACAAGCAATAAAAACAATATATACAGGTAGTTAAGCGAGTGTAAGGGTAAATGGGAAACTGAGTGACTGGTTCGACATTATGTAAGGCGTGAAACAAGGATGCGTTATGTCCTCATGACTATTTATCATATTTATGGATAAGTGTCTAAGAACGGCCCTCTTCGACGAAAAAGGTGTAGATCTCGAAACAGTGAAGGTACGTTGGTCAGCATTCGCAGATGACAATATTGGTGCGGCAGAATCAATCGAGGACTTGCAAAGAATGTTAAAAGAATGTTAAATAAACTTAATACAAGCATGAAGAACATGGGCCTGAAAATTAACGTAAATAAAACAAAAATCATGGTATTTGAAGGAAAAAGTGAGAAAACAATGTGCAACATTGTCCTAAATGATGAGAGATTAGAACAAGTTGACAAGTACGTATATCTGGGTAGCCTATTCACTAGCGACGGAAAAATAGAAATAAGAACATATCAAAAAAGCTAAAATGGCCATACATAATTCTATATTCGTATCGACTGTACTATACGATAACGAGACATGGACCTGTCAAGAAAAGGACAGGAGTAAAATTAACGCGATTGGCATGAAATCTCTGCGCACAATATGGGTGATAACACTGATCGACAAAGTCCGAAACGAGATTATCCTCAAAGAATGGGGTACAGGAGAGACACTAGTTGACATATGGGAAAGAAATCAGTTAAGATGGTTCGTACATCTGATCAAATTTGGTCAATTCTTAAAATCAGAGAAAACTTTACTTTTACAGGGACCTGATTTTTGGCACGAAAACAACCTTAAGAAAAAAAATATTACCTGATTGTAATAATTGTTAATTGATAATCTACTGATCAATACGAGTGAGCCAATATTATGTATTATGTGCACGATTAAATGAAACATAAATGATGTTACAACTATTGTTAAATAAACATCGATGACACAAACTAGCTTTTCTTTAAGTACGTTTCGGTTTCTCGTTTCAAATTACTTACAATAATTAATAATGAGCCAATATGTTCAAACTAATAAATAATGAATGTCCTGGATTGATTAATTTTAAAGTTTAGTATCCTTTCGAAACATCATTAAGGGGCTTTGTATAATGTATGTGCACCAAACTCTCGGTTTCAGTCCCCCCGGTTTCCGCCTTCCAAGAACTGCTGTCTCAGGTGAGAGAACGGTTGCGACGTTTGTCGCAACTTTTCTCGCCAACGGTTGTTTACGTTTGGATCCCCCCGATTTGGGAACGAAGACAACCCCCGACACTGGACTGAAACCGAGAGTTTGGTGTAATGAGCTTTATCAATTACTTTAGACAAAATTCTACGTTCTCAAAACTCCCTAAATCTATAATTCTAAAAATGTATTAATTTGAAAGCTAAGTTTTCATGCAAAAACCTACAACTAAAAATGAATTTATTTTAATCAATCATCAAAATAATTAGAAGTACTGAATAATTAATAAATAATAATAATAAATAACTTGAGTTTATAGACGGAATGCCCTTAATTTTCTATATTGCTCTATCAATGTAATTTAAAATGTTTTCGTAGTTAAGTTTTTTCTAATGACCAATTTCCCTTGTTTTTAAATCTCCTAGTTTTCGTAGTGCTGTGTTTTATTTCTGCGATCTAAGAGTTGAGATTTTTAAGAACTGTAGAAACTTGAAAGCTTCTAAAATACAGCGTGTAAAGAGCCGAATCTAGAATGCATCGAACTAGATATATATACCATTAAACCATTTCCCTTTCAGGGTAGGCGTGACACTACCCGATTCGGGTAGTGTTTCTAGGTTTTTCTTGTAGTTATAAATAACTACAAGTGTGGGCTCACCACACCCACGATGTGCCAACAGCACTCATGTCAGTATTCTTGAATGGTCACCCTTCCAAGTACTAACCGCGTCCAACGCTGCTTAACTTCAGTGATCTGACGAGAACTGGGGTTTTCAGCGTGGTATGGCCGTTGGCAAAAGATAAAAGATTTAAATTCTATCTAAAGCTTTTAAAAAGGATTGCCAACGTTTTAGTAGGGAGTCCCTTTTGGATTACCCTATTGCGAGAGTGGGGTTGAATCTAGGAAACAAATAGAGGGTGGGAAAAGGGCAGAGAAAAGGAATAGAAATAGAGGAGGAAACGCCGAAGGTAAAAGGTGGAATGGAAAAATAGTGGAAAGAAAGAAACGTACGAGAGGACACAAACAAATGTTTTGGTAGCACATGCATCAAATCCGGAACTGGGAAGCCGCTAGTCGGTGTCACGCATCTGTGAAGTCATTTCCAAAGGTCAGAGACATTGGGAATAAAAAACTCATCCCACAGATTTTTTAAAACACTTTTTCATTTGAAATTTTTGTATTCAGTACATTAAGGATATATGCTTTACACACTAGAGTGGGTCGAAAATAACTTTTTTCGAGTTGCGGATTCTAATATTGGGTTAAAGTTGTATTTGTCCAACAGTGCACGGAAAAAATTTGCTTGTGAAAAATGCGTGAACTTGTAGCTAGGTCTCGAATACATTTTCTATATATCTTACTTTAATCAGTGTTGGCGCGTGGATGGCACAGCAGGAAAAGTGGTAGAAAAAGATTATCCTTTCGATGACAATAGTAACCCAGAAGTACGTCGACTACGTTCAACAGATGTGAGTGAAGGAAGCAAGGCCGCCGCAACGTCTCAGAGATACAATTCACAAATTGAATGCAGGGCTATCTGAATTGTATCTTGAAAACTTTGAGGCGCCCCTGCTTCCTTGACTTTCATCTGATGACCAGATTTACCTTGCTTCTGGAGTTACTATTGTCACCGAAAGGTTACTTTTTTCCCCAATACCCGTACCGGAACTTGCGACTTACATGCTCGTTCAGAAGAATCTGAATTGGTGTTTTCTCGATTGCTAACGTCACAGCGAACTAAATGGGCATTTAGTTCGCTAGAGAACTGAGTAATACCATGCCCATCCGCCATCTACCCCTTACCCTGCAACTTAGATTCAGAGATTTTTTTTGAGCGACTTGCAATCAAGGAAAGTGAGGGCCCCCGACTTTAGTTTCCAGTTCCTAGATTCTTTGGGCTATATTTTATTTTAATCAGATAATATCTTCTGTTCTATCTACGGATTTGAAAATTTAGAAAAATTGTTGTGAGCATCAACAAATTTTTTAAATATTAAAAAAATATTGTTAGGTTTTTTTTGAACAAATGTAAACATGTGCTTGGCATTTCTTCAACATGAATCGATCTAAAAATTGCTCAAAAAGGCCAAATTCACAATTTCTTTCGCTTTTTTGAGCATTTGGAAAATGTTCTGACTTGAAAAAACTAGTTTTTTTTCTAATTCTAAATTATTATTCCCTATTAAAAGCTGTACTTACAAAAAATTCAAAATAATGTCTTGGCCCATAGGAAAATTTTGATCAACTTTCCAATATTTGAATATTCAAATTTGTACACAGAATAGAAGATATTATCCGATCGAACTAAGATTTCGAGTATTTACTGCTGTTGGCCGAATACAACTTTTACTCAATATTAGAATTCGCTACTCGAAAAGTATTTTTTAGGCTTACTCTAAAATACAATCAACCTTGTCAAAAATAATATACTTTTATAATAGTGATTTGTAAAATTGCAGAAAATAGAATTGAATAACTTTTGGAGGAAAAACTCATCCTAGTTGAGAAAATGTTTTTTTAAGCAATAATTATTTGAAGTTTTGTCGTGTTATTTCTGATTTGGGAAAAATTCGTAATTTTGATTAAATATTTATGCTCGAGAGCTCGAATACTAGTTCATCAATGCATTGTCTGTCACTCTATTTATTACATTTGTAATTAAACTATTTGTCCTTGATTTTATGTTTGTTCTACAAATAAAATTTGAAAACATATTTTTGGGATAATTTTCATAAAAACTTCTTAGTTTATTCACTAATTATAAACTTTGTAAACTTCAACATTTCAAAATATTGGTTTATGTAAAAAATATTTAAAATAAAATCGTGTTCGCTGAATTTCCTCTGTTCTGCGAAAATTAATTTTATTGACAGACAAAGTAAATTGAATTTTCAATATTGTTTTCGTACTGAAAATATTGAATCGGAAGAATAGAATTCCATGCTTTCATTTTATGCGAACAATATTGAATACACAATTTGTTTATGATGTCAATCCGTGTTATTTTCGTACTAGCAGAAGGGAAGCGCAAAAAAAATGTTAAATATAAATAAAATACGATATTTTCCTATCGCTTGTCTAAATCCGTTTTTTTGAGTAGTTTTCAAAATGTTTACTTACACATTTAAAGAGAAATACCAGCTAAATGGTAAAATTAAAGTTTCATTCAAGTGGAAAATACGATAGTAATATAATTACGAAAAGAAATGCCGACATTTACCGAAATCCGAAATCTTGGCGGGTTCTTGTCCATGCTAAACGGGTTCGTGTAAATGATAAATATCAAAATTTCCGCAATGTATTGGAAGTTTATTACTTAATGTTTAACTGCATCAGACTATAGATATTTGGCAATAAATCAAATTCTGAACCGATACCTCTTTTCGGCTCGAGAAAAATTCAGCAAGTGATTTTAGCATCACGTGCAAATACTTGTGCGAATACGCATTGGGTAAGTAGTCCTACAGAGGGTATATCTGTTGCAGTGGGAAGGAAGGAAAACCGGGAAGGCAGGAAGGAAAGCAAAAGGAATGAGGGTGAAGTGCAGGAAAATAGTTGCACCGAGACAAATACGGCGCCAGACTTGGTTACGTTACACCCCGCTGGGTTCACGGCACTCTCACCCTCCCACATCCTCTTTACCGGGCCTCTTGCCTCTCCCTTCTATTTACCTCTGCAGCTTGAAACCCATTGCTACCACAGAAGCGACAAATTATCCAATTTTACATATATTTTTCGCTAACTTAGGGATAAAAACGATGTGCCACGAACGTTTTCATTTCTTTTGATTATAATGAAAGAGAAAAGGTGTGCCAAAAGTGAACTACATGGATTAAACCACAAACAATAGTTTGTTTTAAAATTAGTAAAAAATGTTATAACGTAAAATCATAATGGTTACTCTATGCTAATAAATTTCCAATTATCAAATAGTTTTTTGGTTTTATTTATGGATGAAAATAAAAAAGGTGACAATATCATGCCCCTGGAACATTATAAGCTTGTGTTTGGAGGAATATGTTTCCTAATCACAGGTTTCAGTAACCGTCTTTTCTCCAATAATATTCTATCAAAGAATTATTTTTTTCAGAATTGATTGCAGAATTACAAAATAAAGCATTTTTCTTGTTTCCAATTATAGTTTCAGAGTTACAATCAGTTTTAAAAAGTTTCAATGTAATCCGGTAACAACACAGTTCTTCATTAATATTATGACATAAAAATTTAACTTCCACATTTAAATTGATTAATAATTGAAGATTATTGAACATACTTCAAGACGTGAAAATTTCGTTTAGCTGTAAAATACTTCATTAATAGATTATTCCAGAATAAATTAATTTAGTTGAAAAACGAAAAAGTAATCCATATATTCCCCTTCTTTTTGAACATAAGAATGATTTTATATAAATATAACGTAATATTTTACGTGTTTTATAATGTTTTGCAACATGAAAATGATTTTCAAACATATAATCTTAATAAATTAACATAAAAATATGAAACTTATTAATGTTTCATTAAAATTAATCTATAGAATTAACAGCAAATCATTGAATCTTTGAAAATACGCTGATATTTCCTAAAACTTCTTCAATTCATTGAAATCTATTGAAAAGTCCTTGGGATCCTCTAGAATACCCTAAAATATTTCGAATCCATTCATATTTTTTGAAATCCCTTGAAATTTGCGTAAACTCTTCAAAATTCTTTGAAACCATTGAAAAACCCTACAATCTTTTAAATCCCTTCAATTTATTTAAATCTATTAAAAATTCCTTGAAATCTTTTTAAATACCTTAAAATATTTCAAATCTTTGAAAATCCATTCAATTTGCTGAAATCTATTAAAAAATCCTTGGAATCTTTTTAAATTTTTAGAAATGTTGGAAACTTTCTTAAAACACTTTAAATCTTTTAAAATATTCTCAAATCTTTTAAATCCGATATCAAATCCTCTCGCGATTTAAGAAAATTCTTTAAAACACCATAGATTTTTTAAATCCTGTGAAATCCCCTGAAATATGTGAAAATCTCTCGATATATTTAAAATCCTACGAAGCCCTTAATTCTTGTGAAATTTTGAAATTCTACCTCACCCCTTTTAAAAAGTTATGTACTAATATACTGACGGACTATTTTTTGATGCAAAAATGTAACAGTCGTAGCCTAATCATTGCATTTTGTGGAAAATAATATTAAATTCCAGTCCGATTATGTGAATAATATATACGAACTAAGGGCACCAACAAATCAATAAAATAAGAATTTTATTCTGGTAATTATTGATTTAAATCATATTTTAATCTTCGAAAACCAGATCTAATTGTTACTTAAACTTACGAAATTTCGTAAATGGTATAAATCAATAGATTGCCATTAAATAAAAAAAATTATAATTATAAAATAAGAGCGTACACAGAATGAAATGTTTACTGCAAACATAAAAATACTGAAAAATCAAAACTAAAATATATTAGGAAAAATATATTTTTTTAACAGCCAACTGTATCCCCGACTCATGGATTTTCATATCTGTGAATTAGCTATGTGACTTCGTAAATTTCAAATGTTTTACAAAATTCAAACGTCATCTCGAATGTTTTGGTTAGTAAGAAATACGGAGAAATGATATGAATTCGAAGTTTTGGAAAAGTATATACATTCTGAAGTAAGTCCTTCTCGTAATTCCACTTATTTTTATTTTTATTGAGGCATTTTAATTTTTATAATTTTAACGTAAACTGTTTATTATTTCGATTTAAATATATGTGATTCATTAATAATAATGGTAAAAATAAATGTATCTGAAAATCCGAATTTAAAAGATTGTGTCAATATCGTTGGTTCGTTTACAACAATATTTATGGCCAGATCAAGGATAAATATCGTTGGCTCAGTTATATGTTTTCAAGTCATCATCATCTCACATGCGGCAAGTCTCTCTGCGGCAAGTCACACCTGCGACATGTCACATCTGAGGCATGTCACATCTGCGGCATGTCTCATATGCGGCATATCTACCTAGCGGCATCTCTCACCAGTGGAAAGGGATTCGACCAATATTATTTCTGTGGTCAGTCACAGGGGTGCCTTCCCGCCCCGACTAGACGTTGGAAAAGGGGTAGGGGTTTGACCAACATTATTTCTTTGGCCAGTCACAGGGGTGCGGTGAGAGATGCCGCAAAAATGTCAATTTCACTGTGAGAAATGCCGCGCGGGAGAGAAGCCGCTAGATAGAGATGCCGCAGTTGTGACATGCCGCAGATGAAACATGCCGCTGATGTGACATGCCGCAGGTGTGACTTGCCGCAGAGAGACTTGCCGCATGTGAGATGATATGTCCCCAGTGAATCAGTTATAATTCCTCATGTAGTGTGCACCATGAGAAAATTTAATTTACTCTGATAAACTGTGTAGCATAAGTTTCCACGACTTGAAATAGCATTCAAGTGAGATACTTTCATCAGTTTTTTACGACCTCGAAATCCGCATCATGCATATCACTTTTTCGTGGATCCAATTTTCTAATGGGTATTTATCGTTTATATTTGTACATGCAGACAGATAGAGTGGGAAATCATGACAGTGAGACGCAGACACTTCGATGAATAATTGATCTGTTTTTTTTGCTTATTGTAATTTGAAGTTATCTAAGCTTAAATCTGATGAAAAAATCTGAATTTTAAAATTGCTGCTTGTTCTACATAGCATATTCCGTGCATATGGAACACAAAAAGTCAAGAAAAAGACAATAGAGATCCAAGGAAGCTTACATGTAGAAATCTTGATTTTCCAAGTTGAATTTTAACCCAAAAAGAATTCTGTGAAGAAGGCGAAGCTGAATCGCGTTATTAAAGTCTGCGAGCGCTTTACTCCTCTGGGTCGGTGTTATCGCATGCGTCGCGTCCGTAACTCCTCCCTGCTTTGTGAATTGTTTTGAAAGAACGGCAGTCGCGTGCGAAGTTTGTCTCGCCAAAGTTTTATATTATTATACCTGATGTCAAAGAAAAACAAAGACGCTTTTAAAAAGACAAAAGAAAACTGGCAGGTATAAATAAAAGTAAAGAGACTGATGAAGACTGAAGTAACTTGTGGCTTATATCTTGGTTTACAACCTTATGAATTTTACAAATAATAGTACAAAGAAGAATAGTGAAACTCGAATTGCTTCGCATCAAATGCAAAGCAAATTAAAAGCTGCGTATAAAGTTTACGACACTACTTGCAATACAAAATGCAGAACTCTTTTAGAAGAGACTTATTAAATTTCTACAGAAGAGCTTTTGGCCATTTGCACCTTTTTCTTATTTTTCTTGGAAAATATATTTCTACTCGTTTCATAATAGTGAAGGTAATAATTTTACAGGATATCTGCTGACTTTAAATACGTTTTGGTGCATCAACTTTTTAGAATGCGTGTTAGGAAAAATTGTGTTTTGCATTTAAGATTATAGTGAAGTGAAGCATACTAAGCATAAATAATGCACACGTATACTCGAGGAGAAAATGAGGTTTCTTATTATGAAAATCTTGAGTCACGAAAGTCTTCGAAGAGCGAGAATAAATAAGCTATATTAAAATCCACTGTCTCTAGTGCTCCTTATTTTCTTTCCTTACAAGAAGTTGGATTTTTTCCCTACAATTTGTTCACTTTCAGACTTTTTCTACTCCAAGATGTTACTTTTAAACCACTTCAAATTGAATTTCACTGGAATTTTTAAATAGGCTCTATATCAATATCTAGCTTTGGCATATTTCTAATTTTATATCAATTACGTTTTTGTATTGTTTTTTAATCTAGCTTCTAAACTATGCACTTTACATTTCTGAAACAGACTTTTCGATTTCTTTTAGCTAGTTCTATTTCCAATTTCATGATCACCCGGTATGCTTGTAATAACCTAATCGATACAAAAATATACGTATAATATATAGTTTACTACCTTACGTTATTATCCCACTCAATTAATTTTAAACTTGCTAGGTTTGCATCGTATCGATTGAGGTAGAATTCAAATTAGAGTACACGTATTTACACTTGCGATTGAGTGGATATTCAAACATTACAAAATTAAATACCTACTCGCGTAGAAACTCATCATTCCAATAAAGTGTACTTCACACTAAGTATGTAGTTAGATAACTACATCTAATTAGGTATTAATTAAAAAAAAAGAATTAAAAGGGGCTCGCACTGAAAAATAAGTTTTTAAAAGTTATCTTAGGCGAACGGGCCTACACATTTGTTAATTATTATTTATTTGAATTATTTGGCTATCTTCATTCCATGACACTTTTTCCTCCTTCCGCCCCACTAACAATACACCTATCATCCCTCTCTACTTTCTCCTTTACCAAACAGCCCCTCTGCATCACTTGCCAATAGCAGATCTCCCCCCCCCCCCCCATTACCTCTTTCTATGCCAATATTTCTTATCATCTGAACCGTCACCCTTCTTCCCCCTGTCATATCTTCACTCTAGCCTCTCACCAATGGTCACTTTATATATCTCTCAACTCCTTCTTGAACCTCCTTCAACACTCTGCCCCCAAGCCATACTCCTTCCACTCTCCCGAAATAAATCCCCTCCACCCCTCACCATATGTCCCACTATTCGCTTATGATCGTAAATTTATCCGCTCCTCCGTCTCCTTCGCCCCCTCATGCATCGCGGCACTAGGAGAATTGTTATTGGCCGTAAGTAGGGAGTTGATAATGACCACTGCTATGGAACTTTCCTTTAGCGCCATTTAGATTTTGAATTGAGAGCAGATCTTTGCCCTCACACGCACCTCATGCATTGAAGAATTGTTATTGGCCGTAAGTAGGGAGTTATTAATGACTGCTGGTACGGAACTTCCCTTTAGCACCATTTAGATTTTAAATTGAAAGCAGTTCTTTGCCTGAATTCTTCCTATGTTTTTTTAATTATTATGCACGTTTATTTATGAACTTTAACTACAAATGTATAGGAGAAACTTCTGAGAAAAACTTATGGAGAAACTTTCGGTTATAAAATTTGATATTATAATATTTATTTTCACAATAAGACAATAGCAAGCTAGGATATATCGTCAATATTTCAAGAATTGCTATTGTGAATATTAAACTGCGAAGTTATGAACTTTATGGGAATATATTAATAAATAATTCAATAATTTTACTTATACCAAAAGAAACGTTCTATAATCCCTAGAAAAGACTGTGAAGTTTACAAAGCACAATAGTAAAGATATTCTTCATATGTTTATTCTACGTATTTCTAATTTTTCCTGTGATAAAACAAATTTTGAGATTTCGGAATTTTATCATCCTGATGAATTTCCTATTTTTAATGGGAATTTTCGCAAAGCACTACATTCAAATGTTTTTCCTCTCATTGCACCTTCCCACTGAAAATGGTAATTTTTCTCACCTATTTTGTAACTTATGTTATTTAAACTGCTAGTTGTTGCAACTACGGTTTTATTAATTAATTTGTGAATATCGCTTTTTCCTAACTTCAATCTGCTATCAAAAATATTAATCTTTCTAACTCTAAAGGACAATTATTAAGTTTGTATTATATTTATAATTGATACGGAAAAAGTATTTCTTCGAATCGCTGCGGCAATAATACTATTTTCTCGGCTTAATCTTAGATTGCCATTGAGCTCTTGTGAAAATAAATATTAAAACGCCAAATTTTGCAACGAATAGTTTCTCCGTGTACGTGACATTATACAGATGGGGAATAGACAGTCGGGTGCACTGTATCGCGTACAAGTGCATCCCTGCTTTTCAAGTCGAAAGGGGTGACGATGTACGCGCGTCACACCTTGCAGTGTCGCTATAGTAACTAGTGTGTGCCCGCAAACTAAAGGCGTGACAAATAGGGAAGAATAGACAATGACGAGGCTCTTGTCGAGACTCTCTAAACCAAAAGTAAGTCCGCTCGTGCATACGATAACATCCACGTGCATGCCTTGGAGTCGCTCCAACTTTCACACCCCCAACCCACGTTTCCCCCCTAACCACGCTTAACGTACATTTCGTATAACCCATTCGTACACAGCTTCGAGCCAACCCACTAAGATTAACCTACACACCTTACTAATTTTGTGTTTATTGCTTCTCTCTCGAGTTGAGATTCATAACAAAATTCCGAGATTTAAAGATTTTCCCCCAAAGTGTACAGTCTCGCTTTTCCATGGGTGTGCCACACTAATGAATGAAGCAAGACATTTTTATCAAGAATTTGGCAAAAAATTAGACTGCATTACGAAGAAAATCTGTTCATGAAGCAGGTGAAGCGTCTTTATCAAGATATTTTCAAGGCGAACGCTCTAATTTCTTTTTGATCGTGTTTTTCATCACTCTTTCCGTCAAACCCCCCTCTCACCCTTTTTTCTACACCCCTATGACTGTCATCTCACCTACACAGACCCTTCCGCTCTACCCTTCCCTGTCATCTCTACCACCTGCCCTTCAATCTTCTTCCTCTTTTTTTTAATCCCTCAACCATGTAGCCCCTCTACGTTCACTAATCCCTTCTACGGTACTTCCCCTATTCCTCATTTATCCCTCTTATTATTTCTTCCTGTATCATCCCCTTCAATTTTCAATAAACCCCTCCCCTGTAATACCAACGTTCATGTACATTTCTTTCCGTTAATATTTACTTTTACCCCATTACCTTCCTCTCTATTCTTCCTTCCCTTTATCAACTACGTACCATTTCTTCTAAAAATGTCAACCTATTCTTCTCGTATTTCCCTCTCCACAAAATACCCCTCTTCATTCCAACATCTCTAACATCAAATATTAAGTACCTCCCATACTCTTGCCCTTGGTCCCTTATTACTGCATTCCCCAAAATGAACTCTCGTGCAGAATAGCATCCTAAAATTTGGAAAAACTTAAGAAAATTCTAGACATATACAAAAATGTAAAAAAAATTGAAATAAAAAAACTATAAAACTTTGCAGATAATAATTTTTTTAAACATATTTTGCCCGCACGCCTTACCTAGATTTAAATCGATCGATGCCACATTCACTACATTTCATGGATGTCCGAATGCACTATTTTTAGGCATGATATTCTGTGTGACTTTTAAAACCATTTTTTTCTATCCACCCTACTCCCGAACCTCTTCTGAGTTATTTCCCTTCATCCCCGGTTCTCTAATCATCTTCCGCTCTTTACCTCTCTCACCCTCACCCCTGCTCAAAAATACCCTTCCCGTATATACCTCAACGCTCATCATTCCCTTGCTGTCCCCAACAAACATTTTCTGCCCCTTACCAATCACAAATACACCATCCTCTACTCCTCTGGCCTACATACAGCTTCTTCTCCTTCACACCCCTCCCATCATCATTCTCCTGACTCAATTACCAATACAGCACTACTTTAATCCTTCCCTTATTTTTATCTCCACACTCTTCAAATTTCTATCTCATCTCTTTCATCGGTGCTTCATAATTTTCATTTCATTTTCAATATTAATTTTCATTTCATAATTTTTGTTTTGCTTCTGTACTTGCCAATTCACTAGGTTCAGATTAAGTTATTCCAAATATCGAAATCGTAACGACATTTTCTAATTACTCGTAATATTCGAAAAGGTATTTTTTACGAATCACTGTGCATCATATGTAAATATCAATAAATAGATGTGTTAAATATGACGTGACGTTAATTGTTTTTTTCATTTTGTTCGAATCTGTCAAAACGTAACCCAGAGAAAACAAAAGATTCGGTACTTTTGGGGTTAAGTAACGTAACGAAACGAAAGTTTCGTCCGAGTCACTGATTTAGACTTTAAAAGATACGAATTGAATAGTCTTTGTGGCATTGACTCTCGAGTCTAAAGGCTAATCTGGTGTACAGCATTTCCGAGCAGAGCTTTGGTAATTCCAAAAGTAAAGT
Organism: Andricus curvator; assembly: GCA_932195095.1. Taxonomy (NCBI): domain Eukaryota; kingdom Metazoa; phylum Arthropoda; class Insecta; order Hymenoptera; family Cynipidae; genus Andricus; species Andricus curvator. The sequence continues at coordinate 315,193 of CAKNYM010052731.1, read as the reverse complement.
AACTATAGGGAATAAGCGAACGACTATGAAACTACATCAAGTTAGATAACCGTCGGTCGTTGCCCATCGGACCAGAGCCATTGGAATGCAATCGAATTATCGCGAACTCATCACTGGTGCTTCTCTCCCGCCCCCTAGCATTCTCTTCCCTAACACCCATCTGCTCATCTGCCATTAAACAATACACTCATGCAAATCACCCCGGCTTAATTGCGACTGTTTTGCATACACGGAATACTCTTGCGAGTATCAGAGTTTCGCGATCGCGTAAGGATATGCCCACTCTCATTGGTTCAGCAGTTCTATTGTGAGAGAGGTCACTTTTCGTTTATTGGTGTCCCTCCAATCATTGTCTCGTCGGGCAGTCTAGTTTTTTTCATTCTCGTACAGTTTTATCAAGCCAACCATTATTCGGCTTTTATAATGGCTTTAGCGGATATCACTGCAATATAATTTGTGTCATTACAGAAAGAAAGGAACCACTTTATCAATCGTAGTTTAGAAGATATTCGCGTTTTTGTGAACAAAGATCTAAATCATCGATTTTGGTGTTTCGATGAGAAATTATACTCCAATCAATGTTCCGTCTGGTAACATTATCCTTGTGTCTCAGAAGTGGGTACATTTTATGTTTATGGCACTTGCCAACCTTAGATACGTTTTTCTCGAAAGGGTATTTTTTCGTTTTTCAACCTGGCGGATTCGTCCTTGGCTCAAAAAGTCCGGAATTTATATGACCATATGTCCTTATGTGCAACTCCATACGGACGAAGTGGCACCTTTCCTTTCCTGTCAGCACAGATATAAATTTTTTCAAAGATACTCGAGGTCGTAAAGATTGGTAAGGATAATTTTTTTCTGATACACAAACTCAAAGTTTTAAATTTATTAATCCTAATAATAGATGTAAATAATCGTTATAAGTCTTTCGAAAAAATACCCCTTTTGATACTTTTTTAGTACCAATGAGTAGTTCGGAGCCAATGACAGGTTAATTCTTTTTTTCACAACGACGAAACAAAAACCCGTGAAGGGCGAGCATACCAACCTCTTGTCAGACTTTTAACACAATTATCCGAAATAGACTTTTCGCAGAGTTTGAAAGCGTAATTGAGTCCAAATGCAATCAAGAGCAACTTCATTGAGTGAAGAAAAAGTCTCGATTGTCCAGCCCTTGTTGGAAGATTACACAGTTTTGTTAATTATTTTTAGTTATCGATCGCGTACGTCTGTAGCCAAACTTTTTTTTTGTCGTATAGCATTTTCAAACCTCGCGAAAGCGTTTGCCAAATGAAATTTTCAACTGTTATTGTCAGTCATTGCCAACCATCCCCATTCATTATTGACTACATATAAAACGTAGGCACTAGACATATTCTATGTTATATTTTAATTATTATATGGGTCAACAATTTTTTTTAAAGAATTTATATTTTTATATTGTTTGACGTTCTTTATACTTTGAATGAACATCTGGTTTCAAGTTTGGTAGCCCAGTTTTTAGCACAAATGAATGAGGTTGCTTCCTATTTTTCAACGCGCGAAGAATCGAACTTTCACTAGAATGTGAAACTCGGAAATTGCAATGGAAAAGTGTTCTCGTATTTCACGTAAAAGTTGGAGGCCGATCTTTGGTAAATTAGAGTCGCGGTCGTATGCGGATCGTGAACGTCCATTTCTCTTATAAGAGAGAATCGTGCTGAGATTTATGACGGTCATTAAAACTCTTCGCGGTTCTGCTATTGAGACGCTTTACCAAGGTATCCAATTGTTCAACTTTCCGACTAAGCTACTATAGAGGGAAAAAATTAAAATTTTACTTATTCAAGTTGTACTTGAATTTCAAAACTAATTGAAAACCTAGATATTCAAAAAGTTCACCAAACTCTTTTTGATGAATAGATCTTGCAACTTCCATGCTGAGTGAACTTTTCAAAAGCCCATCTGATAGAAAAACTTTAATATATGCCCTTAATTTTAGTGTATCTTAATCTACATTATATGAACAGCAATTTCTAATAAGAAAATTTGGAATTTAAGTCAATGTCAAATTCAAAATTTAACAGAGTTTTTTTAAGTCAAAATGTTTTCTTAAATAGGGTGATTTTTCATGGAAATAGGGGAAAAAATTCTTTGAAATAAAATTATAATAGGTTATAATGTAATAAATGAAATCAGGGTGTCTACCCAAATCCCGCAAAAAAATTCCCTGACAATTCCAGGTTTTTTCCAGGTATCTTAAGTTTTTTCCAGGTACAATTTTTCATAGCATTTCATTTAATTTATATTCAAATATTCCGCATATTTTAAACGCACTGTCTATGGTTATGAAATTTTCCATAACTCCAACCCCTTTTCTAGCTCGTTCAGAGCTGACATACACAGTGCCTAAT
>CAKNYM010052731.1:276000-312790 GCA_932195095.1 Andricus curvator | reverse complement strand
AAAAAAAAGATGCATTTTCAACTGAAATGATCAATCTCTAACTGGGATAGTTGATTTTTTAACAAGAAATATGAATTCTCAACCAATTGCATGTACCAGCGAAAAAAAATTATTTGCAACAAAAACTAAACTAATTTTTAAAAAATAGTTAAATTTTCAAAGAAAGTAATGAATTTTCAACTAAAATGATGAATCTTTAACTGGAATAGTTGAATTTGAAACCAAAAACATGAATCATTAAATGTCCAACAAAAAGATTAATTTTCAACCTAGAAGATTAATTTCTACCAAAGAAGTCAAAATTTTCAAATGAAAAAGATCATTTTTCAACAAAATATTGAATACTTGCAATGCAAATAAAAAAAAATTTCAACAAACAAATTTTCAACAAAATGGTTGAAGTTGCAACTGGAATAGATCAATTTTCAGTAAAAAAAATAATTTTCAGCCAAAGAAAAAACGAATTTTCAACAAAATTGCTCATTTTTCAACCGAGGAGATGAATTTTCTCTTAAAATGATGAATCTTTAACAACAACAAAAAATTACTTTTTAACAAAAGATAAACTCTCAACCAAGTAATTAAATCTTCATTCAAAAAGATGAGTTCGGAACGAAAAATGTAATAGTTGATATTTCAATCAAAAAAGATTGAAATTTTTAAGCAAAAACAATGGAATTCAACCAAAAAGAACGATTTTTCAACAAAACACATGAATTTTCAACGAGATACTTGAATTTTCAACTAAAACCGATCAATTTTCAACCAAAAACAGAATACTTGAAATTTCACTTAAAAAATTGATTTTGAACAAAACAAAAAAACGAATTTTCAACAAAATAGTTCAACACCTGTAATATAAAGCTACTTTTACAAATGAAGAATCATTGTTATTCGGTTTAATATTGCAATTTACAAAAATTAAGCACGTTCTCGAAAAAATTCCCTGACTTTAAAAGAAATTCCCTGACATTTCCAGGTTTTTCCAGGTATATCAAAATTCCCTGACAATTCCAGGTTTTCCAGGTTTTCCAGGTAGGGTAGGCACCCTGGAAATATATAATATAAATATAAAAAATATATATAATATAATAGGTTATAATAAGTACCATACTGAATTTAATAGGTCGAAATATATTGTATTTTCAACAAAATAGTTTAATTTTCAATCAAAAAAGAATAATTTTCTACCAGAAGAGATTCATTTTCAACGGAAGAGTTGAGATGTTAAGCTAAAAACTCGAATGATTTAGAAAACAGTTGATTTTTAATGTTCTTGAAGTTCTGAACGTTCAAATAAATGCAATTTTTTACTGGTGACTTTGTAAACCAGAAAAAGTGCTAAAATGTTTTTTCATTTATATTGGAAATAATTTATTATTGAAACAGAATTATAAAGCATATTTTAAATTGCAGATGGAACAATATTTATGGGTAGAATAGAAATGAGAAAAAATATTTCGTTCATTTGAACGTTCGGAACTTCAGGTACATTGATTTTTAAACCCGAATAGATGAATTTTTAACCAAGAAAGATGAATTTTCAAAAAATTAATTTTAGACTATACAGTTGCATTTATAACCAAAATTGTTGAACTTTCAAGCAAAAAAGTCGAATTTTTAACCAAATAGTTGAATTTTTATGAAAATAGTTGAATTTTCAATATACAACCATAAATTTTCAACCAAATCGAATTCTTAAACGAGACAGATTAAACTTCAACCAAAAGTAGTTAGATTTTCAATTAAATAGTTGAATTTTCAAGCGAAGAAAACGCATTTTTTCGAAGAATTTTTTCCATCCAAAAAGACGAGTGTTCAACAAATCAATTTATTTTTTGACCAAAAAAGATTACCTTTTAACAATATAGTTGAATTTCAAAACATTAAAGGAATTTCATTTTTAACCAAAAACAATCGAATTTAAAAAAACAAAATGAATTCTTAGGGAGTCATCGTGGCTGAGATAGTATCGTGCTTGTCCGAAATACCCTACAGTTTATGATTAATCCTACAGTACAGTTGCTGATGACCCTAGCAGTCGATGCGACTGTAAACATTCAATTAATAAAAAAAAATGAATTTTCTAGCAAAATAATAGATTTTTCTACACAAAAGAACGAATTTTCAACAAAACAGTTGAATTCTTACGCCAAAAAGATGAATTTTGAACAAAAATGTATTTTTAAACCAAAAAGTTGAATTTCAAACTTAAAACTATCAATTTTCACGGAAAGAAGGAATAGTCAAATTTGCAGTTCAAAAAATTGATTTTTCAAGAAGATTAATTTTCTACTATGAAAGACGAATTTGCAAGAAAATACATCAATTTAAACCAAATAGTCGAAGTTTCAACTCAAAACAATAAATTTTCAACCAAAAGTGGAATAGTTAAATTCTCTGTTAAAAAATTAATTTTCAAACAAACAAAAAAACGAATCTTCAAGAAAATATAGATCAATTTTCAACCGAAGAGATAGACCTTCGACTAGTAAAATGAGTTTTTAACAAACTATTTTTACTTTCAACCAAGAAGTTTAATTTTCAATCAAGAAAATTCATTTTCTACCAAAAAGATGAAATTACAACAAAATACATCAATTTTTAATCAAAAATGGATTAGCTAAATGTTCAGTTGAAAAAATTAATTTTCAACAAAAAAAAATTTCAACAGAATAATTAAATCTTCAAGCACCGAATATTTAAGAAAGGGAAAAAGGACGAAAGAGTCTGAAGTCTGTATTTATATGTTTTACTTGTAAAATAAAAACATTAATTTTTTTTTCAAGCATTTCAAAAAATGATTATTCAGATGCAGCATGTGATTTTCATTTATTTCAAGCATTTCAAAAAATTATTATTCAGGGCAGCATGACGTAGTTTTTGAACCGCCGCTTATTGATTTGAACCTATGACCAACATAGCCTTAATTTTTTCCTTTGTTGAGAGAAGTATATCATCAAATTCCAGAAAGTCTCTAACACCATATTCTTAAACGAGATAGTTAGAATTCTATTGTTCAAAGTTGCAATTGTTCAAAATGAAATAGTTTTCCAATATATATAGAACCTAAACTCCCGCGAAAGTGAAGCTGTATCAAGAGGATGTAGAGTTTTAGTGCAGCTAAGGTATTCATAAAGGAACTTTAGGCTCAGTTAGTGGTGTGCACTGTGCATATATCAAGTTGTATAAGTGTAAGCAGGGCCCCACAGGATGAACGCATCCCTTGTTCCAGCATAGAACTACAAGGGTTGTACTTTCACAGATGCGAGATCGGCAAGCAAGCAAGCAGGCATGCAGGCAGGCAAGCAAGCAAGTAAGCAAGCAACCTCGACATGCTGAGCTAGATTCCCCACCATGGAACTGCTAAGTGCTACAATGGCATCAGCGCCTCTTACACAGAATTACTGTTAACGCGCACTCCCCTTAAACTGATTAACGTTTCGATCATACTTAGCTTTTAGCAGTTATAGAAAGGTAGAAAGTCTGAGTTTAACTCAAGGTTGTAACAATGTGTAAGTGCATTATGATCATTAAGGGGCCGTACAAAAAAATATGTAATACCTCTATGTAACACTGTCAAGATATATATATTTATATCAATTTGCCTAAAATAAAAATATGTTTGATAATCCATAAAGTAAGTTTTGTTCAGCAAAACAACATGAAATATGACAAAGTTCTGTGCTCAATTACCCCAAAATGAAGTGCTTTTTTTTAAATCTTTAAGAAGATATTGGGAAAACTGTCAAAATGTTTCATTTTTATGTAGAATGTCCGCAATGTCTCAAGAAAATTTTATTAATTTTTTCCTAGTTGTAGCCAAAGTCTGAGCTTAGAGTAAAAATTTCATGAAAATTAACAACAAAAATGGTACCACCGAAAGAAGGATTCAAAATTCTGAATGTGAGAATCACGTATAAATCATTACATTATTTTGTATATTTCTTCTACACATGATTTTACTTTAGTCAGAAAGCAATTAACAGAAAAAAGAAGAGGATATATTTAAAAAATGGCAGTCTGTTTTGGCAATCGGTCTAATTGTTGCCGAGAGTCGGGTTAAAAATGTGCGTGTGTCCTAGTTTCCACACCACCCTTAAGGTACAGCACGCGGCGCGTTTTTTTAGTTATTATTGGCTTGTATTTTCTACTAACAATACGAGTATTATTTAAATAGATAAAAACATTCTAAGACATTACACAACATACAAAACATTGCAATCTTATTTTAATGAGTGCGGTACCAAAGACCAATCATATCATTGAGAGAAAGAGAATCAAGCCTTCTCCCCTATTGAAATAAAACTCAGATACAACTAACGCTTTCTGCGTGTTAGTTGCATCAGATTGTGTCAACTACAGTGAAGGCCACAGCAAGTGATGCCCGTGCGTAAATTCAAGTTCCAGAGTATTCATTGTTTGTGGCAAATACATGCCAGTAGTTCAGCCATGTTATTATTATCAACACAGTAATACATCGTCGGGATATCAAAATGTTGGAAACAAATGACATCTGCATTGTGAAACAAGTGAAAGCTGCTCATAGGGCAACAGTGATACCAATGTTGGAAAACTTTTCTTTGACCTTCCGTCGGGGCAGTGGGCTTATTGGTCGCAGTAGGCGCGCCATCAAAAACGATTAATAAAAAAAATTATCGTAATTAAAATAAATATTTATTACAAATCGCATAAGAATGCGAGCCAAATGCGACCAATGAGTCCGCTGCCCCGACGCAATCGCAAAAGAAATTTCGCAAACAATGGTATCACTGTTGCACTATGAGCGGCTTTCACTTGTTTCACAATACGGTTGTCATTTGTTTCTAACGTTTTGATATCCCGAAGATTTATTACTGTGTTGATATAATAACATTACTGAACTACTGGCATGTATTTGCCACAAACAATGAATACACTGGCACTTGGAATTACGCACGGTTTCAGGCATTGCTTTCAGTGGCCTTTACCGTAGTTGACGCAATCTGATGCAACTAACGCGCTACAAGAATTAGTTGCGACTGAGTTTTATTTAAATAGGGGAGAAGGCTGAATCCTTTTCCTCTCAATGATATGATTGGTCTTTGGTACCACACTCACTAAAATAAGATGGCAATGTTTTGTATGTTTTGTAATGTCTTCGAATGTTGTTATCTGTTCAAATAAAACTCATATTTTCATTATTTGTAAAAGATACAAATCAGTATAGTCCCTAAAAAAAACACACCGCGTACCGCACTTCTCGGGTGGTGTGAAAGAGGCGCATGAATATACCCCAAATTCCATATTACCTAAGTTTCATTTGACCGAAAATCAAGTTGCCGAAGAATCATTTATCATAATTTTTATTTTGTCGAATTGTCAACTCACATAACCTCTATTTGTCCTAACTACCAATTATCATAATTTTTATTATACCGAATTCTCATATGGCATAATTTTCGTATTTTCGAATTTTTATTCACCATAATATTTATTCCAAATACATTAGGCGCGATTCAAACCTTTTTTTACCTGTTAGTTTGGTCACAAAATTATCTTGAATTTTTTAGTAAATTGTCTTATCGGTATTCATAACATATATTTTGTTCATAAAAATCGGTCAAGCGGTTTTCGCGAGAAAGCATTTTTTTCTTTATCTCCCCCCTTCCATAACATTAAAAAAAATGAAATTTGAAGGTTAAAATTCTTTGTTGTTTTTCGCTACCTTAGGATGACCATTTTACCTAAATGTTAGCTTGATGAAGGCGGAGGCCGATTTGCCATGCTTACCCGGCTATACCCTTTAAATTTAAATCGTTAACGCTTGAATCGTTTATGTTTGAACGATCGAAATTGGATAATTTTGAATTAAATTTGTTTGATAATTAACTATTTTGAATTAACAGCTCTCAAAATTGCTTAATTTCGAATTGAGAGCGATTGAGATAAACTAATTTTAAATTGTAAACGTTAAAAATGGAATAACTTCCAATTAAAAGAGTTCAAAATTAAATAATTTTTAATTCAAAGTATTCTAAGTTTTACAATTTTATATTAAAATAACCTACATCAAAAATTATTGGCTTTAATCAAAAAGTACTGAATTTGAAAATGTGCAATGTTGAAGACTTAAAATCTGAAGATTCTGAAAGACATGAATTTTTCAAAATAAAATATAAAAGGCTTAAATCACATGCGGTGAAATTTTGAAATTTTTCAACCTAAATTGTTTAAATTTTCAGTTCCAAATGCTTATAATTAGTACTGAAATTATCTCAATTATATGGCCTTCAAATCGCAGTACTTTAATTTGTATGGCTTCGATTTTTAAATTATTTAATTTTAAAGGCTTCTGATAGACTGGAATGCTTTTGAGAAAGAATTTGAACTATAATTATCGACTTGTCATTTGATTACAATAAAAAAAATCAACTGGGTAGTACATCCAATGTCTTTTATCCAATGAAAGAAATAGCAAAAATTGTCCTTGAGCAAAAATAGCAGGTTCAAATATCTGAATAGGTTGCCCCTAAAAGGTAAAAAAGTGGGTCAGTTCGAGGCCTCAATTCTGGAAATTTAAACCGGACTATTCTAAATATAGCAACTTCTTTAACAAAATAATTCATTTAAGAATGTTCTATTTAGAAAAACCTTTAAGTATAATTACAGACGTTTTATTCTGAATTTTAAGCTTCTGTATATTTATAAGACTTTTCTCCTGTCTCCATTCCAACTACTTTGCGATATAAAGTTAGCACCACTTTTATTGATTTACGTTATCACAAAAACGGCAACATTAATATGAAGTGACACGATAAGTCTTATCAATATATAACACGTATTTTGACGATAAATCTACCTACTAGGAAAAATCTGTTGTCGCGAAGCCCAGTACGAAAAAGGAGAAATTGTAGAAAGAGGGATTTAAGGGCTGTTCGCGATACATGCAGGGGATTTCTTGGTGGGGCTAGATCTCAATTATGTATTCATAGCCGAGTGGTAGTGAAACCGTGGAATGGGGCCAGGAGTAGCTGGAACCGCTGGAGGAGTCAATAGAAATGAAATATCAACGGTGACCTCCCCTCGCGACTCCAGTCATCTCCACAATATGGGATCTAAAGTGTTTTTCGATATCTTGAAAAATTCCTCTGTAGAGTGGGTCTTTCCCTTCTCTCATTTTAATTCTACTCTTGCCTCCACATTCCTCTACGTGCTTCCTAATATCGATGCAATCTTTCGAAAATCCCATAATCTTCATTCTCTATTTTTCTAAAATCAATATTGCATAATATGATTAGGTTCATGATCAAATTTCTTATTTTATAAAAAAAATATTTTAGGTCAATATTAATTATTTAACAAAAGTTATTTGGCTTTTTGTGTTTTGCTTCCATTGTAGGTAAAAGCTGCAATTCTTATTTAATCCTGATGCTCAATAGCTGATTTTCTTCTTCACCACATTTTGCAGAACTATTTGTTCGGTTACGGGTCGTGCATAAATTACGTAAAGTTATTTTTCTGAAATTTTAAACCACGTACCCCCCCCCCCTGTTAGAATCCATAAGTTTTAAGACACCACACTTATCAGACTTAATTTTTACCAAATAAATTTTTTTCGTGAATTTATTTAGGGTTCATCCAAAAATAACGTAAGCTGGTTTCGGCATTGAGGTGTACGGGAGGGTTTGATAAAATTTTACTGTGTCTTATGAATGAACAAAGTAGTTGAACTTTCGACCTAAGAGTTTAAGTTTCTACTAAGAAAGATGAATTCTCAACGAAAAATGTAATAGGTGATATTTGGACTAAAGAAAACATTTTTATTTTAAATCAAGAACAGCTACATTGGACCAAAAAAGACGAATTTTCGCCAAAACACATAGTTAAATCCGCAACTAAAACAGATTCTATTTTAACCAGTTTCATTTTCAATAAGAAAATATTAAATATATACCAAAACAGATGAATTTTAAAATCAAACAGACGAATTTTCATCAATACGAGCTTTCTACGACACAGTTGAATCTTTAACCAAATAATTGAGTATTCAACCAAGAAGTTTAAGTTTATACCAAAAAAGATGAATTCTCAACAAAATAGTTGAATTTTTAAACAATTTGTTGAATTTTTATCAAAAAAAAATTAATTTTCTACCAAAAAAGGCGACGTTTCAACAAATTACAGAACTTTCCAACCAAATAGTTGAATTCTTAAACTAAAAAGATAAATGTTCAACCAAAAATATAATGGTCAAATTTTCATTAAAAAAAAATTAATTTTCAATAAAAAAAAGATTTGTCTACAAAACAGTTGGATTTTTAACCAAAAAATTTATTTATCGACCAAAGAAGAAAAGTAAACATTTGCAATTCCCTGATGACCAAGTTCGTTATGGTATTTAAATATGACATTTTTTACATAGAGGTTGGTTCATAAAACAAAAGCATGTTACCGTTATCCGCTTTTCGATAAACTACACCATTTCTTAGCTCATAAAATTTATCCTGCATGACCGCAATTTTCTTTCAGATATCAACAATGCGGTTATCTTTATTTTTTGCAATTAAGAGATTCGTTTCAAATGAATTGTCGTTAACAATACAAATCATATTACATCTACTGAGCCCATTTTTCTTTAAAGCCAATGCCAATGCGTTACAATCTGTAACTATTTTGAATGCAATTCCATGGAGATACACTCGAATTCTTCGGAACGCATAAACAATGGCCAGCGTTTCGAACTCAAAACTATGATAACGACTTTCAACTTCAGTCGTGCGTTTCGAAACATAAAAGCCCGGATGAAACTTCAAATCTTTTTTTCGCCTCATGAGAACTGCACAGAATCTATGAACACCCAAAAAGCTCTGCACACCATTTACATTTTTGGGTTCGGGAAAATTAAATACAGTTTCAATGCCCTTAGCTGTTGGACTAATACCGTCCTCATTAATCTCATAACCCAAAAATTCAATATTGGTGCAAAGAATTTCGCATTTATCAAGACAAAGTTCCATTTTATTTTCCACCAAGAGTCTAAAAACTTTTTTCAGAATTGCAAAGTGATGCTGAATCATTTGTGTGGCTACTAGTATAGCGTCCATATACACTACAGCGTCACTGGAATTGATTAAATTCTCAAACACACTGTTGGCGAATTTTTGAAAACGAGAAGGTGCTGTTTTCAGACTAAATGGCATGCATAAAAATTCGTATTGGCCAAGAGGAGTGACGAAAGATGTATACTTCTGTGACTCCCCCGCAAACGAAATATTGTCAAACCCATCTTTAAGATCTAATCTTGAAAAAAAAATTATTATTCAAAACGTCAATTGGATCATCAATCAAAGGCAATGGATAATTATCTTTTATAATATACTTGTTTAATGTACGATAATCTACGCACATATGTACGTGTTTCACCATTTGTCTTTTTTACTAGAACAACAGGGGATGCATATTCAGATTCGCTTGGTTTTATACGCTTTAAATCAATTAATCTATCTAAAATTTCTGTCAAATCATTTTTTTCAGCATAAGACAATCTTCTAGGGCCAAACTGGTAGGGATTATGCAACTACCAATTTCATGGTGTTATCATCAACAACTAATAAATTTACCTCTCTAATCAACCTTCCAAATGTAGCCTTAGAATTTACAAATATAAAAATCTTTAATTTCGAATCATTTATGCCTGAATACTCACAATTATTTTTATCAATTTCCTGGATTACATCAGGATTCCCACATCTATTTTTTATGAAACTTATTAGACTCCCACTATCCAATCTTGTGGAACACTAAACTGAACACTTCACTATCAATTTGGAACTCGTGGACAACTCTTCTCAGGTACTCGTTTTCTTCTTCTCGATCATCGACGTTGGCTATCTCCGATTGTTTCGCTAAAGATTGCCCTCGTGAAAAGCGCTGCTCTCGTCGCGGACAATCCCTGATGGTGTGCTCGGTTGAGCCACACCTGAAACAAGAACCTTTCTTGCGTTCTGGCTGGTCACATTTTCGAAGATACGTGACCCGACTTACTGCAATTGTAGCAACGCACCTTGCGTTGGGCTCAAATTTCATCCTTGGCACCTCGCTTCATAGGATCGGGTATTCCGTCAATATAATAATCCATTAGCTCGGTTTCATCGATTGGAACACGATTGGCCAAAATCGTTTTGTCATGAATATATTCGCTGAACAATCCACCTCGCTTCCAAAGACTTTCTCCAAATTGCTTCCTTAACAAGACCTTGTTTGGCCGTTAATGGAACATCTTGCCTAATTCTGCCAACAAGTTGTCGGTCATCATTTCGATATGTTCAGGTCTCACTTTCAGCTCGAAATGCAATCAATCCTTTTTCCTGGTCCTGGATGCTTTTTTGAGCTGGCGAACCGGATTTCAACTTTTCAATTTCGCTTCTAGCTTTCTCCAATTCCGCCATTAGCTTCATGTTTTCCTTTATTGCAGCTTAAAGATCGTTTCCAACAGGGCTCCCGTCACTAGAAGGATATTTTTCTGCAACATATCTTACCCACGTGTCCTCTGGATCATGTTCATAGATGCAAGCAATCAGTTCTGATTTTTTACCGGAAGTAGATAAATTTAACCATCGTAGAACGTCTTTCAATTCGGCAATGATCAACTCCTGTAGAGTCGCCACTATCTTGTCACTTTCACTGTAAATCCCTTTTCCCAAATTTTACACAAAACTAATAAGTTTCACAATTAAATGGTGCACTTTATTTATAGAGCTTTTTTCTCAACAATAGGCCTGACCCTAGACACAAATCTGGAAAGCAATCATACACAAAACACTCGCGTGATCCGTTACGGGTTAGCCAAGTTCAAATTCGAGAGCGCCGTTCTCAGATAAAGTTACCGAACATTTTCAATTTTCTCGACTCGATTCACTAAAACGCGGCCGGTACCATCCCACTTCTGAGACTGTAATGTCAAGGATGGGGGCTTGGATGGTATTACGATGGACAATTTATAAAATAACAATTAAAAATATATACGAGCATTTATTCAACGTTTAGTTAAAAGTCAAATTGTACTTACAAGTGCTAGCTTTGCCGGTCGGCTAAGCTCTGACTGCATTCAGTGCTTGTCGAGCACCTGATAATTCGCTATGTCTCTTATCTTTCTCTTACTTTTGGCAAAATTTGTATATTCTTCACAATTGATCGTGATACCAGCTCTTCATCAGTAAGAGAAGGACCTCGTTATTCATGAGACACACAGGCACACAAACCTACTTACACTCGCACACTCAATTACTTTACAAACGAATAGTTGAATTTTTAACCCACAAAGATGAATTTTTAATCCACAAAGATGAATTTTTAACAAAATGATTGAATGTTCCAACAAATAAGACTAAACTTCTATTAGCAGATAAATTTTAAATCAAAAATTAAATACTTGAATTATCAGTTTAAAAAAATAATTTTCAACAAAACAGTTAAATTAAAAAAAAGAGATGAATTGTTTAACCAAAAAAGAATACAAAATTCAATCATATTGCTGAATTGTCAAGCCAAAAAGACGAATTTTCAATGAAACAGTTGAATTTTCAACCAAAAAGGATGACTTTTGAACAAAATTGTTCAATTTTCAAGCAAATAATTACATTGTAAATCAAGTAATGAAAATTTCAACCAAAAAAGATTAATCTTTAATCCGAAATTTAATACTATACGTTTTAACCGAAAAGATTGAAATTTCAACCAAAAATAGCTCGATTTGCTTATTGAGTTCTACTAATTCAGTTCGAATTCAAGTGAAAAAAAGAGAAAAAAGGAGAAAAGAGGGGAAAGACTCTGTTTAACTTTTGTTTTTTAGTGATTCGCAGATTTGAAAATATCTTGCGTATTAAACGGTTTTGACCACGTACCCCTCACGCAAGACAGTATAGAAAAATCGTTAAACTCCCCACTTTCCCAAGAGACTGCGTAAATTATGCACGTCCACTTATTCTTTAAAAAATGTGTTTATGTATCATATAGTTATTACATTTATATAAAAATATTTTCATGGATAATTTAAATTTTAATCAAAACCAGCCATTAGGAGTAAATAACAATTGCAGATTTTTTCTACAAAGTAAAAACATAAAAATCTAAGTACCTATTATTGAAAAAAAATTATAACACGGAGAATTTTTTTCTAAAAGTAAGCTTAAGTATAAGTATCTCTTTCAAGATTAGTTACAATTAGTAATCAGTGTATCGTTCTCAATTGTATAAATCATTTTAAAAATTGCTAAACTTGTAAGAGGAGTATACGTAGTGAGCATCCTTAATGCAGAATTTGGGACGGGTGGTTTTTTCTCACTTCTAAGAAAGACTTTGCATAAGCATAGATTCTGTTAATGAGAACAAAAACCCGAACCCGATAGACTGGAAATGAAAGGAGAATTTAGAAACCTTAGTGGAATATTGTTGAAACTTTTATAAGCAGACGAAACTCGCCTTGTATGCGTAGCAAGTCTATCCTTATGTGTATTCTTGACATGTCACATGCAAGCACTCCGGACAGTAATAAATTCTCCGCAGATGGAGAACAGGCCTGTTGCAGTCCATGTTGGCTTGTGGGCCTTTTATTGCTGTATCGTTTATATTTCATTGTGAGTGTCACTCGAGGACTACTAAAGTCTCTTCTTATCTCTTGAGAATTGTGTCTTCGTCTCTATCTGCTGCGAAAGTGCATCAATTTATAAGGACTTTACTACGAAATAATGACGAAATAATGAAATAATGGACTACTACAAAACAAAAGTTAAAAATATTTGATTGCAAACAGCCGTTTGTCAGCGCAATCTCGTGCTTACTGTATTACCTCGTGCATTAAATGTAACAAGATGTATGTTACTTTATTGATAATTTTAACCGTCTAGCTTGTAATTTAGCTAATAACATTAGTAGTACCTAGTAATATTAGTATTAATATTAATTATAATAATCATAAAAACACGAAATAATAATAAATGAATAAACAAATCGACTGTCCCGAAGAATAAGTCGCTAACAAAGTTTTCCGTATACAGAGTGTATCAACTATACTTTACTTCGCTAGTGCATCGTATCTCTACGTATTTTTAAATGGAGATACGACACGCTAGCGAAGGATAATACAGTTGATACGCTCTGTTCTCGGAAAAATTGGTTAGTGACTTATTCTTCAGGACAGTCGAAATATGGGGTCATCCAAAAATTATGGAAGGTGTTTTTATGAAATTTTCACCCCCCCCCCCCCCCCTCATTTAAGATACCGTCAGATTTGCTCCGATCCACCGCCAAACCTTACTAAGATTTTACAAACTTAGAAAATAAAATGTGTTCATAACAATAAGTATTTAGTTTCACAAACGTAAAATCTTATCATTTCTTTAGAATTTAAAATGTTGCGTAGTCCGACACTTTATTTTCAAAGCAAAATTTCCAGTTTTCTAACCTCAATTTTAAAAAGTATCATACATGAACTTCAATGATTGCCCCCCCCCCCCGTAGTCTATGAATTATCAACATTCTTTTTTTTCAACACGGGCTGCACATTCGTCCTTTTTGGTTGAAAATTCAACTATTTTGTTGAAAAATCGTTTATCTGACTTTAAAATTCAACATTTTGATTGAAAATTTTTTTCTTTTTTGGTTTGAAAATTCATCTGACTTTGTTTTCCCTTCAGTTAAACGGCTAAATCTTTCGCCTTTTTTATAGAAATGTCATGTTTTTTGGTTAA
Organism: Andricus curvator; assembly: GCA_932195095.1. Taxonomy (NCBI): domain Eukaryota; kingdom Metazoa; phylum Arthropoda; class Insecta; order Hymenoptera; family Cynipidae; genus Andricus; species Andricus curvator. The sequence goes on along the minus strand of CAKNYM010052731.1, from coordinate 299,060 downwards.
AACTTCAACTGTCTGATTAAAAATTATTTTCTTGGTTGAAAATTAACTTCTTTGTTGAAAAATTCACATTTTCGGTTTGAGAATTCAACTGTTTTGTAGAAGAATCGTATTTTCGGCTCGAAAATTTGGTAGCAACTCGACTATTTAGTGAGCGATGATCGTGGGGGCTAAGGCTTCATCTTGCTTGCGGCTTCGATTCCCGCCTCGCACACTGGAAGAGCCTTGGCGACCCACGCGGTGAACACTAGCCTAGCAAGTTTTTCATCTCCGGAAAGTCGTGCCGGTACCTCGAGAGAAAAAATATTCTCCTAGTACTTAAAGCCTTTGTTCCTGGTGGTTCGGAATCCACCTTAAACTTTAGAGAGGTACAAGGAGAATGTGAACCCTTAGGAAGCACACTAGAACCTTCCATTACAAGAAAAACTAAACTATTTGGTCGAAAGTTTAAATACTTTGTCAAAAATTAATTTTCTACCAAAAAAGTACGAATTTTTAACGAAACATTATATTTATTTTTAACAAAATATATGAATAGTCACATTTTCAGTTAGAAAAATTAATTTTTAACTAAGAAAAAAATGAATTATCAACAAAATAGTTAAAATTTCAAGCAAAGAAATGATTTTTTAACTACAATTATTAATCTTGAACTAAAAAACATATTTTTTTAGGGTCAAAATTGCAACTGCTTGGTTGAAAGTTGAACTACTTTCTTCAAAATTAATTTTTTTGTTGTTAAAGATTCATAATTTTAGATTAAAAATTAATCTCTTTGGTTGAAATTGAACTGTTTTGTTAAAATTTCTTTTTTTGGTTCAAAATTAATTTTTTTTAACTGAAGATTTAAATATTTGTATAAAAATTCAACTATTTGGTAGAAAAATAACTTGTTCAGAAGAAAACTCGTGTTTCAAAATTACAAATTCATTTTTCAATATGAAAATTCAACTATTCCATTTTGGGTTAAAAATTGCTCTTTTTCAGTTTGAAAATTCAACTACTTGGTAGAAAATTTATGACATTTGTGGAAAACTCAACTACTAGATTAAAAATGTATGCATTTTGTTTAAAACTCGTCCTTTCTAGTAGAAAATGAATCTTCATCGTTGAAAATTTAAACATTTGAGTAAAAATTCTGATTGGTAATTTAATTATTTTATTGAAAGTTCAACTTTTTATGTAGAAAGCTCTTTTTTCTGGGTTGAAAATTTGATATTTGGGGTGATTTTTCTCCCTAACTGACTACAAAATCTTTCTTAATTCAAAATTTAACTTTTGTTTCGAAATTCGTCTCTTTAATTTGTAAATTTGTTATTTTTGGTAGAAACTTAATCTTTTTTGGTTAAAAATGCAACTGCTTGGCTGAAAATGAATCTGCTTTGGTTAAGAGTTCAACTATTTTGTTGAAAATTCGTCTTTTTTGTTGAATTCAACTGATTTTGATTTAAAATGTAAACCTTTTCTCGGATAAAATATTAAGTATTATATTTTGTGTTGATAATTCATGTTTTTTGTTTGAATATTCAACTACTTGGTTGAAAGTTAAACTACTTTGTTAATTCAGGACAAAACAGTAAGATTTTACCAATCGACCCCTCCATCTGAATCGTCTTTCGTTGTTTTTGGATGACCTCTAAATAAATTGACGAAAAAAATGTTGTCGGTAAAAATTAAGTCAGATAGAGGGGGTCAAAACTTACGGACCGTCACAAAGGGGGGTACACGTGGTTGAAAATTTCAGGAAAACAATTAAGTAATTTATGCACGGGCTCCTTAGGTCCATAAACATATCCTTTATTAAGATGAATTTAGATTCCTAATTGCTCTTACTCCCACATTTTTCTCATCATCCTTTTTTCACATCTTGGAAGTCTGTCAACAGAGTGATTATGCGCATAAGGGTATACGCACACCGCACAATAATGATGATGAAGACGCATGTTCCTTACTTAAGAGCTTTTTTCCTGTGTAAGAAGCTCTTGAAAGACGGCATCAGCTACTTTAAAATTTTTCTCTTTTTATTACTCTTTATACTTGGACAAGGTCTTTCGATGGAAGGAAAAGCTCGTTTCTGCGCTATCTTTTAAACTGTGACAAATGAACCCGGCGTTGCCAGCCAACTTACCGTTAGGCGGGAACTCGTAGAAGAACGCGGATCTCGGGCTCAGACAACTGGAACAGAGAAAATTACGGTTAAAATATGCTAACAATTAAAGCACCGCTACTGCTAGCTTGGTTGGCTCCCTAGTCACTGGGAGCCAACGATGTCTATTTCTCTCCTTTTCCCATTTTACCCCTTTCACTCTATCCTCTCTCTCTCATCTGAGTCTCTCGTTCACTCCCTTCTCAAGTATTTATTCCTTTTATTCTTTCACTCTTCTCTTTCCTCTCTCTCCCTACCCCCCCCCCCCCTCTCTCTCAATTTACCACTGCAAGCCAAAAGATCCAGACTTGGCACTGAGCTCAGAAATACGATTTCAGGCAAAATACACAGGGAAAAACACCAGTCTATTAAACTTATTAACCGGGTTGTAGCGCTTTAACTTGAGATAAATGGATGCACTCGTCTGTATCAGATGACATCTGTTTTCCTCGTGTTTCTGCCAGAGAGAAATTTGAATGCATCTCTGAAATTCAGAGTGTTCATATGCAAACGAAAGTTCTAGTTTCATGAAACTCATACATACATATATATATATATATATATATATATATATATAGTTATCAATCTGAAAGGGTTTCAATTGTTTATTTTTTAACACTTCATATTTATGCAACTGTTTACTTTCTGAAGGTTACAATTAGTTAAATTAATTTGTTAAAAATTCATTTTTTTAGGTATAATTTTTCATTAAAAGAAAACCAATTAAAGTATTGTACCTACGGGTTATCCGTACATACATTTTTGAATAAATTACGTATAATAATGGTGAGCCTCAATTATTTTCAACCTGAAAGTTCTTGGACTCGACTTTTCTGTACAGGATGCTTTTTTCTTCTGATTTGGAAATATTTTATACTTGAAACGGAAATAAAGTATCGAATACTTTTTAAAAATGGCCAAATTAAATTTAAGAAAAACATGTTTTCACGTATTTTGAATTACTGTTTGAAGTTTCATTGTTCATTAAAAACGTAGTAAAAAAGTATCATGAAAGAATTGGTTAATTTGAAAACTGTACGTTTTATGAAGGTTTTCGTATGGTAGAAAATTGTTTTTGTCGGTAAGCTTATTTAGGCATTTTTGCAGTCGACTTCTCTTGATTGTTTATCACTTTTGGATAGTTTTCAAACGTTTTAAATATTTGAGGAAAAAAAGTAGCCAGCCTTTTTTGAAATAAGTGAAATTAAATTATTTGTTTTACATATTACAAATTATTGTTTAAGAACTGTTGATCCACATTGAAACACAGTAAAAGAGTATTACAAAAGAATTGGATAAATTGAAAACTGTGTGTTTTATGGAGATTTTTTTATAGCAGAAAATATTATTATGTCATTAAAGCATTTTACCATTAGATTTTTCTTTATTGTTTATTACTCTTCGATAGATTTCAACGTTTTAAATATTTAATGAAAGAAATTATCGAGCATAATTTCGCATAATTGTTTTTGAATTTACTGTGTGTCACCCTTTTTTGTGAACACGATAACTAGAAAATGGTTGCAGATGAATTGATGAAATTTAAAGAGCTTATTTTCCTCACTAATATCTTGAAACTGACCGAAGAATTTCGAAAAATATTTATTGCATTTTTTTAGCACTCAATAATATTTTAAAAATCGGGTTTTTTTAGTAAGCTTATGCTTCTGTCTTACCCAAAATCTTATTTTCAGAAAATCAGAGGGCCCATCAAAATGTCAATCAATGTGTTCTGTTACAATGAACAATGTAACTTTGTTCAACATTCTAAGTCGCTATTGATTAATAAATAATAGTCATTGAAAATTCGTCAATGAATCAATCCACGTATCTCGAAGACGCGAATAATTACATCAAATGCATTACTGTTATATTTCCAATTTTAATAAAGTTCTCTTATATACAAAGGAAATAATTTTGTTACAAAATTTAAAAACGAAATTGGTAGGTTATGGTAGGTCATGAAAAGTTCTTCAATTGGGCAATCGATGCGTCTCAAAGACGAAAACAAATATATCATATATTACTGTTGTATTCATAATATTAAAAAAGCTTTCCGCATATCAACAAGATAGTAATATATTTTTCAAATTTATGAATCGGTATTGCTAGATCATAAGAGGTCACGGAAGGTACGTCATTAAATCATTCGACGTGTCTCGAAGACGCGAACAAACATGTCAGATACGGTACTGCAGAATTTCTAATAAGAGATTTTATAAACAGAATACACAATTTTTTTCCAACTTCATAAATCGTTACTGGTAAGTGATAGAAGGTTCAACAATAGGTCGATCGATGCGTCTCGAAGATGCGAACAAATACACTAGATATAATATTGTTGTATTTCCAATATCGAAGAAGTTTTTCTCATAAAAACAGAATAAACCATTTATTTGAAACTTCATAAATCGGTACAGGTGGGTCATAAAAGGTTCAGCAGTAGGTCGATCGAAGCATCTCGAATGCGCGAACAAATACACTAGAGGTCTTATTATTATATTTTGAGAATAACAAACAATTTTTTCTTATATTTACAGTGTGTTTTTTTATCTTGAGACATCAAAATATATCAAGAAATATACATCCAACGAAAAAAATGTCCGTAATACAAACTTATCATTTTCAAGGGGAGAAAAGCGACTCAACAAAAATGTACCCCACATCCCACCCCCGTATGGCGGAAGGGTGTGGGGGGGGGGGTAACTCTAAAATTTGAAATGGGAACCTATATTTTTTATTTCAGATTCAGAGTCTCCACTAAAAAATACGTAAGATTTGTTAGAAAACAATTTTTCGATTCGCACCAGATGGCGATGCATTTGCAAAAAATGACACTGTTGACTATTCAAGGAATGCGCTTCTTAACGAAAGATAAAAAAGGCGTGTTCATTGTATTCAGGAGAGCTATTCAATTGTAATAAATTTAATTTTTAACACCACCTCCATCCACCTGGGAAGGGGTTTAAAGTGCAGTAGAAAAATTAGAAAGCTCGATTTTATTTTTAAAACGCAAGCTTCTCATTTTGACTCCAAGTATGTGAGCAGTTAATAAACTAACTACTTAAAGCCCTACCTAGGAATAACAACGTGGACGTAGTATTTGTATGTTCCCTTTGCGGTGCTTTTTCGGTGAGTGAGTCCCCTTGCCTCTCACCATCGGGGTGATTGTTTTTGGTGAGTCTCCTCGCCTCTCACTATCGGGGTGCTTTTTTCTGTGAATCCCCTCGCCTCTCACCATCGGGGTGCTTATTCTCGGCAAGTCCCCTTGCCCCTCACAATTGGGGTGCTTGTTTTTATCAACATTTTACATTAAGTGCTCAGAATGGTGTCCTCTCATTCAGATGCACTTGTTGATCAGCGCACAAGCAGTCCTAATTTGCTATTTCATGCTCTCCCGAGTTGTTGGCACTTCTTGATAAACTAAATTCTTTAAATAATCCCACAAAAATAAATCCGGCGACATAGGTCCGGCGGTCTGGCAGACCAATTAACCGGACCTCCTCTACCGATCCAATGACCGTTGAATTTGCGATTCAGTACTTCACGCGCGATTACCGAATAATGCGCTGGACAACCGTCATTTTGAAACCACATATTCCTTCGCACTTCCAAGCTCAGGTCTTCAAGCAATGTTGGAAGTTCATTTTCCAAAAAGTTACGATATTCGTCACTGTTTAAATTACCATCAATAAAATACGGACTGATAAGTTGGTCTCCAATTACTCCACACCAAACGTTTATGGACCAAGGACGCTGACGCTCAACTTTGTGCAACCAGTGTGGGATTTCTACACTCTAATAATGCATGTTATGTCGATTAACCGTACCGCGGTTCCTGAAAGACGACTCGCCAGGAACAATACTCGAAAAAAGAAATTCGGGTTCCCTTGTTACGGCTGAAGCGCCCGTTTACAAAATGTTACTTGGTTCTGAAAATCATTGCCATCAAGTTTGTGATGCAAGGAAATATAAAAGGGATGATATTTATTACGTTTTCATACCTCTCAAACAATGGTTAGAGACATTCAGGAATCACGGCTGAGTTGTCGAGTACTAACATTGGGGTCATGAGCTAATATTGCGATTTCATTATTAACTCCAGTAATCGTTTTTCGATGATTCCTTTTTTTCGCTTGCAGACTTCCATCAGTGGTGAATTTTTTGACAACCCAGAATCATTTCAATTTTCTCTTCTACAGATAAGGCCTCCATTGTAAAAGTAATGAGGCCAAGTAATGAGCAAATACAACGACACCCAATCAAACTCAAACGAACGTAAGCAGCACAACGAAACCACTCAAATCAAAGAAACTGAGAACCCAATCTTATCCAACCCAAACCAATGTAAGCAACACAACGAACCCAAGCAAACTAACCCATACTCTTTTTTATCTTTAGTTTTGAAGCGCATTCTTTGAATAGTCCACGATGTCATTTTTCGCAAATGCGTCGCCATCTGGCGCGAATCGAAAAATTTTTTTCGAATAAAACTTACGTATTTTTTAATGAAGAATCTGAATCTGCAATAAAAAATATAGGCTCTTATTTGAAATTTTGAAGTCCCTACCCAGGGGTGGGGTGTGGGGTATATTTTAGTGAAGTCGCTTTTCACCCTCGAAAATAAAAACTTTTTATTACCGGACATTTTTTTCGTTTGATCGTATTTCTTTAGATATTTCGATGTTTCAAGATAAAAAAACACCCTGATCAGACCTGGATATTAATCGGATCTACAATTCGTCCAAATTTCATGATCTCTTTTACTTTTATCATTATTATTGTTATTATTATTATTTATTTTCATTATTACTTTCACATTATCTCATTTACTTGCACAAAAACATGGACACTTTAAAAAATTGTATTTTCGAGCTCCTGCGGTCGAATTATATCGAAATATGTCAAAAAATAGATTTGTAAGTTTATTTCCCTTATCTATATAAATCCTGTTAATTAAAAGCAAATCAATCTGCACTATTCAATGAAATAAATATCTAACTAACCAATTACTCCTGTTAATAAATCTAACCTATCTGTCGGTATAGTATTCCTACATTCCCATGTGAACATAACAACTATGAAATACCTTCACGTACATACCTTTTCGTGAATAAAACAGGAGATCAAAGTGGTTTATCAACGACGAGTGTACTTAATTGAACAACGATTACAGGCCTGATTCGTTCATTTGTATGCAGGTGTCCAGCTCGCGGGCTTGAGTCGTGTGAGTGTTTAATGTGCACGTTTTGCATACACCATGAACGAGCACGTAGCAGTAAAAAGAGAGAAAAAAAGAACGAAAGGCTCCGAAAGAGGAAAGGAAGATATTATTCATACACATCATGTAGGTAAACACCTCGGGCTTTAAAAGACTATAATTACCGAGATGTAGTTAGTCACAGAAAGTCAGGAATTACTGAATTAATTTACCATATTAGTTGACATGAAAAATTTAACTCTTGCAGTAAACGTGAAGATAGATAGACATGGAAATGGAACAAGCTCTATTAATAAACTGATTTTATGTCATATTTAAGAGCTTCATACGCAATAATTGATTTAAGAATACACACATGCGATTAAATATTTTCCATTGTTCGAGCATTTAGTGAAGCATACAACATTTGAAATTTAAGATGCAATTCTTCCAATGTTTCCAGTTTCAACTTCCATTTTTTAAAACTAGTATACTATCACAATGTTGAACAATGAAGATTGAAGGGAAATGTTGCACTAATCGTAACCTTAGTCCCAGTAATCGTGGAATCTATTTTCTTATTTTTTATCTAGTGTAAATTAATCAACATTCCATGTATACTATAAAATGTTAAGAATTGATTTGTTTTCAGAAAATAAATAAATATTTCCGAAATGTAACGCTACAATACATGATGTTGTAGTTTCCAAATACTGGTATTGACGTGCCACCTCACATGTATTGGAATTTTACGATATCTCATAGGGTTCGCGCTACAGTAAATGTATTGTAATGTTCCCTCACAAGTACTGGAATGCTCGACGGTGGCTCCACGAATTACGACACTTACAATACATGTATTGCCATTTCGTAATTCCAATACCTTGTTTGCAATTTTACCTCACGCTTTTATTGCAGAAGTTTGGTAGAATCCCAAACATTTTTAACATTGTATCGAACAGTTTATTGAAAGAATTTCTGACATTTCTAGAGTCCACCACTCTCCACGACAGGAACTATCATTATCCATATTAGATTACATAGTGTCTTAAAGTTTATAATTATAAAATTTATAATGTTTGCTTTCTCGGAGTCAATTTTTCTCAGTATTTTTTAGTATATTAAAGGTTCAAATGTGAGAAGTAGGAAATTCTTTATATAAATTATCCGATATAGAGTTGGAGCAATGTTTTTATTATTGACTTGCTAATACTGGTTTCTCGGATATAAGAGGACTCTACGTTAATGGGGGTTTTCATTAAATGTTACGTGCACATGTACCTTACTCGTTTAACTTGAATGTTTTAATTCTGAATGTTAGTATGAAGTGAAATTCTTATGTGTAAAATTTTAAGCGTTAACATTTTTTAATCATATTAAAAGTCTTCTTTAAAAAACAAAATATAAGGCAATTCGGGAATTTGGTGATTTAGAATCGACTCTGATCAATGAATTTATCAGAATGGCCCCTCTTAATTAAAATAAGAATTCCAGGTTAGCATAGGAAATAGGATGAATTCTCATGAAAATATGGGAATAATAGGGGAACACACACTTTTAAATAAAATTAATTTAGGTATCATATTCCTAAGACTTTAAGTCGAAATATGTTGCTTTATGAAGAAAATAGTGAAATTTTCAACCCAAGAAGATGAAGTTCCAAAAAAAAAAAAAAAGAGTTAAGTAAGAATTTAAAAAAAAAAAACACCTCATTTTCAACCAAAAAAGAAATTTTAAACCAAATAGTTGAATACTTAAGTCAAAGAACTAGTTTTTAACCAATCAGTTGCATTTAAACTAAATAGTTGAACTTTAAAGCAAAAGTAGTAAATTTTGTAGAACTTAGTTTAATTTTCAGCCGACAAAGATGATTTTTGTACCAAAAGATGAATTTTCAATCCAAAAGGAGGAATTTTCCACTAAAAGATGAATTTTCAATACGAAACGGTGGATTTTCGATCTAAAAAGTTGTTTAACAATAAAAAAATATATAACAATATAGTTGAATTTTCGAGTAAAAAAGATAACTATTTAACAAAATAGTTAGATTTTCAATAGAATAACGAAATTTCCACCAAATAGTAGAATTTTGAATGAAAAAATATGAATTCTAAACTTAAAATATAATCATGGACTTTCCAAATAAAAATAATTAACTTTCAACCAAAAAAAGATGAATTTTTAACAAAATAGTTAAATTTTCAACAAAATAATTAAATTTTCAACCACATCGTAAAATTTTTAACCAAAAGAGATTAATTCTGAATCAAAAATAGAATACTTTTCAATTTAAAAATATTCACTTTCATCAAAAAAAAAAAACTTTTCTACTAAAAGATGAATTTTCAATCCAACAGAACCAATTTTATATCCAAAAAGACGAATTTTCAACAAAAGAGTTAAATTTTTGACCAAAATAAATGAATTCTGAATCAAAAATATAATTGTGGACTTTTGAATTAAAATGGATTTACTTTTAATCAAAAATCGTTGGATTTTTTTATTGGGTGTCATTAATTCAGTTCACATTTAAGCGAAAAAACGAGAAAAAGGGGAATTTTCTTTAAAACAGGGAAAAATAGAGGAAGTCTTTAAAAACTAGGAAAAGAGTGGAATAGGGAAAAGAGCGTGAAGTCTTTGATTTAATAAACCGCAGTGAAAATTTTCCGCAAGGAAGCAACTGATTTTATTTCAGAATATAAATTGTGACGCTCTGCAAGAAACGGGCCCCTTTTTGTCGATCATAGGTTAGGAGATATTCGCGTTTTTGTGATCCAGGATTTAAAATATAGATTTTGAATTTTCGATAGAAACTCATACTTCAATCTGTGACCCACTTGGTGAAATTATACTCTTATGTCACCGAAATGACCGGAATAGGGTAAATTTTATATTTGAAGATAAAATATATATCACGTGAGCTTATGGCAATCTCCAACTTCAAATCAGTTTTTCTTGAAAAGATTTTTGTCAATGTAATTGCGAAATATTTAGAGTATCCGAAATTATAACTTTATCATGCCAATTGTTAGTAATTGAGTATATAAATTTATACATCTATGTATTTACTATGTTAAATATCTAAAAAGAAAGTTTTCGATTTCAAATATAAAAGGAACTTTAGCATTTTAATGATCCACCAACACAAGCATTAAATTCTTAAATATGCAGTATAAAACGAACATTCTCGATTTTCAAACAAATTTCCAGCTATTCCCTGGCTTTTTCCTGGTGCTCAAAATTCCAGGCAAATCCCCGCTTTCCCGGTCAGTGGTAAGTGTCTTAATCAAGTCCAATAGAAATTTGCAGAGAATTTTTGAAATGAGAAGTATGCATTTATAATCTATGAATATTAAAAACTTATTGGATGTTCTGACACTGAGGATACCCACCAATTGGGCTACAAAGTGATGCTAGCAGACCACGGAATGATTGACCTAGTCAGGCAGAAGCTACGGAATCGGTAATAGTTAGCAATGGGTTGATATAGTAGCGGACACAGTGAACCGAATTGCTAACCGCATACTAATAGGATCCTTTGACGAAAAGCTAACATCTCAATAGGGAAACCGAGTTGCGAATCCAGCCGCCTGCATTGCTAGCAAGAGGCGATTGCCTCGAGTGGTCCTTGTTCAAGGAGCATCGAACTCTATTCCGCTGACATTAATACTCCTTCCGGTTCCTAAATATACCCCCTTATTTATTTCTTAAACAGGAGCAGAGGCGATGCTATCTTAGAGTTCGCTTTCAATATGTTAAAGTTGTAGATATGAAAATATCCAATAAGGGGCCGTTTAAAAACTACGACAAGCTACTTTCAAAACTTTTTCCACCCCTCCCCTTCTTCATCACAGATCACCACACAAAACTTGTACGCCCCAGGTTGACGTCGCAAATACAATTACAAATATCCCCCCGCCCCAAACCTTTCCAGTAAAAAATTTTAATACTTCAAAATAAGTGTAATAGTTGAAAAAAATGTAATAATTGAAAAAAAATATAATAGTTAAATTTTCAACTAAAAATAGAACAGTTAAATTTTCAGTTAAAGAGATTAATTCTCAACCAAAAAAGAAAATACATTTTGTAACAATATAGTTCAATCTTAAACCAATAAAATGAATTTTTAATAAAGTAGTGCAAATTTCAACTAAGTAGTTGAATTTTCTACTAAAAAAGATGAATTTTCAATGAAAAATTTAATAGTACTTTGACGCTATACTTAAAATAAAATCATTAATCTTCATTTTTCAAGCATTTCAAAAATTGTTATTCACATTTATATTTTCCATGTGTGATGTCACATTCTGCGTTAATACCTCCTTTCCTACGTCACAATTCGTAAAAAAAAGACTTTTAACCAGCTCCTCCAACCCATGGCAGCGTGACATAGTCTTTAAAAGGCCCCTAAAATAATACAAAAGGCTGATGAGCTGATATAGCATAATGTTTTTTAACTCTTCTTCTTTATTGAGAAGCCTTAAATATTATATGCAAAAAAATAAATGATTCTATCATATATCGTAAAGTTTCATAGTATTAATATGTGCACCATTTTTTTATAAACGTAAGTTCACGTTGCTTCAAAGAAAGTGATGGTAGATCGGAGATTTAGAGTGTATTGTCATGATTTTCCGATAAGGAGGATTGCAAGTAAATGCATACAATGCAAAGTAATTTACGAACAAAAGAATATACATCACATCATCTTTTTAATAAGGAGCTAGTTATAAAACAATACAAAACAAAGTGCTTTTGGCCTTTATAAATTCACAATGCATGCACTAGATCAGGCGTCTTCAGAAAAGTTACATATAAAAACTTGAATCTTTGACATAATCTATAGTGTATACCATATATGGTAGAGGTAAATAGATTATAGCGACTTACAAACATTTTTGCAGTACTCAATTTAATCAAAAATACTTTACGTATAATGTTAGCAATTCCTTGGTTGGGTTACTAATGTGAGATCCCAAGGATGGTAACGTTTGAAGACACACACAATGGTAGTAACCCCGAAAGCGTTTACATTATACTCAAATTTGAAGCAATACATATACATATATTATATATGCTGCGGTGGAGTAATAATCGTGTATGTTTGAATGAACATTGTCAGGCACGATTGGAGATGAAACTATTACGATGAAGGCTTAGGTATACCAGGTATTTGGTTTGTTGCATTAATGTGATTAGAGCCCGATCACGAACGGAACTGATGTTCGGAGATAGATTGCTTGCAATGCAGAATTATCACATTAACATCAAATCAATCTTGATTTTAAATCATCTTATTTTCAACCAGATAATCAATTCGAGCCTATACATTTTTATTTCGAATTTAAAAAGTAGACCCCTGCCAAAAATGTTTAAATTTTCTTAAATTAAAAAAATTTGTAATGTCCATAGTTATAATCTTTTTGTCAACATATTACTTTTTTCTCATGAGATCATTTTCTAAAGTTAACTTCTAGGAAGATTTCAAGTTGCCGTGCACTTATTGTTAAAATTAAATATTCTTTGAAAGTGCTACGTTAACTCACAATCAGTTGCCTATGCCTGACCAAAACTTGATATGACTACTGAACCCGTAGGCTGGAAGTGATTTTGTCGGTATAAATTAAAAGATCAAATATAGTCCAGGTGGTCTTGAATTTTACATGTAATTTCCCCTACATCATACTGTTTAATTAGATACTGAATATAACCGTAATTAATTTTTCAACTAGGTGATCAATTTATTAGAACGGAAAATATTGTGACGTAGGTAATGGCGAGAGAGTCGTTAAATCGGATGAGCTCGCGCCGCAAATGAATCGCATCGTGAAATATTACTGTTCTCGAGCTGAAAAGTCGATCGATGAGCATTAATTGATGCATATATACATCACAGGGTACGCCACTGTGAACGACATAAATATTACGAGTTGAAATCTCCTTTGACTAATTTATCGGTTAATTTATATCTTTTCCCGTCTACAAAAATGACGCTTTATCACTTCGAAGTGCCAATAAGTTAATTTTAATGAAAATTGAGCAATTGATGAAATATATAATCTGCAGCATGTGTTATTGTAAACAATATTTTAGAATATCATATGTATATTAATTATTTAAATAATTTTACTACCTTTAAAGTGTGAAATTTGTTTTTCGCTATTTATACGTATTCAATATTATATGGCTGCATTAGATTTAGTTGAATTTTTTCCTAATATTTACTTATTTAATCATCGACTTGTCACGTATGACCGAGAAACTTAGAATCCAATATTTTGTGAACAACGAATCACCAAATATAAATAAAGTTATAAGAATTTGTATTTATATGACAGAATTTAATTATTAAATTCATGTAGAAAAATAAAAGTTGAGTTTAGGCTTCTAAATCGTGTTTAAGGAGCCTTTTCGATCATTTCAATTTCTCAAATTTTTAATTTTCCCTGTCCGCTATAAATTTTTTTTTTCAAGTACAAAAACAACCTAACACCTAGGAGATCAACAATGTGAATGTAAAATAATGTTTGTTTCCAAATGTATTCTAAAAACTCTTAGTTACTACACACATACGGATTGTAAGATCTTACGGAAGAAAAAATTTTTCTAAAAAAATAGGGAATCCAAATATATTGAAACTTATGGGTATTGTATTTTCAACAAAACAGATAAATTTTTAACCAGTTACTTGATTTTTCAACCAAAAAGATGAATTCTAAATCAAGGATATTAACTTTCTACCAAGAAATACGAATTTTCAACAAAATGCATAAAGTTTCAACTAAGAAAGTTGAATTTTAAGTTGAAAAAAGTAATTTTCAACCAGAAAAGACGAATTTTGAACAAAATACATGAATTTTAAAACAAAGAGTGGAATTTTCAAATAAAAAAGATAAATTTACAAAAGAAATCGAGTAGTTAAATTTTTAGCAAGGAAAATGAATTTTCAGTAAAAACTAAGTTTTAACAAAATAGTTAAATTCTCAACCGAAGAAATGAATTTGTGTAATGTAATTCATAATCACATATATGCAGCTGGCAAATTTAATGTTAAGTAACTTTACACCTAGAGCTCCCTGAGTTGAAAGAGTGCACGCGGTTCGCACTCGGTTTATTATCCGTAATTGGCCATTTCTCGCATAACGTACCAAAATACCATCTGCGTGCCACGCCGGCTGTTTGATATTTAATGGCTAATTAACAGGCTAGGAGCGTTAGAAGCAAACATGTTTCGCAAGGTGTTCGGTCACAGAGGAATAGAGGCAGAACCGTAGAACCGTTGAACCGTAGAAGCGAGCTTTATTAAATTCCATTATCGTTTGCAGGTATTAACTATTTACCTGAACACGCGAACAAGCAGGTTCCCGGACCTTATAAGTTGAGTCTTATGCTGTGATAAGCATATAGCCCATTGCCAGGTTTTGCGGGTCACTTCCTCTTTCTTCTCTTACTTCCTGGCCGTACCAACGTACCTCATCCCTTTTATTATCTTCCCTTCTGGTTTTGTGTACTTTTTTCGGCCTCTTCCATTTGTGCCTCTATCTTGCAACTCCATTCTCGACCAAGTGGTGGATTTATCGTCGAGTAAGCACGAATTCACAGCCAAAAATCGTTGCCTTGATACGAGCGAAATGATTATCAGTAAATTAACCCATCAGGATGCCGAGAATCTAGTCAGATCGTGTTTTAGATAAGAATGTAAATGAAAATGAAGGTTGAAGAATGTTGATAGAACTTGGGTATACAGTCAAACCTCGTTTATCGGGACACTCATTTATCGTGATCTTCACTTTTCGGGATCTTGCAACCTCGTTTATCGGGACATATTGTTTCCCTTCCAACCACCGCTCCTTACACATAAGCACTTGAAGTGGGGTAAGGTGAGAGCGTGGTGGGAGTAGCGGAAATTTAAAATTCTTTTTGATCACAGCACTTCTTGCGTTGTACATAACCTAACATAACCCGTAAATAACAACACAGCAAGGTGTCATGGCAACCCGTTTTGAGGCTGGGGGTAGTAGTGGGAGACCCCTCCGAATCCCGATAAACGAGGTGTTTACATTTCGTTGTTTACCTCCTGATCAGCCATATTAAGAAGTCAAGGTATTATGACAAAAAGTCTATAAATTACTCTTTCAATTTGAATCTTCACGTTCGAAAAAATAATTTAAATCTTGCAAGGTTACGGAATTGCATAGCTTTAGTAAATTTTAAGTGAAGTTGAAATTTATAAGAGACTCATATATTCTAAAAGGAATAAAAAATGAACGAGGTTTCCTTATAAAAATTGTAGAAAAACTTGAAGGTTATAAAGTCAATGAAAAATGTTTTGAAAAATGTTCCAATTCCAATGTCTGTGATAACATAAATATTCAAAACTACTTTTTTGACAACTGCAATTTTTAAAAAAGTTTTGTGCGTTTGTGTGTGTATATGTAACTTATTTCTTCCATTAATTTCCAGGTCTTGAATGCCATATGCTTTGAATTCCATATTGACGAACCCTCCATGAGCTATTATGATATAGCAAAACCGATTTATGTATTTAAAAAATCCATAGATAATCCATTATGCGCGCTGCGCGCGCGTCTCGCATATTACACCCACATATGTGCACAGAATTTTTAAAACTAAAGGTCAAAGCATCGAAGACTGTAATTTGATAATTGTAAATTCTCTTTTGTTAATTGAATTTGATATAAATTTTCAGGATAGCTGAGAATAAAATTTAATCCAATATAAGGAACAAATATTAGAGTAATCATGATAATTAAAATTTGTACCTTATTTTGCAATATCTCAATCAGCAATCCTAGGCCCAGGTATAGAAATAAATGTAATATACACTTAATATAATGGTGTTGAACATAATGTAGAAAATTTCGAAAAAAAATGTGTGTGAAGCGCGAGAAGCAAAACACGCGCACCCGATGCGCGCTCAAACTTGAGAGCCAGAAGCGCAGCGCGCGTTGAGAATGTGACCACGCAGCAAGCAGATTTGTTATATTGGGAATATAATAATACTGTGTTTGATGTAATTGTGCTCGTCTTCGAGACGTGTCTAACGACCTATTGACGAAACTTCGATAACCTTTCATAATTGATCAATAGCCACTTATCGAGTTTAAGAAAAGGTAACATTGTTTACACGAGCAAAACTTTTTTTTAAATTTGGATTACAATACTACCGTAAGTTGAATATTTTTTTTAACAGAAAACATTTGTTGACCTTTTAGTGGTCACTCTGCTTTTCTGATATTGATATTTTTGGTAAGAGAGAAGCATCACCTTGAAAAATATTGAAAACGTCCATTTTTTTAAATAGAGAAAAACCGTCCCCTATGAGAAAGCAAATTTATTTGCTACCCATGAGGAAGCAAAGTGCTTATAAAATAAGCATAAACACACCCATAGTGAATACATCCATAGTACTGCGCAGCGGTATTTTTAATATCAATATTGTAAAATAAAATATTAATAAAATATATTACTGAAACACTATATACTCAAATAACATCAGTATGAAGAGAATTTTTTGATACAATCCCTGAACTTGAAATTACATCGATTGTAACGTATTGAATTAAAAAGTTATTCGAAAATCTACATTGTTAAGAGGCGAGGGAATTAGTTTTGTAAGAATGAAGAAGCATAAACAAATGTGTGATGAAGTTTATGAATACTTAGGTCCTTATTAATTTAATAATAATTTATTTATCATTTTGAACTAGTGAAAAAATGTGTTTGACCTGGAGCGAAAGAAACTGAACGCGCGCGATTGATGCTGCTAGTATAAGTATAATTAAATGTAATTCTTGAATAAAAATTCTTACCTTTGATATGTAGGTTGATTTGCTGCGGTGTTCATGGTACTATTTTGTGTGGCAAGGGCGAGCTTCTGTTGCCTCTGCTGCAGCATTTGTCTGCCAAAGACCCCATATCCGAAGCCATAGATTTCATCTTCCTCCTTGTCGCTAAGGCAGCTCGAGGGCTGAACAAAAATGGACAACGTTCGCTCATTTACTACATTTAGCTTACAAAGCACTGTTGCCAGTGCTACGATTGATGAGTAAGAAACCCCCGAGGTGATCATCCCCCACGCGAATGATTCAGATATGACTTGCTTATTCGGATATATAGAGTTTGCATTGTAAGAGTTCCAAATAGAATTGCTCAGAGGTTCGTGAAATTCATCCTTCTCGTCAAAAAGATTAATGGTGGATAGGAAATAATTTAAGAACTTTTGCATTGAATTCGAAAAGTAGAGTAATTTTTCTCTATCTTAATAAAATTAACTCTTCCGACGTGTATTTCCTGCGACCAATAAATAGCCGGCTGCCCATTTATTTTTTTGAAAATATATGACAATTCTGCGTTCCTGATGAAGAAAGTTGCTACCTACAGTTTGCCGTAAGATTTATTTTTCTGCACTCCTCAAAACGACAATAACCAGCACGGCAAAGTGTAGATATCAACTTTCATCACCATAACGGTATACTTTTTCTTAAGTTATTGCACTTTTTGACTGCTAATATTTCGAAAAAATAATTTTCTCCTTAAAACTGTACTGGAATAGTACTTTGTGATACAAGCGCTAAAAAGAGGACTTTTGACTACATGGCCGCCAAGTTGGTAGCACAATTTGAAAGCGAGTGCTGTCAACTTCAAACTCTTCTGGGACTTTTTGTGCACGTGTTACAAAAATAAATTTTTCTTGCTTTTCGCCTTAGAGCGAACTTCTCTCCACGATAGAGGACGATATAAATAGTTTAGATCTGTCTCTTTGCTCTCAACTATTCGCGCGAGAAGGAAAAGAGTTAGCGTCAGAAGCAGAGCTGGAATCAAAGAATTGCAGGAAGAGAAAAGCAGAGTGAGAGAAAAGAGTTAACAAGGGGTGGGGGGTGGGGGTAAAGTCAGAAAGAGAAGAGCGGCTCACCGAGTATTTCCCTGGCACGTAAATGGGCTGTGAATGACTGGTGGTGAGCTGAGTGTTGGGCATTCTCGGTGAGGCATTTGTTTCGCGGCGCCGTAGCTCCTCAAGCGGTTCCAGGACATCGCCGTAATGCGTTCTGAAGAGGTCTGCATACCTTGAAGCCAGTCCCTCCAAGTACCCCCGTTCACCCTCCTGAAACAGACGCACCAATGATACGAAACGTCGGAAAGTGTCTTACAGTGATGGTAAACGGGTTGGTGAATAATGAGCTAAATGGTAAAAGGACTCGGTATTATCAAAAGAATTGACTATGTAAGTACTTGTAAGTGAACGAGTTAGAATTAACTCACCAGGGGATTTGAAAGACATTTTATGGAATTAAGGTTCAAGATTTTGAAACGTGTTGAGAGTCTGCTCTCTCTGACTGAAGCGGAAAAGAAGAAATTCAAAGTCCTTCTCCCCTTTGCGCGAAAAGATGAAACGGAGTGATTGATATGTGTTCATAATGTATTCATGTATGCGAAACCCTCAACTTCCATCTGCGTTATTCTTCAGATCTTTCCTGGCAGGGATATAGTCCGGAGTTGAAACACCAGAGGGGCACGATCATTATCAAGATCGGTGCTGATGTATGATATTGACGAAGGGGAATTCTGAATGGTGGGAGATTTTCACTCTCTTTGTTCATCTCGGGGAAATATTGGACACGAGCAATTACTTATATGAACTTTGATATAATCGGATCATATATCTGGTTTATGTCTATAAAAACTTTTTTCCGGTATAGACATGCAAAAGTCGCTTTTAAACACCTTTCTTCGTTCCGTAAAGTGGCACTTTATATGGCTAATCTTCACAACTGCCTTAAAAAGACTTAATATCACAGTTTCCAGGAGTGGTATTCTTACTGCCGAGTTGACGTTTAACCCTTAACGGTCACATCTCCAAATACACCTTCAGATATTTTTGGCTGAAAAAAATTATGAGTGATGTTGGAACAATACAAAAAAGGAAAAAAATATCTCCAAAGCCTCAGCGATAATTTAACTATTCGAAAAAAAATTCGAAAAAAGCGCAGATATACGCAAAAAAAAATCGGAAGGCCCGTGAGGTGTGAGACACCCGTTTGACCGTTATGGGTTAATTTAAAATAGTGACTGTCAGTAGTGATTGGACCAACACGTAGTGATAAGATACCATAAATTACTGGTAAATTAAATTAATTAATTTGTAATTTGTGAAATTACCAGAAACTGCAAAATTACCCAATTTTTATATAATTGATAAATTTACCAGTAATTTCCAAAAATTTCCAAAATTACTTTGGTTTGCGTACGTTTCATCGACTGCTCCTACTGAAAACATCCTCATCGCCTAAAACAACCCAGTTTGACACGAAAAAAAAATTTAGATGTGGAACCTAAATTATTCCTTATAACAGCTAAACGTATAGCTCAAAACAAACGAAGGAATTTATAAAAATCTCTGGAACAGCGAAAGTGAATCTTTGACTATTTTTCGTATGCCAGGGATATCACATAGCTGATACACACTATAAGTATAGCGACAATGTAATCGGGAACAGTGACAAGTAGATAGGCAGCGGGTTTCTTGATCAAGATTCCTACCATACCGACTTCGAGACTGATCTGCAGCTGTAGTAGTTCGTGTCCATGCTATGTTTCAACAATGTTCTGGTTGACGTTACAAAATGATATTGCGCAATTGTGAGAGACGAATTTGCGTAAAATGCTTAACGGTTATTTATTATCCCAATTAACCATTTTACGTGAACACTTTCAAGGTTATATTTTGATTTGTCCTTGCATTTTCTACTGCGTCATTTAGTTTACGCACGTTCTTTAACTTCAATATGTAGATCAAGAGTACATTTTCCGATGCGTTTATCTCTCAGTATGTAATATAATATTTGAGATGAGGTGACATGCATTTTATTCAGAGATTTATGCCTGTACTTTTCAACACCTTCCATCTCTTATTTAGAAAATATAGTTTGCCTATTACACTTTGAAGATTTAAATTAAAAAAATATTGAAGATATGGAAGGAAGAGTAATACGCATACCAGCACCAATTCAATAGGATGATGATATTGAATATTGTGGAAAATTCTATTTTATGGCTAGAAATGAACATGTCTTTTTCATCCAACAAAAATGGTGAAATAACTCATTTTTTTAATATTCAGCTTTGATTAAATGATACGTATAAATAAAGAAGATGAATATACTGTAGAAAAGCATGAAAACAACCAAGAGGAGGAAGCATTAAATAAGTGCTGATGCAAGTACTGCCATTCCGATTTGGATGATTTAAGTGAATATTATCAGAACCGCTATGATCCACATTAGAAATTATTAGAAGGAGAATGCTGGTTACATCACAGCGGAAGCGAAGTTTTTTTTCAAACTGAAATTTATGATAGCATCTCAAGGGTCTAAGCACCAATGTCTATGGTTTCAATAAAGAAGGAAAAGAAGAAGCAGCAGCAGCAGCAGTAACACCAATTTATTCAAGTGAAGCAGTATCAATATCAAACATTTAACAATATCATCTATCATTTTACATGGATCAAAAACTTACCTCGATTTAGTTTAATCACAGTTAACAAAAAGTAAATTTACTTACTTAATTTAAATTGAAGGAAACGTGTGGCAACTTTTTGGCAATAGTTGGGGGGGGGGGGGCTTCAGACTTGTGAGTGAAATATCTGCGAGAGCTGAGGTTGGCCTCAGGATTGGGTGAGCGACCAGTGTCATTCAAATTTATCGCTGAAACAGTCGGTGTCTCTCGGCCAGTCTCCGCTCTTGCCGAGAGTATTTCGTGCAACTTCGTGGCTCTCGCAGATATTCCACTCATAGGTCTGGAATTCCCCCCCCCCCCTCAATTATTGCCCAAAAAGTTGACATGCTTTCGTAGCACACAGTTTGTTCTCCTTACTATTATTTCGTGATAAAGCGTTAAGAATCCTGAGTATATGACCAACCATAAGAAATGCTTTATTCCTTTAGATGCCTTTCTTACCCATTCTATTCGATTTTCGTCGAGTATTTGTTTTATTTTTATATTAGTTATATTATTCTCTGAATCTTAATGTTCTAGAAGGTTCTAGAAGGTTTTGCATTATAATCAAAACGTCTGAGATATAACGTTTTGCAACGTAAAAATGTAATGAGTTTCTCACATTTTTGCGGTATAATTGGATGACGCTATCAAACAAATATTCTGTAAATTTAACATGGACACGAACCACTACAGCTTTAGAATGTTCTTGATGGTGGTGAGGTAGATTTCTTGATCTCTAATAATATATCTAACTTTTTGTTTGAAAGTTTTTGAAGGTTTTAGACTGTAGAAGAATGTTTTTCATAAGTTCATTGCGCATTAAATTAAGACAGGAGTTTTTAATTGAATGTATTATCTATACGGAAGCAATGGATCAAATGTATAGCCAAACTAGAATGTCATACATAGCTCTCATTGTCAAATTACACCTGTACAGCTGCATATTATGCGCATTAAATATATAAAGAGTGGAATTTTTTAATTAAATGTATTATCTATAAGGAAGCAATAAAGCAAACTTGTTTTTCTCATAACTATATGACGCAGTAGAGAATGCAAGGACAAATCAAAATATAACCGTGAAAGTGCTGATTTAATTGAGATAATAAATAACCTTGTAGCTGTTTACGCAAATTCGTCTCTCATAATTTCGGAATAAGATTTTGTCACGTCATTCAGAACATTTTAGAAACTTAGCACGGACACGAACCTCTACAGCTACAGAACAGTCTCGAAGTTGATAAAGTAGGAATTTTGATCTAGAAACACCCCTGCCTATCTACTGTTACAGTTCAGATTTACAGACATTTAAAAGAGTTTTACCGTTCAAAATGCACGACAATTTTAGTATTAAATAGAGTTTGTTTCGGGAAGATAATAATTTACAGGTGTTTCGACTGTAAGCGGTAACTAAATTTAAATATAAAGAAACGCGAGGAAAACAACAAATTTACCTCCAAATGCATTATGCTGATTTCAGGGATATTCATTTTCTCGATACCAGACGAACAAGTTTTTCTTTTAAAATATACTTATATATATATATATATATATATATATATATATATATATATATAATTAAAAAAAAGGGTTAAACAACCACCGCAGGGTCCCACTGAGAGCAACTGCCATCTAAAAAATGATGCCGGCTTCCAGTAGAACCGTGGTAAATCACACATATGGCCACGTCTCACAACGGTGAGACGGGTGGTCACAGGGCACGATGAAATCACAACGACAGGCCGGCGAAAACCTCGTGTGTCTTGAGGACACGAAGCGACCCAAGGATGACAGCTTTCTGCATCCATCTCGAAAGTGCCTTGGCATATTTTTGGCACGCGGGTATGACTTTAAGGTTACGAACCAGTGATAGTTTCGCACCTCCGAGAGCACCTATCACAAGGACAATTACTTGTACCGAATATTTTGGGTACAGTTGCTGCAGCTCTCTTTTAAGGTCTTGATACCTCTCCTCCTTTCTTTCTCCTTGGCAGTGATATTGTATTCGGACGGAGCCGAGAATTCGATCACGAATATAGTTCGTTTATCGAAGTCTTGGAGAACGATGTCAGGCCCCGAGTGTGCAACGGAAACTGCTGTCCGAAAATCGTAGCTCCAGAAAATTCGGCACTTCTCATTTTGGACAATTGACTCTATCTATCTATCTATCTATCTATCTATCTATCTATCTATCTATCT
>CAKNYM010052731.1:206182-257686 GCA_932195095.1 Andricus curvator | reverse complement strand
AAAATTAATAGGCGCGCGCCTTGGCGCGCGCAAGACTACTAGTAAATAACTACAAGTGTGGGCTCACCACACCCACGATGCGATGTGCCAACAGCACTCATGTCAGTATTCTTGAATGGTCACCCATCCAAGTACTAACCGCGTCCAACGCTGCTTAACTTCAGTGATCTGACGAGAACTGGGTTTTTCAGCGTGGTATGGCCGTTGGCCATGGTATAATATTTTATAATTTACAATAATATAAAATGTAAAATATAATATTATTCTCATAGTGCTGAATTAAAGAATAATTTGCTCAGAAATTTTTTCTAATAATTATACATAATAAAATCATAAAAAACATGTCCGGCAGTGAGTAATGATCCCCCACTAAAATTCAGCACAGATACGCCTGGACATTTTTTATGATATCTCGCGAACCCGTACAGATTTTTGAAGTTTCTTTAGCTTAAATTATGTAAAGGTGAGATTTCAAAGACTGTGTGGTCTAAATTTCAGATTTTTGCAACAACTTTCCTAGGTCATACCGCGAGGTACAAATATCGAGAAATTCTTGATTTTGTTTAACTTCTCATTGTGTTGAAAAGTTAAAAATATATGTTTTGGAAGTCATTCGACGAGGAAATTCATACGCATGTCAGCAATTTTTTTAAAAGTATGTCGTCCCCTTTTTGAAAAAGTTAACGATTTAACGTTTCAAAGTCAGCAGTAATTTTTAGAACCGCTGGCGCTAGGCATGTACATAATTTCTGACGCTAGTGTACTTCATTACAGCACTAATTAAATTTTTTTATCTGTAATTTTTAATAACGTCCATGAGTGCATCCCTTGAAATATAAAAGCGTTCGTAGATAATCATTTTAGTTAATTAGTGAACTTTTTTTCAAGAATTTTAAAGATTCTTTTTACTTTGAAACTTCGGATAATTGAAATAATGTTTTATATTGTAATGATTAATACCAGCAACGAATTCTGCCCTTGCAATGTAAAAGTGTACATAAATTATTATTTTAGCTCATTCGTAAAACTTTTCTCATATACCTTTTCCTTTTTATTTTTGTTTCAAGCTCTGGATTAGTGAAATAATTTGTTTAGACTGTGATAATTATGAATATCAATAAATGCAACGCGAGAATTGTAAAAGTGTTACTTGATTTCATGTATTATTATACTTTATTTGAATGATATACGAGATTGTAAATTAAAAAAAAAAAAACTTCACACTCACACACATCCCTTACAATTATTGGAACCCCCATGAATCTTATTAAATCCGTTAAAATCCTATAAAAATCCCTTGGAATCTTTAAAAATATCTTAAAACCTTATAGTTCCTACAAAATCCTTTCAAATCTTCCAAATTCTAGGAAATTCTTCAAAACCGCATACAATTTTTTTGAATTCCTTAAAATCATTAAAATCCTTCAAATTTCTTCAAATTTCTTAAATCTATTGAAAATTCCTTGAAAGTTTTAGAAATACCCTACAATATTACAAATCTTTTGAAATCTTTTAAAATAAATTGACTTTTTTTTAAAGTTCTTTATAATTTCTATGAATTTTTTATATTACCTAAAATCTTTAAAATCCTTTGAAATCCCTTCAAATTTCTTAAACCTCTTTAAAATTCTTTTAAATCTTTAGAAATACCCTAAAATATTTCAAATCCTTCAAAATCTTTTAAAATACCTTGCAATTTTTTGAAGAGCTTGAAAAGTCCTGTGAACCTTTTAAAATACTCTAAAATCTTTAAAATCCTTTAAAATTCTTGAATTCTGTTGAACATCTTTTTAAATCTTTAAAATAATTTTAAATCTCTCAATGCTTGTGAATACATTTCTTCGAATCCATTAAAATATTATAAAATCTAGCCTTCAAAATTACTTAGAATTACTGAAATCCTCGAAAATGTTAAGAAATCCCTTCAAAATTCTTTGAAGTATTTGTATATCTTGGAAATCATCTGAAATCCATTGGAATTTTTTTCAAATTAACAAAATGAATTATATTATTTTATTTAAATTATAAATACTTTAAATTTAAATGATTTGTAAAGCTTTGAAAGCATTGCTTTTGTATTTAAGTATTTGATATTTAAATTGAATATTTTTCAGGTATGAGAATTTTTATTTCTTAACTTTTATGACTGAAAATTTTTTGGTAACTCGGATATGACAAGAAATATGTTTTTTTAGGGGCCACACTGAAACATTTACATTGAGAATTTTACTGCTAAAAAGAAATACGTTGGATGTAAAAATTATTTTACTGCAAAAATTACAAATCACATCTCTAGTTCTAGGTTTAGGGTAATTTTCAAAGTTGTGTAAAAAGTTATTGTCAAGTTGGACAAAGATCCACACTGAAAAGTTGCCCATTACTGAAGGGTGGTTCACTATTAGTGTCATTACCATACAATTCCAATAAGTTTAAAATTTGTAGCAGAATTATAATTAGTGTTAGTTTTTTTTCTCTACATGATCTTAAATAAACATTTTTTAAATATAGATTTTTTTTAAGTTGTGAAAAAATTCTTCTCTGGCTCCACTGGGATTGATATTAGACTGTCATTCTGTTATGTGTTACTCGTAAACAGATTATTGCAGTTTGATTGCACATGAACTTAAGTAAAGTTGTGGGAGAAATATTCGAAGAAAATTGTTTTAGTTCGAGTTTAACTATCTTCCCTCCGCGTTCGACGAGATCGCTTGGCGAAAGTTGGTTTGCATAGAGGAAAATTGAAAACTCAAGATGTTCTTAGTCGTGTAGTTTAACCACATCCACGAGTCAGGGCTCTGCCTTCGGCAGATCTGCGTGCTGTGCTCGTCTCGAACACATTACATGCATCCTCTTCGACTGCCAAGTTTCGCCAAGTTCGAGCTCACCGCCAGTATTTTTGCAACGACCGATCTTAGTAAGTCACGTCGACATATCGAATCTTCGCAGGACAAATCATCTGTCGGTCGTAATAAAGAAATGCTCTCGAACTTTTTACGAGTATATGCAAAGTAAAGTAAAAACTTTCCCAGAGAAGATTACGAATTTCCATTGCAGACAGCTTCCTTTAATGTCTAAGAACTCCATTTTCACGTATTCAAATTTTATTTTCAAATCAAATTATCAATTAATATTATCTTAAAAAATTGGTAGGCTTACTATTAAAAAATAGAGATGAAAACAAATATGAAGGCTTTCCTGTTGGAAAAAGAAGAAAAGAAACATGGTTCCCGCACAGTCCTTTCAAATCGTCTGGTTCGGCTTCTAACGATAATGAAAAATTGCATAGGAATCCAAGAATTTCAGGTACGAGGAAGTAGAGCGTTTCACGATAATTGGGCAGCTGAAGCTCGCTGGAAGGATGGGATGATTTTTGGGCACCTCTTCAGCGGGCGTTGCACTCGCCATTAGCAGCGACACGATCCCCTTGATATTCATTCCCGCCCTCATTATTTACATATACTTCATTTACTCGCAGCAACCCCTTCCGTACCTTCTTCCGGCTCGCGAATGTATTTCGCGAAACACCCGAACATTCGCACTCCACGTTCAAGTGTACTTTGTGATAGAACTGAATTGGTCTGAAAATAAAAAACAAATATTCCTGCCGGTGCACTCGCAGTTCATTGTTTTCCACGATCCACTTTCAGAAAGGTTTATTAAAAATGATTCTCAAAATGAGGAGCACTGTTCGTGAACAAATTGATTTGTAATGGAAAAATAACAATAGTACTTGAAAATCATCAAGTTTGTAAAACTTTTTTATTTTTATAATCTATTGTAATATTATGGTACATATAGGGCGGATTCCCTCCATTTTTCATTTCAACGGGCTTGCTATTGTTCATTTATTCTTGAAATCGTTCATTTTCATCACTGTGTAGGAGTTAAAAACACTGATTTTATATTTTTATACTCTTTACTTGTTTACTGTTCCAGGATTGGAAAATTTTTATTTTTTTATTTTAAGCGCATCAAATTTCAAAATATTTAATATAAAACGTTTTCAAATTTAAATTGTTGAACTAATAATCAATTTCTTAACGCTGCTATTTATAGATGATCATTTTGGAACATGTAAATGCAAATACTAATTTTGTTTACGAAATAATTTTTATTTTGTTTTTAATCCCAAAGTTTTTAAACACTTTTTACTTAAAATTATTAAATTTTTATATATGCAGTCAATCTGAAATGTGTCCAATGCGAAAGGTAAGAAGTATTTAATTTATTAAGACTTCTCGTACCACCGCGACCGTGTCATCGGACTAAAAGGGGTGTATCCATGAACTTTTAAGCTGCAATCACTATCGAAATAATACCAATACTTACGAGAAATCTTAATCGAATATCATAAATCATTGGAGACCTGATTAGTACTAATAATGCTGTTTGAAATAAAGAAAGTTCAACAACGAGTGCTTTCAAATCTGTGAATTGAATTTTTAACTCTTTAATTTTGAAAGTCTTTTTGTAAAGGCTTTAATTACACTTTTTCTAGTTCAGGATATTTCGAAACTGAGATGTAGAATGTGACACATTTAAATATAAATAACCTGAACAAAAAGGTTGAACAATTTTTATCTTCTTTTATCAGATTTTTGAATAATTATTTTTTACTTGCACGCTATTTCTGTAACAATAATTTTAACCGAAAAAATATATAAAAAATAGTCTAAAACGTCAGGGATGAAAGTGACTTTAAAATATAAAACAAGAATGATTAGTATAGCATTAAATTTATTGATCTTATTAAATGGAAAATTTTAATAATGAAATAAATTATTATCCTAAATTTATGAATAACATTTTGAAAATAAACTGACGCAGTCTATTCGACAGTGTTGTGTTCATACGTCCTACTGTTTATGTATCGCTGTATGTATGTATCTGTATGTCATTAGGTATCGCTGATTAATTTTATTTCCAAATTGTTCTTCTTAAATTTAAGATTATGATTTATTTTCGTAATTAACGTATGAAAATATATCGAATAATAAGGTTTCGAAAGTATTGGAGGTATGTGCTTTTCGGAACCTCACCACAGCTTTTTTCGGAAACAATATACAATTTATGCCTCAATTTCACAAACACAATTTATCTTTTGCTGGTTTTTAATTGATTCTGAAACGTTTCATGCAAATCAGTCATCAATTGATTGAGGTATCCAATGCGGGTAGAAAATTTGATTTTCAGTGAACCATTTTCGTGGTTGTAGCTTTATTAAGTCTAAACGATTACGTCTTCTGATGCATAAATAAATTTTCGATACCAAAGGTCCAATAAACAAAAACATATTACATAGTAACAACGAGTGTCCTTGTAATATTTTATCCATTACAAATTGGTTGTTTTATTTTTTTTTATTTGTAATGTTGTTTTTTACGAATAAAACAAAAACTATGCGTCAAATCAAAAAGTGATTCATAAAGAATTTGTAGATCTTTTTTGAGCGCATAATTTTTGTCTCTTCATATTTTTCGTATCTTGCATAGTTTGACCGCAAAATGGAATTTTTGATATTTCATTAATTTTTGTGCGATCAAAATTTGAATTTTCGATTTTTCAAACAAATTCAAAAAGATGTTATAATAATCATGTAGGGTGTTCAAAAAGCAACGTTTTTCTTTTCTTGACTTTTTTCATATCGTGCCTTGTTTGACTTAAAATTTTCATGTTATTTTTTTTTTTTGAATTTTGTAAATGCTGCAACTCTGGTATTTTTTTTATCGAAAAAAGTCATGAGAATAAATTGTTCGTCTTCTCGAGTGCTACTAATAGCCGTGAATTGTATTCTTCAAACTTAAAAAACAGTAATAAATCACAAGCATCGCATTTTAATTCATTACCTGACATAAATTGCAATGGCAATTGAAAGACCTGTGGATTAAGGTACATTGGAGCTTATTGGATCATCCCTTATCCCAACATTGTGATTCATGATCCAAATATTTAATCGAAAATTAGATAAAATTATAATTTGTAACACTGTCAATAGTAGCCATTAATTTCAATGATATCAAAAGAAATTTGGTAAGGTGAGGTTAATTTACAAAAATGCATAAATGAGTTTATGATTACAAAATGATCAAAAACTTATCAAAATTAACATATGCCCACATTGTTACGATTTCGGATAAACCAGAATAAGGTTGAATATATTTGATAAAATTCAATTTTTTTTTAATTATGCATCAAAGAAGAGATCGAAACTGAAGAAGAATGGTTTATAAAATCTTCTTTTTGCTGCACGTATTTGAATAAAATAGAAGACAGGGTGAAATCGCGTTTTTGAATTTGGAGGACCAAAACTCGAAACAATTTTGTCTATGAACTAAGCTGTTTTAATATTAGAGTTTCACCAATTGGAATTAAGGAGGGTCGAGCGCGCGAAGTCTTTGCAAAACATCATTAACTACCGCTTTAAAGAATATTAGTTCAGTTAATCAATGCATAATCCACAATGAAACTATGTTTACTTTACTAGGGAAAACCAGAAAACATATAAAATATCTCATATAAAATGTCGATAATTTGTAGAGATTAATCTGAAAATTATCGAAATTGAATAAAGACGGGTGGGGGGCAATTATGTTCATTTAACAGTTTTAGAAGACTATATCAGCTTTGAATTCAAAATTAATTGCTTGTTCTTTAACTGAAGCTATTTGTTTATGAAATAATTTTAAGTCACAAAATTTCCAAGCAGTACTTAGGAAATGAAATATTAATTTTAAAATCTGAGATAGTGAATTCGAAAATGGTTTAATGGACAAAATGGGTCATCATTCACTAAAATCTGATCATTTTGGAAGAGTAAAAACTAAACATGGTACTAACAGGCTTTTAAAGCCTTCATATAGACAAATTAAAATTTATTTTTGCTTTCATTTACAATATAATTAACAAAACAAGTAATTTTACGATTATTTTAAATTATTTATAAATTAAAAAATAATGGGAATGTCGATTATTTTCCGTCCTATAACTAACTTCATTCAACGAAAACAAACTTTGTGTTAGCGGATAACAAGGTTATTCAAAAAATGTGTATTATTCTAAAGCATATTTTTCCGTAGGAATAACCTAACAATCAACTGTTTTACAGATAAGAAGGACATGTTTTTTTATAATATCTTCTTCATAAACTCACCTCTAAAATATGGTTCTTCTAATAATAAACGTGTATTATCGGATGACACCAAATTGTTGTACATAATATCTTTTTCAGTCTTCTAAATTGTTTATTTTGGTAAAATAAATTAACCTCTTTAAATATGGAAATTAAACTCTTAAGTTATAGAATTAATTAAAAACTATTTGGTAACCCGATGGCATAAAAACTCGGGGACATTTAAAACGTGAATATGACAGAATTCTAAAACTATAATTGGAAACGTGCAAAAAGCTTTTCTTTGGAATTCTGCAGTTAATTCTAAAAAATTACATGTATTTTACAATTAGATCTTACGCTTTCGTCTAACAAATCTAACGCCATACATTTGGGAAAAGGCAGTTAGGACACGTTAACGGATGACATTTACTCATATTTAATTTAATTTATTTTGATACCGAGTAGACTAAACATAATTGGGAGATCAGGTATTGTGGGAAAAAATAGGCCTAATAAAACCCTGTAATTAAAAAAATTATTCTTCCAAACATAAACGTACTATATAATATTCCAGGGACATGATATTGTCAACTTTTAGATTTTCACCCATTATCGACAATGCAAAGTGAAAAAAATTACAGTCGTCCCTGAGACTCAAAAAATATAATTATTTGTTTAAAAACAGGATCCAATAATGCCCTTTTTTCAGAATAATTTTATATTTGATATATCTTGCTCTTTTAGACACAATCGACTCCTTAATTTTTTAAGGATAACTTGTTTCGTGGAAGGTTTAATTTTCTGGAAAATTGCGGAAAAAATTGGGAGGTGGTTGGTAATAAGAATTTTATACGAAAATAAGGGATCAGTGAAAGAGGAAGAAGCAGAAATAGGGACGTCTACAAAATGAGCAGAGCCCAAGGCGACAGCTTTAAGCGCGGCGCCGAAATCCTGGGAGGGCTTTTGCAAGCTGAAAAGGGACAAGTGGTATGGTATACCACCTCTCGTAGCCCGGTCTGGTGAACATTGCTCCTTCGGCCTTTACCTCCTACCGACCATAGTCCTCCCCGTGTCACCTCTAGCCACCTTTCCACCTACAAGATCAGCTCCAACAACCCCCTAAAAAACCTTCTATAGTCTGCAGTCTGGATCCGCCGCCACTCTGGCTATGGTGACTTGCGACGAGGTAAAGAGGACCCATTATCCTGATGGTTGAAGTCTCGTTTCCCTGCCTAAAAATGCCTTTCATTGTAGGTAGGTACCTAGCGCCGCGGGATCTGCATTACTTTGTAAGAGTGTCTCGACTCTCTGTCATCGCCCAAAGGGTTCGAGCAGCCTCGAATTTCCTGAATCAAATATTTCTGTATTTTCTTTTATTTCAGACTTGAATATTTCAAATATTTTAGTAGAAGAATCTCAACCAAAATATCATGTAGAGACTATAAGTTATGTTAAAAATTAAAATGGTTGATAATTAAATATTTAAAAAGTTGATTGAATTGTAATATTGTATACATCAAAAACACAACCTTTTTTTCTTTTAATCAATTTTAAATCGATTAAGTGATTGAACCGTGTTTCACGAACGATTATGGGCACTTTCATGTTTATTTCAGATTTAAACATTTTTATATTGAGGTATAGGAATCTCTTCTGTTTCTAAGGCTTTTAGATTTTTCGCAAATAGGTATACGTCCTTGTGCTATTCCGTAGCACTGAACAGTGAACACAGTCTTGAATGCAGATCAGAATCGCTACGTGGGGCGAATAAAGCACCCTTATCAAATATGTCCTTACTCTTGTTCTGCTTGCTTTGAAATGTTACTGTACCATATAATACTTCAGATGATACATTTTAGAATATGCCTACTTTAGCTAACATTTTTGGGACAGTGACAATGTACGGACGATTGTAATATAATTTTTCAAGTTCCTTATATTATTTCAGGGTTGCGCTGGTGATTTTTTATTAACTTTCATATTGTTTTACAAATATAATTGCTGTCATCCAAGATTTTTTCATCAACATTTTTCATCCAACTTTGAACAATTTTTAAAATGATGTCTACGTGCAGAAAAATTGCAAGACTAAAATCATATTTCCCTTGAGTAAATTCAACGTGAAAATAACGCGAGGAGCGACTTGACTTTAAAGCGACAGAATTTTAAAACAAATTTCATTTACATTCGACGGAATTTAATTTAATTGTAACCTTATTGAAAAGACTGACACCTGATGAAATAGATCAATTCGTTTCGGTGAAAATTAAATTTGTTTATTTAAACTTTCTTTCAAAAAATATTGTTATTTTTAAATTAAATATTCTCGGCGTTTTCAGATTTAAAGCCTTTAATTTTAATTTTGAAAGTTCCCAGATTATTATCGGAGTCCTAAAAATACGAGACACATTTTGCATAGAAGATTTTATATTTGGGGGGTTTGCAGTTTGCTTGCAGTTCGTCATGCATTAAGCTCAAAAATTTCGAAGGAAAAAAAATATTATGGAACTTTAATTCGAATTACTAGTAAACTATTTGGCATAAAATAAAATACCATTCAATTCGTAATCACAGTATTTTTATTTCAAAGGATTAAATGAAGAAAGCAGCAGTATTATTTACGTATAAATATTTTGTATTAAATCAGTTGTGAAGAAAAGCTCCCAAAAATATTTTCTAATTTTTAAAAATGGCAAAAAATAAGTAAGAAATTTTTGATGGATAAGAACTATTTAGCTGATTGCATCAAGATTTCGTAGTGAAAAACAATTTATGTAAAAAATATCCTTTTGGAGTACTTATAATGTAGAAACTATGATCAAAAATAAGAATATTTTATGGCTGATTTTATTTCATAGTTCAAAATTAGCTTGAAGTAAATTAAAGGTTAGCTGTGAAGAAATGAATCTAACTTTCAGAAAAATTCTCAAATTCAATTTTGTTTTTATAATCGTTTAAGAAAACAATCTGCCCGCCGCGCGGGCAAATTCTCCTCGCGCGCTAGGGGCGCGGCTCGCTGCCGTCGCAAGTTTGAGCGTGCCTAGGGCGCGCACTTATTGGATCTCGCGCTTCGCGCTCGATAATATATTTATCTCGAGCAACGCGCTCGGTCATTATACATCCCCCACATTTTTGCATAGGACTTTTAAAATTAAAGGTCAAACCATCGACAACTAAAATTTAGTGAATGTGAATTCTCTTTTGTTAAAGCTCTTTCGGCTTTAACGAACATATTCTCATCACGTGTCTCGTGAGAGAAAAAGGTTCAAAGCAAATTTTCAGATCTAATTCAAAAACAATTTTGCTATTAAACATTTTATTATACCTTGTGTCTTTTTGAACAAATTTAATTTGTTTATTTGTAATGTAATTTGTAATGTCGTTTGTACACAAATTTTTATTTTTTTATTTTTAATGTTGTTTTTTACGAAAAAACAAAAAGTATGCGTCAAATCAAAAAGTGATTTATAACGAATTTGTAGATCTTTTTTGAGTGCATAATTTTTGTCTCTTTAACTTTTTTCGTATCTTGCATAGTTTGACCGAAAAATGGAATTTTTTATTTTTCATTATTTTTTGTGCGATCAAAATTTGGATTTTCGATGTTTCAAAAAAATTCGAAAAGTTGTTATGATAATCTTGTAGGGCTTTCAAAAATCAACGTTTTTCTATCTTTGACTTTTTTCGTATCGTGCGTTGTTTGGCTTGAAACGTCCATTTTCATTTTTTTTTTTTTTTTGATTTTGAAAATGTTATAACTCTTTTAATTTTATTTTTATCGAAAAAAAGTCATGAAGATACCTTTTTTGACTTGCCAATTAATACCAACACCCGTACATAGAATTTTCAAATCTTAAAAAAAAATGGTGTCAACAATTTTGAAAATGCTCTAACTTTTTGAATTTTTATCCAAAATAGATGGCTAACGAACTCGTCCTTTCATTTTATGTCTTAAAATAGTGTGCCAACGCTCAATCCAATCTGATTAGTCTTTCGAAAGTTACCGTGCCTACAGACATACATACATACATACATACAGATAGACAGACAGACTTTCCTTAAGACTTACCTTCGCAAAAATCGTTTTTTTCTGACTCGTTGAGATTTGATGAAAACCGACTAAGTCAAATTATATATAAAACCAATACCTTCTCATTAGGGCGAGAATGTAATATTAGCTTTATTTTCTCACAGAAAAAACAAAGTGTAAATCTAACGCTAATTTCAGGGTACCATTTTCCTGCCTTGGTAGTGTGAATGGTACCATTACACAAGGTATCGTTACCGCGAACTTGGGATACGAAACGTCACCTGCTGTCAATTGTTTTTACAGTTTTGCGGCAAAACCAATAGACAGTAGTTTCGTACCCGAAGTCCGAGCTAGATGGAACTCCATCATGAAATTAGCTGCAACAAAATTTATTCCAGAGTTTTTACTGTGCTGAAACAATCTGAAATTCTCTAGAATGTTTTAGAAATTATATATCTTTATTATATTCAGGGTGGCCACGCAAGCTTGAAAAAAAATTCTAGATTATTTCACGGTTTTCACGGTCAAAAAATACATTTTGCCCAGTTGACGTTTAAGGGCTTATAATAATAATTTTTCAATGCTAATTACTTTATTATATAAATTTTAAACGTAATTAAACATTTTAGAACTTCGAGGTAAAATAACGTAAATTATTGTAAAAGTGATTTCCGACTTCCCAGCCCAAATGGCTCTTCAAACAGGGAAAATCAATGATATAGTTAAATTTTCAACCAGAAAATGATGAACTTTCAACACAAGAGTTGAGTTTTCTAGCTAAAAAGTCGAATGTTTTAGACAGCATTCGACTTCTAAGCTCGAAAAGATGAATTTTCCATAAAAAAGTATATTTTCAACGGAGAAAAGATTTTTCAACCAAATAGTTTAATTTTCCATGAAAAACAGGTCAATTTGAACGAAATAGTCGAATTTTCAAGCCAAAAAGGCAAATCTTTTAGAAGACATTTGAACTCTCAGCCAAGAAAGATGGATTTCCAACCAAGAAAGATGACTTTTGTACCAAATTTTCTATCCAAGTAGACTAATGAATTTTCATCAAAATAATTGAATTTTCAACCAAAAAAGATCTGACTTTTCTACAAAAAGATGAATTTTCAATCCAAAAGAACGGATTTTCTATCCAAAAGGAAGAATGTTCTGTACCCAGAATATATCAGTAGACTTTATAAATAAAATAATTAACCTTTAACCAAAACAGATGACTTTATAAGAAAACAGTTGAATTTTCAAGCAAATAGTCGAATTTTTAACTAAAAGAGATGAATTCTGGATTAAAAATATCATAGAAAAATTTTCAAATAAAAATAAATGCCACGTGAGCTTATGGAACACTCCAGTAACTTCAAATCAATCTTTCCTGAAAAGCGGGTTTTCAATTTATTTGCGAAACATCTCAAGTGTCCCTAAATTATAACTTTATTATGCCAATTATTAATGAATTTATTATTATTCATTTATTGTAAATTTAGGTTACCTATGTAATTACTATGTTAAGTATCTAAAAAAGAAGTTTTGGTTTCAAATATAAAAGGAACTTTAGTATTTGAACGATCCATCAATATAATCTTTAAATTCTTAAATATATAGTATGAAAGGAACATTCATTTTGGAACGATACATTAACTTCACTGTTAAAAATGTTTGCAATTTTAATATACATTTAATATACATTTGTATATTAAATCTAAAATCTAGGTATATAAAATCGCCATTAAGAGACTATGTTATTAAATTTCATATACCGCACATTGATCATTTATCAGAAAAGTCAGATATTTGCACTTTACACAAATTAAAAACAATTTTGGCAGCAATTTTCAATTATAAATAATCAAACATAATGTTTTCTCCTAGATAAATATAAATTACACTGGTTTTTAAGAGAAAAGTTCAATTAAACAAATAATTAAGAAACCTAACATCCAACCACCTGTACTCACGTTAAAATTCTAACACTCACAGCGAATTTTAGAAAAAATTCCACCCGTACGTTGCACTTTAATTGTAAGTAGGAATTTAGTCGACAAATTTAAGGTTATTCCTTTATTTTTTAATATTTGACAAGATATGAAGGCATCAAAGAACTTGTTGTTTACACGCACTGTGTTTTGACGACTTTAATATACATGTATATTAATTTTACAACATGATAGTATATTAAAATTAATTTACGGTATATGCAAATGGCTTTACTCACATGTATATTAAATTTCAATCAGATTTTTTTAACAGTGTTTGAAATCTCAAATATAAAGTGCTCTTTGATATTTTAACGCAGATGTTTGATAACATTGAACACAATTTCAACACACATTTTTTTTGAACATCCAGAGGATATTTATTGCAAAAGTAAAAACAAATCTGAAAAACTCGGTTTTCAAACAAATTTCCGGCTATTTTTCGGCTTTTCTCGGTCGTCAGTGGCCACTCCATGTATGCTTTTTATATTGTACTGTACTATATAAGGATAATTATACATTACTGCAAAATAAAATAAGATGTCATAATTCGTAATAAATACTCCTGAAATATGTTTTCGGAACTTGGAGGAAGAAAACATTAAAGAGTATAGATATGCGATACTGAAGAAACATCTTGATGCAATTCAAGAATTGGCAACACGTTTGCCTGAATTTTATTTTCTTGGCACTTTAGACACAGGGTCATAGACCTAGTGATTATATTGGTCGACGGAAATGACTCTCGACGATCTCCTTCGTCTCCGCGTCAATGGAGACCAGCATCCGCCAGACACTTTTTTGCCATCCTCTCTCGACACATGCATCGAAATATACGGAGCCTCTAAATTTTAATCACAAAAATGCATTGGACATTGTTGCTTCTCGGGCCGGCGCAACTTGGATGAAATGGTTGGTGAATCGGCGTTTGATTGTAGGAAAGGCGCGAGAATAGCGAAAAGAGAGAATGTAGGTATTGTTAGCGAGACGAGAACGACGCTGGAGAATCGCCATTGTCAAACTAGCGCGTTCTTCACTCCCTTTTTTTACCTTACGGGTAGCAGTCCGACGCGACGCTTAGAACGATAGTATTTTTAATGGTAGCGCATCTTCTGCATTAGGCGCACGGACTTCCTACATTGTGACGATTATTATCAAGATACCTTGGAAGTTCGTCAAAGCATTCCGGAAATTAAGACGAAGTAAAAGGAACTGCATTCTTGAGCCACAATCGCTTTCTTGCTTCTTTCACCAGAAAATCCTTTGAACTGACCGACACCCAATTAAACTGCACTCAATTAAATCAGTACAGTTTCTACACTTTGAAAAAAAACTTGCCTCTTCTCAATCAAACACGGAAAAAAAATTCACTGACTTACCAAATTGTTTAGTTGAACTATCGAAACCGAGTCGAGGTGAAGGCATCATGAAACCAACACAGTCGGTATAATAACCGTTCCTTTCAATCTGAATAGCTGCTCTTATTAAAAGATAGTTTGATAAATGTTCTTGTCTAACGTGAGGCACCGACGGTCTTTATATTTTTTCCGTGAACTTGGAACTTTCCTACTGCTTTTCACTCATTATTTCTTTGTTATTGTTTTTAGCAAAACTCTCCGTTCCTCATCCTCTTCTCAGTCTTATTAATACTACATACATACTCGTCCAACAACACCGATTCGACACGGGTCGCTGATCAATGTCTCTACCAATAACCCCAGGTGGAGAGCTTCAAAAAGACATCGTACGACATGGTTCAATTATAAGCACACAAAATTACTAATAAGCGCATAGGAAGATCTGAGCACACCTTGTCGAAGGCTTTTTCAGAACAGCAAAACATTTTTCTGTGATCTGTCACAAACTAAATATCTGATCCGCATATGATCTGCCTGGCATAAACCCACATTGAACTTTCCAGATCTTTCCTATTGTAATTTCCATGACCTTACCAACAAGCATTTTGATAGATATTTTGCCTGCAGTACTTAGAAAGCTGATAGCTCTATAATTAGTGCAGCTATAATTATCTTCCTTTCGCTTGTCAAGTGTAATGAATAATTATTGCCTCCTTTTTTTAATTAAACACTGAACTTTCTGCAGGATATTTTTAGTGCTATAACTTCTTTTTTCCATCGTAGATCATAAGTTAAGCTTTTATATCAAATTGTGTATATTAATATTATAAATGTTATTTTTCAAACAATTTTGTTGATTCAATATTATATAACTTACAACAAGATTAGACCTTTCGTTTGCTAATATGCCATGTTTACATACAAAATTAAATATATAATTTTTTTCTATCTAAAAAAAGTAGTGTAGCGATATGTCTCGAAAATCTCGCACTGATTGTTCTTGAAAAGAACTTTGAATTGGCTTTCAAATTACTTGAAATAGGTCCATTTATTAAATTTGAACTTTAAAAAAGAAATCAGCAATCCTTTCAATTTGTTTACCCCTGATAAGAGAATAACCGACAAGAGAATAAAACTTAATGTTATTAAATAAAAAAAATTATTTATTTCCGTTGTTTATTTAATAACGAGGGATTAATTATTCGAATTCAGAATGTACACTAGATATTGAGATTTCAAAGATTTCACAGAATTTCTAAAGATATCTTTGGGTTTAGAAAAGTTATTAAAAATTTCAACTTTTCCTAAGTATTTCGAAATATTTCAAGAGATTTCTATTTATTTCAAGAGATTTCAATGAATTTTAAAGGATTTTAGACCCCTTTAAGAGATTTCATAAAATTCTATGAGATTTTAAGGGATTTGAAAAGGTTTCAAGCCATTTCAAATAATTTCTAGTGAATAAAGAATTGTAAAAAATTTTCACAGAATATTTATGAATTCTAATCGATTTATGAAGATTTCGAGGGACTTTGAGAGATTTTAAAAGATTCAAAGCGTTTTCAATGGGTTTTAAAATATTTCAGGGCACATCACAAAACTTTCAAAGGTTTCAATTTATTTCAAAGAACTTGTAGGAATTGAAAAGTATTTTCAAAATTTCGAGAGATTCTCGAAGAGTTTCAAAATATTTTTTTTTTTAGATTTGTCCGCACTTCCAAAGGGATTACAAGTAACTTTAAAATATTTCAAGGGATTTTACATATTTTACCAGAATGGCAAGTGATTCAAGAATATCTCAAGGGATTTTCAAGCATCCTTTGAGATTTAAAAACATTGTAAGGAATTTGAGAGGATTTCCAGAGATTTTTAAATATTTTTAAATATTTCTGTAAGATTCTAAAAATTTCATTTAATTTCACAAGGCTTCAAAAATTATGAGACGTTTCAAATAATTTAAAAAAAAATGTATATGATTTCACGGGCATTCCAAATTTTGCAAAGTATTTTAAAATATTTTAACAGATTTGATGGGTTTTCAGAGAAATTTGAAGTATTTGCTGAGTCTTCAGAAGGTTTCGAGGCATTTTAAGAAATTTTGAAAGGTTAAAAGGTTTCGAAGGTTTCATACGATTTCAATAGTGGTCAAACCCTCATTTAATAGTATTAGCACCTATAATCATATTTCTCAAAATGAGAATACTTCAAGTGTGAAACTATAGCATGAACATAGCTGCATTCTCATTCTCCGCTGTCTCATTTTTGTTGCAACTCGAAACAACGCCAAATCAGCGTACTTTTGAGGATCGGTGTTTTTCTGTGGCTTAACTAATTGAAAATGTGTATTTTTAATTAATCTAGCCCATTTTGTTATACAAGTCTCCCGAGTTTTATGAACAGGTATATTCCAGTCATATGCATCCACGGTACGGTCCCGTGTATAAAATGTGTACAAAAAATAATTTTGTCTTAATATTAGCGAGATAAGAAGTAAGTAAATGAGGACAAACGCCTCTGGATTATATTTTACTCAGGTTGGGAGACACTTTAGTTTTGCATGATAAAAAAGAAATCGGTGACAAGAACTAAAAAATATATAACTTTCCAGTGTCAATATTTCACTATGTAAGATAGTTAATATTAAACCAGAATTATAATCAACTGATTTCAATAAGAAAAAGGCTTTGCATCCTAAATCAAGAGATGCCATCAAAGACTGTTTGGTCACCTATATCTAAGTTCGGAATATTGTCAAACATAAGTATATGTATTCTGCATGGGGTATACGGCTGCAGACCCCATAAAACAATGGCCTCGCATTATAAAACGAGAATTAACGGGCTGCGGTAAGTATATAGGAGCGGTTTCAATTGTGCGAAAACACCACAATGGCTAACCGGTGACGCCGGCACCATCAAAGCCGTCTTTTCGTACATACAATGCGAACAGCGTAGTTGGACAAGCCGTCCGTTCACCCAGTCCCTGTCCCTTCTCTGCGCAGCGCCGGCATGCTGCGATAGGTATACGCAAAAAATGGTAACGAACCTAGAGTGCATATGCAAATACGCTCGCCAAGAGTATTCACTCGGGAAGCGAAGGATGTAAAGTTACTTTCACAATATAATCCAATGGCCCATTTCTATTCACAGATAACGAATTTTATTCAATTTCAAAAATTTAGATTCAAAGCCATTCAAAGGATTTTTCATACATTAATTAAAACTCAACGAAAAACAGGTCTTTTACAACATTACATTTCTCTCTGATATCTCTCTTTATATTATCATTCGGTTCATTACAAATAATTACATCCCTTTGCACAGACTTTAAAATGATTAATTTTTTTATTTTCCATTCTGAATGCCCAAAATTACAAATGACATTCAATTTTGAGCATTTTCGATTTGAAGTTTTTTAAAATTTAAAGCCTTCATGTCACATCAATTTGAAATTGTTCTATTTTACACGCATTCAATTTTATAATGTCTACTTTAAACGTTTTACTTCGGAATTATTCTACTTCTAGATATGTTAACATCAAATTCCTGACATGCTCATATACGTAAGTGCAAAATATGACGAGAGACAATGAAAATCACAGAAGTCGGTACCAAATTTTGTAGATCAATTCACATTATTTTACAAATTTAGTCATTTACCACAATCATGAACTACAATATATGTCTACAAGCTTTTAAATTTGGCCAATTTGGAGCTTTAATTTCATTTTTTCCACTTTATATATTTTAAATCGTGAACTTACAATAATATAAAATATTAATTCGAAACTTTCAAGCATATATATGCTTGCAATTTTAATTATTAATTTCGTAATTCCTCTTTTGAAATTGTGCAATTCAGAATGTCTTTATTCATTCAGAGTCAACAATACCAGAATTGGTTTGATGCAATTCTCCTCTCTCTCTCTCTCTTCTTCTCTGAGGTAATTACATTTCTCAATATTTAATACCTACATCCTACGTCACGTATATATTTTAAATTGTACACATTATTACAAATCTTAATAAAATTTTTTTAATTGGCATTAGGGTCGATAATATTTATTTTTGTACTGCAAATCAATTTTTAAGAAATACATATTTTTTCTTTTTAAACAGAAATAAAATTTAGATTCTTCATGTTTCGTCCTGGACTCACTCACCGGACTCGTCAGTAAGGCTATATGTATCAGTCATGCCTTAGATAATACATTTTATAATTTATACATTCAACAGTTTAAATTACCTAAATTAGTTATAATATGTATTTTTTTCAAAAAAAATGCTGTGTTCGTTTGTAAATTTTGCAGTTAATAATATAATGCATTTCAACCACGGATAGGGGTTGAAACTTAATTAATTTAATTTAAAAAAAAATATATTTTTAAAAACACAAACAAATTTATGTTAATAATAATGTTCCGGTCACGGATATGGGCCAAAACTTAAGTAAAAATCAAAACTTATTATGTTGATAATAAATTTGTATCAATATTTATGAACCAACAAATTAATTTCTTTTAAACTTATCCGTCGTAATTTTTTTCCATCTTCTTTTCTTCCAATACTTCTATTCCTATATATCATTCTGATTACAACCGCGTAAATCGAGACTTGGTTCGAACGACACTGAGTAATCACAATCATAATATAACTTTGACACATTGACACAATTTAGACAACTTTTTTATTTTAATGATTTTCATGACAACCAGATTGGAAATTATTGAAATAGGAGAAGTTTTTATTATTTGGTTCGAGAATGAAAAAACTAACACGCTTTTCCGAGTGTACCAGTTTCTGTAATACGAAACTTAAAAAAGATTTTTTTAAAGAGAGGTCATACCTATAAAACCGACAACTGACAACATCGGATTGAATAAGCTTGTATCTAAGGGTCCAAAATGGGCAAAATTCTGTGAAATGTCTTCCCTCTTGTTTGAAAAACGGGTTGTAACCAGTTGTAAAGTAACCGGTTGTAAACGCGATTGTAACCAGAATTATATATAGGAATAGAAGTATTGGAAGAAACGGAGATGGAAAGAAAATTAAGAAGGATGAGTTTTTTAAAAATTAAATTGTCGGTTCATAAATATTGATACAAATTTATTATCAACCTAATAAGTTTTGATTTTTACTTAAGTTTAGGCCCATATCCGTGGCCGGAACATTATTATTAAAATACATTTTTTTTTTTAAATATTGTTATTAAAATAAAATAAATTAAGTTTCAAGCCCTGTCCGTAGTTGAAATGCATTATATAATTAACTGCAAAATTTACAAACAAACATAGCATTTTCTTGACAAAAGTACATATTATAATTAATTTAGGTCATTTAAACCGTTGAATGTATAAACTATAAAATGTATTGTCTAAGGCAGGACTGATTCACATAGCCTTACTGACGAGTCCGGTGAGTCAGTCCAGGACGAAACATGAAAACTTTACATTTTATTTTAATTTGAAAAGAAAAAATATATATTTTTTAAAAAATGATTGCAGAACAAAAATAAATATTATCGACCCTGATGCGAATTAAAAAATTTTCTTTACAGTTATGTAATTAGTTTTTGTATTGTTTAATATTTCAACTAATCACGAAATAATCAATATGTTTTATCTTGATTGTCTATTGACAAATATAAATAATTTTATTACATGAAATGAAATCGTTAGTTGTAAAGTTTTTTCCGAATATTCTCTAATTTAATCTTTTTGCAGATTGCCTTTTCTTTTCAAATAAAATTGTTGAAGAAGCTTTTCAAAATATAATTATTGTTCACTTCATTGTCAAGCTTTCGGAATTTATGTTACAAGAGAAAATTGCATAGAGTTCAGATCGTTTTTACAGAGTCATGAAAACAAAAAGCTAACGAAATGGTTTGCGTTAATAAAGATAGACTGAAAAATGATTACCTTGAGAAGTGATTAATGCCAACGTTAATTAACTCATAAATGTTCATTAATAGCCACGTATGCGACAATGACCGCATCGCTTTTACGAGAGCGACATTCAGACTGAGGCACTCGACGCGCTATGCGTTCTTTTTAATGCTTTTTTTAATGTCTGTAATAAAATTTAACACGGTATAGCGTGTCCAGCTACTTTACCATCAAGAGGTTCTTTATACGAACTCTCTCTGCAATAATGAGCGAAACTCGTATCCAGACATCATCCTGCTAAGGACAGCTCATTCATCTGTCAACTTAAAAATTTTAATTAGTAAAAACCAATCCAGTTTCCCACTACGGTCACTAATTCCCTTTGAGGATCTGAAGATCGGAGTTTCAGTAATTAATATGGCTTTTATTGAATATTTATAACAATTATATAGCACTACATTTTATGTCGTGTTAATTTTCATTTAGTTTAAAGTTAAATATTTGATGAACACTAGATATTTATCTAAATCTTTTATTGTATTCTATTGCTTTTCACCTACCTGAATTTCATTTCAAGTATGATACATTATTACTGTATAATAACGTCAAAGAAAAAACAGCAGTGTAGTCTATGTTTAAAAATGAGTAATAATGAATTCTAAGGAATAGAAACCAGTGACTAAAATTGTAGTAAGTGAATGCCAACTATTTCAAATTTTAAAAAAAGTTTTTAAA
Source organism: Andricus curvator (assembly GCA_932195095.1). NCBI lineage: Eukaryota > Metazoa > Arthropoda > Insecta > Hymenoptera > Cynipidae > Andricus > Andricus curvator. The sequence continues at coordinate 236,589 of CAKNYM010052731.1, read as the reverse complement.
AGACAACCTTTTATTAAAATATAATAAAAAATAGAATAATTTCTTTTGAAAGGGAGGTTTGCAATAATTAGGCGCTTAAACTTCACGGTAGAGGTTCAGGGTTCGATCCCTCTGGACATTTTTCTACGTACTTTTACTAAAGTTTTGATGGTTTGGATCCCACCTCAAACTGTACCTCAAACATCATGCACTTTGTTGCGTCACAACGTTTAGAGTTATTTCTGTTTTATATACTCATTCCTTTGGTTCGTAGTCGACAATCACTTCACTTACATTTCGTCGATTATACCGAACTTGTCTCTTTTTCAAAAGTTTCACTTGTATTTCACTTCGTAGAAAGTTTGCAAAATTATACAGTCCACGTTATATTTTTCCTTGTATGTACAGACCTTTATTCTCACTTAAAATATATAAATTAACCATACAAGCTCTTGTTCGTGTTTTTAGTCATTACAAATATTGCGAGTGATTTCAATTCGCAAGATATTAAAAATTATCAAAAACAGAATCATTGATATAACAAATTTAAAGTAGCAAAAAAAGGTAGTTCTTCAAATTTTAAAGAGTTGAACATTGAAAATTAGCCATTTCATACAAAAATGACGTACTCAAAAATGAACAAAAGAATGCAGATAAAAAATAACGTTATACTTGGTATCGAACGGATTATAATTCAGAACTTGCACCAAATCAGTTCCATCGTCACGTATACACTCAGTGCCACGTTTCACCAACCCTGTACAGAGAGAATAAGGCAGAGGAAGCTAACTTTATGTGGAGCTTGTGATGAACGGAAGAGGAGTTGGGGAAGAGGAAAGGGTTTGCTTGGCCTGAGATACGATACGTATCAACCAAGGTGCCGTTATTCAATTTGTAGCTAGGTCTTGTAGATTGTGCACCTAATGTCATTTGCCCGTCCACTACATCTGGGAGAAACTACTCTCTTGATTAGTAACTAGACAAAGACAATGTAACTATTTTCACTTAAGATTGATCAACATGCACTGACTAATTACTAAATGTCTGATACAATCCTTGAGTGTAATATATTTTTACGTTCTCATTATTTATATTGAAAGGTATTAGATTCATGTGAATTTGGATCTATCCAGTTTTCGTAAATTATCGAAGTTTTGAGGCATCCTGAGTCGAAAAGAAATACAATCTTAGGATGCAGTTTGCTGCAAAGTATCTCCATAGACAGAAACTTGCAGTAAGAGATCTTATCGCTGAGCTTAAGGATATCAGGAATAATCTACATATCTCAGAAGAATGAGCAAAAGAGATTAAACGACAGGTTGATTCGGAGGGGAGAAACATCTATAATGAAGATCAGTTAGAGGAAGCTGCACCACAAGATCAAGCGGTAACCGGTGAATCAATAGAATATCATCATGCTATTAGTGTTCCTGTGCAACCCCATGATGCTCCAGTACCACCACATCCTCCAGAAGCATATGATCTGAATCAACCAGAGGTAGAAGCAGAGATTTAGCAAACAAGAAGGCGATTGAATTAGACAATCCATATCAATAGAGATGTAACGCGTCTTCAGTTTTTGGCAGAGAAAAGTGGGCAAAGAGTTAGGCGAGAACATCATCGTCTTGTCTTACTTAAGAACCCGCATCAAGCCACAAGAATAAAAGAGCAAAATCTAGGAAATTAGCTACTGAAACAGCTACCATCGAAATGTAACTGGAACAGCAGCCTCCTATTTATGAAATATCTTTGGAAGGCGTGGATAACGAAGAGCTTATTGAAGCTCAAAGCAAAGGTACTAGGGATAATGAAGATCAAGTACCAGATCCACTTGAACAACGTCCGGACATTAATGTTCCCGCTAATGTAAACAAAGAAATCTCAGAAAAACTAAAGCACCTTAAAAGAAATTTTGAACGGGCTTTACTAGAGTTCAGAGATATAGAACCAAGACAAATACATTCTCAACCAAAGATGTGCATCACGAAGAATCTACATGCACTAATAGGGCACTTAAAAAACAACATTTTGTCTATGCATTTGAACTTAGAATTAACTGCGTTACAGGTTCAAACTCTTTTGTACTGTGAAGCTCTGTCAGTCGTTAGAACTTTGGGCTTTAGAACTGTGCCTACAAATACAGTATTTGTCCAAGGAAGAGAATAAGATCCACTAAGGAAAATCAGTGAGGATAAGGATGTCAGCAAAGTAAGGAGAAAATTAGGTTGATTGACTCAATATAAGAAGGCAAGCAGAATCAAGAAGCTGACACACCACGCGCAAAGACACGTTATCCTTACTGCTGGACTGCGTCGATACAATATGAGTAGTGCAAAAAGATAGTAAAATCGAACTTTTCAGATAGATGAAAGGAGGTTCTATCGTGAACTGACAAGTGTAAAGCAAAATAACCAGCAAGACATCGTAGTCGCTTAATTGGAAGACATGGCTGACTATTGTTCGGTTGTTTAGGGAAAAATAAACAGAAAGAACTTACACCCTGCGGGGCTCCAACCAGAGAAAGAAAGAGCAAGCAATAACCCTGTAATAAAGGCAACTTAAATCACAAAAGAAGACGTTTCAGAGGTTTTGAAAAGATCAAGTAACGGGATAACCCCAGGTCCCGACATGGTGCACAATTTCTGGTACAAGTACCTGAGAAGTGTGCACCTTGCATTGGTAAGTTGTTTTCAAAATATCATCGAACATCCAGCTATTATGCCAAGATTAATACTTAAGGTTATCTCGTATATATGTTGCCTAAAAAACCAGACGCTAAAAATCCACCTCAATTTCGATCGACAGCCTGTCTTCCTACAATTTTTAAGTGTCTTACATATAGCTGTAATTGCAGATAAAGTATATTCTCATTGCAACGGAAATGGGATCCTTACATAGACGCTGAAGTCATGACGCAAGACGTAAACATCCAAGAAACTTGCACATTGCATAATTTGAGTACAAACAAGCTTTCCTTTCCGTACCACATGACTATTTGCTTAAAGTTTTAAAAATTTAAAAGATATTCTCACGCATCATCGACATTCTAGGTCGAGCGATGATCCATCCTTCTATCTATTAAGGAGACTCCTTCAGTGCATTATGGTTCTGTTTAGCGTAAACGCATTGAGAGAAGCACATAATAGCATGGCTCACGGATCTCAAAGCAGTTTTCCAATGATATGCACATGGCGATCAGACTAGATAAATGTAAAACAGTGCATTTATTCACAGGAGAATTAAGGACATCACAGCCAGAGAACGAGAACAAGGATCGATTCTGAAGAGTTCTCTTAACTCTGCCAACGAAGTAAGGGCTATCAACAACTATGTCATCTTTGTCCACACGTACTCCTTTAGGGTCATCAAATGGTCGAAGACCGATATTGAAAGGATAAACAGAACCATACACGTTGACATGGCCAGGCATCGAATGCATCACAGTAATTCGGCGATTAAAATGGTAGTCCTACCACGACATAGAGTGGGTAAGGGCGTTGTAGATGTTCATTAACTATGTGAATCACAAGTTATACAGTTGCCAGACTACTTCAGCAGCAAGCGAGATGTTGCTTTTTCCAATACCATCTATGAAGCGGATCTTTATTACACGCCCTTAAATTCGTCCTCAGAGGAAGCCTTGAATATCATCCAACAAAAACCATGGAGGAATTAGAGGCGCAGTGGAAACAAAAAGCTATCCACGGCGGACACGCCTATATATAGATACATTCCTGCAACCGTTTTAGAAAACGAATACTACATGTTATACTGGGATGTAACCATCCAAGATTCGTTAGTATAGCGAGCTAAGGCATGAAGTAAAGACAGTATAGATCAACGTGAAACATGCATATATTTATACTATTGTGATTTCGGCTACAGGTAATGTGCACCCAAGACGCACTGAACATCTCGAACACCTATCTTAGGAGTTAGTAGATTACTGGCATCAGGAAGCAGAGAACTGAAACCTTATGATCCGAAGCTAAATTTTATCTGAATACAACATCTTTGCAGGAAGTTTCGAACATCTTTTTATAATTTAACATCTTGAACTTTACAGGAACTTGACATAGACAGTGGCTGATGATAGAAAGAGACGTGTTCTTACATAAAAGATTAATAAAACTATCAAAGGCTCTATTGTTTTCAAAGCGATCTATTTTTAATAAATTGCTATGGTACACTCCCTCTTTAGCGGCTGTCGACAGTCCGTGATTCTACGGTAACTTTTTTTACAGGTTATGTCTTCATCTCGTTTAGACTGTGAAAGCTGTTTGATGTTTAATACAAAATTTATCAGAGATGAAACGTGCTCTTTAAAGGTGCTTTTATTTTTTTTAAAGAAAAGTGCTCAACTTTAAATAAAAACCAATGAAAATTCCAATGAATTAAAAAACTTTCTTTTAAAACTATTGTAGTTCATTCTTGATAAAAGAAATCTATGTTGAATCCGCTTGTATTAAGAAAAAACGTAATTTTTATTCTAAAATTGATTTGCACTACAAATATGATTCTTGATCTCTGAAATTAGTATTTTCGTTCAATTTGGGTGTGAAATAATAAAAAAATACATCAGTTTGTTTTTCAAAGTTCGATTAAAAAACTCGTAGTCCAAATTTCACAACTTTTTGACAACTACCCACAGAGAATTGATAATGTTATTGAATTAATCAAATCTTGTAAATGCATGCAGGAGATCGTTTACTTCTTGTTTATTCTAATGTCTTCACTATTTTTCTTTTTGGAATGTACAATTCTAAGCTGCAAAGTTTTAGAGCTGATAATTTTATGAATGAATGAAGCAACGACTCAAGTAGATGAATGAACTAGTCACGTGTTACGTTTATGAACCAGTTACTATACGCGCGCACGTGCAGAATACGCGCATGAATAAGGACGGAGGCCAATGCAACGGCAGATAGCAGTTTGTACCGTGATGAGGACAAAGTAGAGAAGAGTGGCTATCAGTGGGTCGGGAAAATGTTAAATTCGTAATTATAAAAAAATTTGGCGAAAGTCATAGACGGACCTTCTTCAATGTAAAGATTATACACTTGAAAACATGTTGCAAATGTAATAAGCAAGATAGTATATACTTGATTATATAAAAATCACGTTTTTATGACACAAGAAATTGTTCTGATTTCTAACTTCACCTAGCATTTAGCGGGCCGCAACTTTTAAAACACTATTTAAAAGTTCCAAACCCACATTTTCTTTTGTAAGTATACCATTAAGCCATTTCCCTTTCAGGGTAGGCGTGACACTACCCGATTTGGGTAGTGTTTCTAGGTGGATAGTTTCTTGTAGTAGTAAATAACTACAAGTATGGGCTCACCGCACCCACGATATGCGAACAGCACGCAGTATTCTCGAATGGTCACCCATCCAAGTACTAACCGCGCCCAACGCTGCTTAACTTCAGTGATCTGACGAGAACTGGTTTTTTCAGCGTGGTATGGCCGTTGGGTAACTTGTCAAAAAAGTAATTTTTGACGGAGTTGTAGGATACAATGTTATTTATAGACGATTTATGCAATGATAATATAAAAAAATGAATTTAATGCCCACTTTACGTTTTCCGTGTCATGAAAAACTAAAAGATATTGGTACTTATCACAAAACAATTGCATTGGTGAAAAATTAGAAGATTGCTTTTACTTCACACTTACTTTTAGTGCGGAGAAAACAGAAAAAAGTTAACTACAGAAGCAGTTTTCACCATCAAGTGGTTTTAGACAAGAAAAAAAACTTGAGTACTCTCCACTATTTTCTAGAGAAGCCAGTGCGCTTAAAGGTCCATTTATTATTCGGATGACGTTTAAATGGATAATTTTTACGCGCACGATTTTTACCAAGTCTTCTCTTAACTCCCTCTCGGTTTCTCGACCCATAGACCACTGCCGTCCACCTACCCTCGTATTAATGCGAATTTATTCGCCGGAGTTAATTACGTGACACTAATTCTAGTCCAACTGTGTTGGCCAGGAAAACTACGGCTGGGAGCCAACTTTAAGCGAGTTCGTTCTACAGTCGTCTTATAAGACCACAAACCGCCTTTATCCTTTATAACTAGCCCAGTTTTGCAAACATTTTTTTCAGGGTGAAAGTTATAAATACTCCCGAAGGATTACTTTCGCTAATTAGCGAAAGTAATATTCTAAAAAAGATCTGTAAAGGCGATTAAGAGCTTATACTATTGTGAGATTAGATTTTTTGAATCTTGCAACTTTGTACTATATAAGATATGGTGCTCGCATGCATTCTTCTAGAAAATTTGTGAGTGAAGAATCCGACCTCTTTCACAATTTCTGATGAAAATATAATAATCTTGAAGTTTTAATTGAAACACTTTATGCAAGAACTTTTCAAACGCATTTATTACATAAAACTCTATCAACAGTTTTAAACTCATTATTTACTTTCAGAAAGGGGAAACTTCGAACAAATTGGAAGGGCTTTTCAGTTACGGTCACTTCTGAATACTTGTAATTATAACATATTTTGTATTTCAATCCCACTAAACATGTTTGGGGACAAGCAATAGTCAATCTTCAATACGCGACAATAGTTTTTACTTTGGATTTTTACTGCATTTACCTTAAAATTGTTTTAACTGAATAAAAAATTACTGGATCCATAGAAATGCGTTTCTTTAGTTTCTTATCTTTAAATCAAGGATTTGTTTACTTCAGGTGAGTAAATATTCTTTACATACATACATTGATTAGCAGTTCGAACTCGAAAGTTAATTGCCTCACTACCCGATTCGGGTAGTGTTTCTAGGTGGATATTTACTACCAATGTGGGCCCACCACACCCACGACGGGCCAACAGCACGCAGTATTCCTGAACAGTCACCCATCCAAGTACTAGCCGTGCCCAAAAATGCTTAACTTCAGTGATCTTACGAGAACTGGTGTTTTCAGCGTGGTATCGCCGTTGGCGAGTAAATATTCTTTAGAGGCAAAAAGTCATGAATCTACTCTTAGAAATAGTTTATTTTGTGATTTTTCTTTAGGTTTCTTTGAGTGATATTTTTGAATAAAATATTCATGAAATCCGTTGGATGAAACGTTTATTTAGTTCATGAAAAAAATAAATCTTTCCAAATAAATATTTCTTTCGATAGTAAATTTCTGATTTGTAACTTTCAGCAGTTCAGTTATAATGAAAAGATGTACCGATCTAGGTATGTCACCTGATACTGCTATGTTTTCTTTGTTATCAGCATCAGTACTGACTGTGATTGAAATTATTGAAAATTTTTTGTTAAACAATTGTGATATTTTTGTAAGTTAATATTTGAAATATTTGTTTAATTTTATGCTGCGTTTATTTGTATAAATTACGTTGTTTTTAAAATAATTATCTTTTTTCTTCAAATTATTCTGAATTTAATTTGTTTGAAAGAAATATTTTCTTGATTTAAAATCACATTTGACTATATCAACTACTTAATTTTGAAACATAAATCTCTTATTCTTTCAACCAATGACAACGTTCCTGCGCTTAGTTAATATTTCAATGAGCGAAATAAATATTAATTTGAAAGAATAATTTCATACTTTTGGTTTAGATAAAACCATATGTTTGTATTAGAGAAACGTTTTACAGGATGTATTCAGTATGTTCATTTATTTGCTTCAAGATTTTTTCTCAGTGTAGTTTCGTAAAAAAATAAGTTTAAACATTGTTTCAATTCTATTTTTAGGAAATAATGTAATCACAAAAAATTTATTTTTTCTATTTCTCATTAGGTTTTAGTTCACAGGAAGCATTTCCAACAACTTTCTTATATTTTTGAAGATATTTTGATTTTCTCTGAAGATGAAAATTAATAATGAAGAAAACATTTCTTATATGGAGCATAATTTCTCAAGTGATATCATCCCAAAAAACGAAGTCGTCCGATCGGGTTCAAAGTTTGGCTGACTAGAGTCTTATCGGATGGCACTTAGAACAACAAAAAATTTCGTTTCAACAAATATATTCTGAAGGAGGGGGCGGGTGGGGGCAATTTTTTAGACTTTTGATGGGAAGGCCCTTCTTCAAACTGGCTGAAATGAAAAATTTCCTCAACTTTTCGATACTAGAAAATTGTCGGAAATCCTTAAGAATTTATTCATCTTATCATCAAGTCCTCCTAAGCTTTATTCAATATTGGCATACAGTTTTTCATACGTCTAATCGTAAAACTCATTTGGAAAACGAAAAGCTCAACTGATTCTGTAAGTCTACAATCTACATGCACACATTATTTAGAAACTGAAAAAAGTACCCGTATAAAGTGCTTGTTCGGCCTGAACACAGTCTTTTGCTTCATGCAAACTCGGGACAAGAACCGGTAAAGCTTTATCCGATTATCGCCTTAATTGCGTCTCACTCGGTTTTATCGTGAGAGGAAGTTATCCAAATAGTAACCGTGAAGTGGATAATTACGAATTAACCTAGTTCAAACCGCCGCAATAGGATGATGCTTCGTCGCGTGGCTCCTTACATTTATCTTTATTTGCAATGTCGGCAGTAAGAGTGCCTTGAGAATGCGCAATGCAGCTCTAAATGTAGCCACAACATTAATATTACTTAAGACTCGAGAAACTTGTATGTTGCCTCCTGCTACCATATACTTTACACAGTCGCACTATCATCTCACATGAGGTTTCATGACTTTTGAAGTGCTCCCAACCACACGTCGTGACTCATGAGAAAGTGTATTTAATTTATTGAAAGTACATGTAGGTTAAGTACGTATCCTTTCAGGTAAAACTTGTTACCTCTTTTGCAAAAAAAGTGATAGCCACTGGATAAAAAAGGAGATATAGACGTCCTGGAGTGGCCACTCGCTGCTTGAGGTTGTGCGACGTTCAGCCAGCATCCAGCGCCTCAATTTAACCTTTGTTGTGCACACCTCTTTGAAATTACGTATTATGCACAGGGGGTATGTCATACCCCAGTTACTTCAAACGTTTCTTACAGACGTACAATTCGTTATTTTGACTCAAACAAAATTGCTGGCTATTTTTCAAAGCTTCCAAGATAAGTTCTAATAGATGTCATTATTATTTTGTAACATAAAAAAAATTATAAATGATGTGAACGAAAAAAAAACGAAAAATGGACGTTTTTACTAAAAAATGCATAAAAAATGCAATTTTTAATATTTTTGAATAAATTTTGCGGGATTATTTTCTTGAAGTACCACACTTTCAAGGAAAAATATTAGTTTATAGCGGAATTGAAAAAAGTATATTTATTTTTCTATATGAATTCACGCGATTTTGAAAAAAATGAAAGTATTGATTATTATAAGAAATATGGGTCTATTTTCAAAATAATCGTTTTATTGGCAGCTTTTTGAGTTATTATCACACAAAATGAGGTAAAATTATTATACAAATATAAAAGAAATTACAAGATTTTAGGAAAAAAAATATCAATCTACATAGGCACAGGCAACGCACATAGGCGATCGATGCTTGTTACACACAGGGCGTTCGCACGAAGCGCACTCATACTTCGTTTTCGTATCTTCTTTTCTCGTGCAAAGTGAGCATCGACAATATTTATCATAATTTTTTATCTCAAGCGTCTCCGGTTTGTCCTTAGCAATGCCCAGTATTCCTGCGATCCCCAATTTTAATTCTGGGCGTAGAGAAAATATCGTGTACGTACTGTGCACATGGGGTATTTCACACCCCAGAATTTCCGAACGTCAACTTCTCACCACTGCCTAGAGCAGACTAAAACCGGGCGGGCAAAACTATGTATGGGATCTTGAAATTTTATTCCTAGACTACATGTAAATGGGAGCACAGGTCCCGATTCGCATTGTACGTATTAGAAAAACGCGTTTGAAAATACGTTGGGGTATCTTCTACCCCCGGTGCACAACAAAGGTTAACCCATCAAAGCTTAATCGTCTTTCTTTTAGTTTCAATTTGCATTTTCTGTTTGTGAGTTTAAATAACTTCACATTTTCAAAAGTAAATTATATACATATATATATATATATATATATATATATATATAAATAATGAGAGGAGGGGTGTCATTAGGGTCTTTTTTAGATATGAATTAATAAAGAATTTTTTCTGTGAAGTAAAGACTTGGATCCATTCAAATTTGCTTTAAAAAGTTAATTACGAGAAAGGTGTCCACAAGGAGTGGGAAAAGTTCGAACTCGTATAATAGTTTATTTTTAAATTAACCTAAAAAGTTTGACACATGGGAATAATGTCTTAATTTTTCGTGTATATAAAACTGAAAACAAAATATATTGTTAATGAAGCAGTTGACAAAAAAATTAATAGTTTATAACACAACAACATTTGAGTTGCCGCGTAGAGTGTATCTTCAAGATAATCATCTCGTTCTTATTCCAGGAATATAATCTCTCATTTCCCAGAAATTGCATTAGTCTATGGCTGCGAATGAAACTGTGCAATCACTTAGTTCTGATATAAAAGAGACATAGACTTTTAGTGTGGCGGGGGGGGGGGGGGGCGGGGCATAACTATCATTCTAATGCATAAGTCACCTGAAATGTGTAGCATTTTTGGTATTCAGACCTATTCAGGTCAATTATTCAAACGTTAGTTAGGTTTCTCTTGAACGAATGGCTTCAATTGCAAAAAATGTAAAATACAAATATTAGAAAATAAAATGCTGAAACTTCAACCATCTAAGATTTTTGTAATTTAGATGTAAAAAAATGCTGATCGTAACTTAAAATGGGAAGTGAATATTAAATATTTTCCATAAAACAAGAATGAACGTTATGCAATTTTCTTGCAACAAGAGGCACTAAATTTTCATATCCTCTAACGCAGCGACCATAAATGTCAGCGTTAAATTCTTTGTAAAATATGTGTTGCATAAAAATCGTTTTCTATAAAAACAGAAATTGACGCCGTAAATCCACATGCATCTCTCTTTCAAGTTCAGACGTACAATGCATTTCCCCTTTCCTGATAGCAGTAAACGAATTTACGTCAATTTTAGAGCTAATGGTAAATGGATTTTTCTCCAAGTCTTCTTTTTCTTTCCACTTTACCTAGAAGCATCGCCTTACACGTATCTAGATAAACGTTATTATCCGTAACTGAAGTTAAGTCTTTTCGTGAGAAAATTGCTGCAATTGCTGAATTCAAGGTCTGCAACTCCTTCCCTTGAGACCTGGAACGCATCTTTTAAAGTCAGCTAGCTAGCCACTCTTTTACCGACAGTTTGGTGTCTCTGATGAGCGAAGGGTGAGATCTCGAAGGGCGAGGGTGGAAACCAAGAGACTGCAGACGGAAAAGGCGATACGTGCGTTGCGTACTTCTACAGTTACAACTCCTCGGAGATTTGGTCTGCCAACGGAAGGCCTCTTCTTTCTACCTTATCTTTCCCTCTCGCTCTATCTTCGTCTTTCTTTCCTTTTTTCCTTTTTTACTTCTTTCTTTCGCCTCCTTTATCTCGGCGCGACGCGGATAAAAAGGGAGAGAAAGAAGGAAGGTGTGCGACTATTCCTTAGTAACATCTTAAAATATCACCGCTCCCGTATCGTGGCATGAGTTATCGCGGTATTTAATCATCTCCAATAAGCTCAGGTCACATACCCTCGGACCTTGAGTTTATACACCTTCTTTTTTTCCAGGCTATCATTTTGATCCCTACAGAGTCAAAAAAGTCCCAACTTTAATTCTGAGTCTGAGGCCTATTAAAGTATCAAAGAAAGTTCAAAGAAATCGGGGGATATATTTTGAGATAAAATTACTAAAGTAGTCTCGTTCAATTTTTCTCAAACTTTGTTGAAGTTTTCTTAGGATATATGTATCTAAAAAAGTCCTGCTAAAATAAAACTAAGGTACTAAAAGCATCCGAAAAAATATTTCCATGACAGCCTTTTTTCTTGATATTTTTCACAAGTTGATTCCTGTTTCTGCGGGACTTTTTCATGAAATAAATCATATACAATGTGTAAAACTAAAAAATAAATAATACGGGACTTTGATATTCATATCTTCCCAAAAAATACTTACTAGTACTTTAGTTCTAAAACTAATATGGACTAAAGTACCGAAAAATATTTTTTAAATATTCCAAAATTTGATCATATTGTACTTTATGCCTATCTATATCTATATCTATATCTATATCTATGAAAAAGCGAAAATGTCATTTTTAAACAAACAACACGAGATACGGAAAAAGTCCAAGAAAGGAATTGTAGGTTTGTAAGAGGTCTACGAAATTTGTCAAGTACACAGTTCCAGACCGAGGTATAATATTAATAATTATATTTATTAATAACGGTTTTCAGAAAGGATACAATAAAATTTTAATACACATTTTATATAGAATTATATAATCTAGGTTGCGCTTGCAAGTTTATGGCCTAAGCATCGTAAGCAGTAAACTTTCAAAATGTATGTCCGAGAAAATGTATGTCCAAAGCTGCCCGAGCGCGTAGCGTGCTGAATATTGCGAGTGCAGCGAGCTGAGCGCGAAGCGCTCGATGAAAATGTGCTTAATGATGGTTGATGATGATGCTTCATAATTTTTTCTAATTTACTATGCCTTTATTGTAATTGAGTGCCATCTTTTTTTGTTTTTATTCATTAAAAAAATATAAAGTATTTTGCAAAAACTAAAATGTTAAGAAAGAAGTTTTTTAACTTATCACATTCCATAGCAATGAAAGTGCGTCCAAATAGCTTTAACTTCTATGCTTAGTCTGATTTATGTTTTTGATAAAAATAATTTTAACAACAATTTCTGGTTTTGTGTAAGCTTGGTATTTTTTCACAAAATTATAAATAAGAAATTATTCTTGTTTTCGATTTGTTAGACACTTTAAAAACTTTCTTAGGAGCAGAATATTTCTGTATAATATCTGAAGAATGGAACTAGTAGTAACGGCAGGGTTTGGTCGGACCGTGCAGATGAAGTGGATTAGATACGCACACCAAACGCTCATTCATTTTTTGTAAATTATTTAATAAGCAGTCTATTATCGCCTTCCATGATTTATTTTATTTTTATTTACAATTTCTACACTTTTCCAGAAAAATGGTATTATGCACAAATAGCCAATTGCTGTAAAGTTTGTAATGAACTAGCGATTTTCTTATTGTTGAAAAGCCTGCAATGTTTTTATTTTTATCCAATTAAGATTTTTAATTTGTTTTCATTTTTTGTTAAACATATAAAGTAAAGAGAATCAAATTTTCGAACTTTCAGTTTTTACTTTATATTTTTAAACCTACAGCTAATTATATTTTCAGTCCGTTTCATATTACTATAATCCCGAAATCATTAACGTAAAAGCCCAGTGATCATGACGCCAATTTTCTTGATTTTTCTATAATTTAAATAAATTGAAATCCATTTATTACTATGAAATTTTAAAAAAAGTGGGCTCACGATTTTGGGGACTGTCACAATTACTAGGACATCTAGAGTCGATAGTGGTAAGTGTGATAAGACTTAGAAGGAAAACCTAATTAGTTATTAACTTTTTTCGTTACAACATAAAGATGATATATGTTATTAATTGGAGAGAAAAGGTGGCTGTCATTAATTGCTGCTTTAATCAATTATTTTGAAAGAAACTGAGATGCTTTTAGAAAACTTTAATTCGTAATTGTGTCATCTGGTCTTTTGATTTGAATTTTTCCTACATGAAGTACCTTTTATTGATTTTTTTCATGAATGAAGGAGTATATATTTTCCTTAAATATCCAGTTTTTTTCTTCTTAAATTTTCATTATTTTTAATGATAAATTATGGCAGGGCAATTAAATATCGGACACAGGGTAAGTGTGATATTTGTTATTTGTTTTTATTTTTCAGTGTGAAATACGAAAATCTGTCAATAGTTCGAGGTTATTTCGGGAGGTTAATGAACCTCAATTTTGCAACAAAAATGAAAGTTAATAGGAATAATTTGCAAATAATACTAGTTTACAAAATTAAAAAAAAATTCTGCCCACCACATCTTAATATGATTTTTTAATGTATTTTTGCCCACTAAACACGAAAATCACACACATACATTTTTTTATGAAAGCGTTTTCGAGATATCAATGTTCAATTTTTTTTTTCGATTTTCAGAGTTGTTCCGACCGATCTCGAGTTCTAATTGACCAATTACCCTCAAGAAGCACTCAAATTAAAGGCAACTGAATCCTTTACAATTTTCTATTCTAAAGTTTTCATATCGGCCCAGTAGTTCAGATGCTAGCGATTTTAATAAGTTGGCAAAGTTTTCTTCTTTGGCAAAAATCGAGGACGAAAATTCACATATCGTCCTGAGAAGAATAGAAATCTCAAATATTAGACAACTTAATAAAATCGGTAGCATCTGAACTACTGGGCCAATCTGAAAACTTCAGAATAGAAAGTTGTAGAGAATTTAGTTGCCTTCAATTTGAGTGCTCGTTTAGTAAAATCGGTCAATTAGAATCGTAGTGAGATAGGTGGGCAAAATGGCTGTAAACTAGTGTAACATATTAATGTATACATTTATACAAACAAATAATTTTTAAATCAATTTCGAAATAAATCATTTTTTCAACATCACTGCACCTTCATGAAAAATTCCAATTTTTATTTTTTTTATTTTCATTAGTATTCTTATGAATGACACAAAATTGAAAGCATGCATACATTATAAGAATCAGTGCATGTTTCATTATCAGTTAGGAAAATACAATCTTGTCAAATTTGGATTTTAGTATTTTTTATACGCATCACACCATAATGACGAAAAATCTGAAATTTTTGACACACTACCAAAGAAAATAAAAAATATTTCTTCATGCAAGTTCTGATTGCACGGAAAAAATGTAGTTCAAACAGAAAAATACTGAAAAATCAAATCAACAAAACTAAAACATATCTGAATTGAGTAATTTTTGTTTTGGAAACAGCCCACTGTAAACTCGATTCAAGGATTTTCATATATATTTGAATTAGCTATGTGATGTCATGAGTTTCAGATGTGATACAAAATCGAAACTTCAAGTACGAATTTTTTGTTAGTAAGAAATACGGAGAAATGAAATAAGTTTTAATTCAAGTTTTTAAAAAATATTCAATTTTTAAAAAAATACAAAAGTTTAAAAACTAGTTTTTTTATTAATGTCACTGATATTTATTTCAAACAGGTCCTTATAATCTATTGAATTGTAAGGTAAACTGTTAAATCAATCATATAAATTTCAAACCTCTGCCTAAAGTAATCTTATTTTATTAACGCCATATTCAGAGCTCCAACATTCTTAATTCAGCTATATCATATCTTTGTTGTTTAAGATGTATTTACATGATTCATTAATAATAATACTCACAATAAATTCTGTTGAAAATCCCTGATTAAATGATTTTACCAATATCGTTGGTTCGTTTCTAACAATATTTGTAGCTAGATTAAGAATAAATATCACTGTTTTAGTCATACATTTTTCCGTGTTATTGAAGAAGAGTACGATTAAAAGTAGAAAGTTTAAAGATAATTTTGGCAACCATTTGAAACAAGGATTTTCTCAAACATTTGAAATATCATTAATCAACGTTAAACTTTGTAATTTCGTATCACACTTACCCCTATTGACCCTACCTTATATTCACAGTTTTCTTTATATGTCGTGCGCATGCATTAGTTTCTTCAATCTTCCTTTAAGAAAAAAGTAGAAATTACAGTAAAGAGATCTTTGAATCTAGCATTGAATAGTTTCCTCCAGGAAAATCGATATTCAGTAAATTCAGGGTTCTTTATCTCTCAGAAAGAGATATTCCTTTCGACATTCGAGTATTTGATTCTTGTCTATTGAATTCGATAGAAGTCAGTGGGTAAAAAAGTCATTGCTGGCTATCAAGAGAAAATTGATATCGAGTGGCGTTCCTCAATTGAGTATTATTATACCTTGCAACTTGAAAAACTACACATAAATACACTTTTAGTTTTGCATAAATATTTAACCATCATATCCAATAGAATAAAATTATTTAATATAAAAAAAATTCTTGGAAATTCCTTCATATTCCGAAATATAAAAACTTGAATAATTATATCGACACGAAATATATCCAATTCTAACAAAATAATGTTTATAAAATAACTAAAATTTCTTCGAACTTTGATGATTTCAACATTTGAGATCTCGTTTTTTGTTTATTTTAGTTTCTTCAAATTACAAGAGTACCTTAAACTGAATTCTATACAATTTTGGTGTCATATGAAGCAAGTGAATTCTTCTAAGTCTTTGGGAAGCTTCAGCGTGCCGAATTTATACGGTCGAATGAAGGGCTCTCCAGATGCAACCATCCTAGCTGAAATTCCTTCGTCGTAAAGTACTTTAGGAAATCCGCTTTGCGCCATCGCTCTCCATTCCGTCTAGTTCACGTCGCAGTTGTTCCGACCACTTGTACATACATACAACCAAACGATTGCTGTGCTATATTCGTACAAGAAAGATTTTAACTCCTCAATAACTGTACGTACATGTAGCAATCCTTCCCCGGGGCGCAAAGCTGTCTCTTTCCGGCCTATTGGTCATTCCGGTATTTGAATATCGATTGATGAATGACATTCTCTTTTAGAAGGTATTATTGGATAACGTACTGTCAAGTGCAGAAAGCAATTTCTACTATTGTGGTCATTCACTAATCCGCGAATATTTTTAAAAAAAGTTCATGGATTAATTCCATTTGATCACCCTTTTGTGATCTAATTTAATTGGTGTAAATTGTATCCTTTAATAATAAATATCTATTGTAACATTTAGTTTCTAATTAGTCCTGACATGTTGTATTGAACATTCTTCAATATTATTTTCAATAACCCCATTGCTGCAAAACCACACAGCAATGTCAAATACTTCTAGTAAATTTCAGAACACATGATTAGTTTTACCTATTTTTGAATTCTTTTACTATATTTTCGAATATTCTGTAATATTTTAGAATGTTCTTAAAAGTTCTTGAGTCTTATTTTTGAATGTTCTACAACGTTTCGCACAATGTCTAGTTTTTTCTTCAACTTTTGGATACTCTTGAATTTCCTAGATTTTTCAAGAATTATCCCCAAGTTCTGGAAAGTGCTGCATAATTCTGTTTTTTAATTCTTGTAATTAGAACAATAATTTAAAACAAATTAAATTGCTGGAAACAGGCCTTTAATTTTCAGGATTTTTTATATGTTTAGGAATTTAATACCTAAAATTATAATTTCAAGTTCTGGTTCCTAAGAATTTTTCAGTTCTTCCTGGAGTTTTTTCTGTCGAAACTATATATTGCAAAAAAAATCATATTTACTGTGTTGTAAAGTTGATTAAAGTATGTCGATAAAAAGAGTTTCGTGAACCAATCGCGTGCCGTTCATTTTGAGGACGCGAAAGTCCTACTCTTAAACTACTTAGCAAGTAGCATCTACCTCAAAGGATGGATAAATTGCCCGTCCGGACAAGAAAATTTGCATCTTGATAGTGAATTAAAAAGTTTCACCAGGACGCCTATTAATGGCAGTTCAAGAGTAAGGTAAACTTCGCCCTTCGTCGTGGTGTCACATTTATCAAGGGACCCGACTCCACCGTAATATCGTTCCGCCCGGGAATCCGGGATGAATTCCCACTGAAAATATCGTCAGTCATATTCCTGAGAACTCAATTTAATCCTAACCACAACTCTCATAATGCCTTTAAATGTGCGTAAGCTTCTGATGCCAAGACATACTTATACAATTTAGCATCAATATAGACGAAGAGGATAATTTTTAATTACATAAATGTGAATTAATTTGAATAGAAAAGTTATAAAGATTAAGATGATATTCTACACTTTTAAAAGTGGGAGCGTCTAGAGAATCAGTATGCTATTTCAAAATATATTGCTCAGCACTTTTAAAGAAATTATATTAATATGAATTGATACTGTAGTAAGATTTATTTACTTGATGAACTTATACAGTTTATTTTTCGTGAAAATAATTTTTTTGATCGTGAAAGAATAGCTCCAGAAAAATACAAATACGATAAAAGAATAGCCTTTTAAAGTGATTGAAAACTCAGAATAGCAATTTGGAAGGAAAATCAATCAAACCACAAACCGCCTCGTTATCCTCAATTCCTCACAAAATTAAATTCTTCTTTTGTCTGGTCTGCATATATGGTAAAATAGGGTTCAATGAAATTTCAACGTGGTTCAGTTCGAAAACGAAAAATAAAACCAAGGACAATCCCCTCTAATTTTTCTTACGGCACGAAGGGATATTTATTACACAATTTATGATCTCGTTTGCTCCATTCTAAAAAACCGGAAAGTCACTTTTCACCTTTTTACGAGGACAAGTGAGCACAGGTGATACAATGTGCGGGAGTTTTATACGATCTATTATCCGTTGAGTACATAGGGTATTATTGAAAAAAGTCAAACAAAATAATGGGCACAGCGAACGTTGTGGCGCGAGGCCAATCCCAGTTTAACGGAAAATCAATGCGAGGGTGAGTTGAGCAAATGTGGATACAGATTTCTCTTGTACTCTGCAAACACGTGTTTCATATACTTCAGAGATTTCAGAAGATATTTTCAACGTCAGAATCTTGAGTAATATAATTTTTAAAAAAAAGAAGAAAAGCGTTAGTGTATTCCAAGGGTTTTCCCCCCCAATATTTTCACGCAGTTTTGACATGAAAGTTGAGTAATTATATATATTTTTATTTTTGTGTAACATTGGGGATAATAAATCATACGCTTCTGACACAAAAAATTGTTACGAAATATTAAATTAATCTGATTCTATTAATTACCAGTCTGAATCCATCATCAAGCCCAAATTTCTTTAGATAGTTAGCGACTCTTACCTGAAACATAAAGAATTGAAAGGTATGATTATTTTGTTGCTACTGATAATAGCTGCAACAGAAATTTATCAAAATATTAACTTGAAATATTTATTGATCGTATTCCAGAATCAATAAAATGAGTTTCCATCTATGTATAAAATTATGCGTTTTATTACATTTTGTAAATTGTATTTTATTCACGGATTAATAAAGAGTAAGCTTACAATATTATATTATTGCTGGATTCTATAGGGAAAATTATTTTGATTGAATTGGTTCACATTTACTCTTTCTGTTTTATTAGGCCTATACATTTTTATAATTGATTAAATTCCAATTATCACTATATTGCCAATAAACAAGGAAATTCTCCAATATACTGTAAGTAATTACAAGCGAATTTTTTCATTCTTTCTTTTGATGAATCTGAATTTTGACAGAAAATTATTTTTCCAGCGAAAAATAAATGATACATGACTTTTTTTAAATTATGCGTTTAATTTCTTTGCCAAATAAACAATGCAAAATAATTTTTTTTTTTAATTTGCAATTAAATACAAAAAATTTTCGTAAAGTGATTGACAGTAAGTGATTGCTAATTTTAGACATATTATCTTCTCTAAGAAAATACATTTTTCCTTATTTACAGGCAATGTGTTAAGGCCGTGGCTGCGTATACCTAAAGTTCGGTATGAATAGCCAGATTTTACGTTAGGAATAGCGGGAACTGGAAAAGCGAATATTTTTACCGAAATTTCGGTACAAATAGCTGGATTTTTTTGGTACACATAAACGATGCCTTTTGATAAATACTAACATTAGAATAAACTAAATACATTCTTTTTAATCGCATTTTTTAATACATTTTGTAATACTTTTTATTTACAAATCCAGATCCAATCAAACTCATCATAAATTTAAGCATTGGCGTAAATGTGAAAATGATTTACTATTATAGTATATCATACTGCTTTCAATAATTATTTATTTTAACAATGAGGTAACAAAACAAATATTTAAATTACTGTTTTATGATTAACAAATAAAAAAATAGGCTTTGGCTGAAACTTAGAATATTCCTTTTAAAAATGTATACACACCCATTCATAGACAAATTTAAATCTCTATTTATTCTTATTATTATATAATAAAAAATACTAACAGAATTTAAAGCAAAAATTACTGAATAATTTATGATTCATAAAATTAAGGACAGTATGCTCACTGGTGATTGTAACTAATTATGGAAGAAATATCATCGGAGAAACCTTTAGAAGACAAAAAAATAGTTCGAATTATTTAACAATAATACTTATTTGGATTCTTCTGCCTTTTCTTTTATTGCAGACAAAAAGATGCAATTCTTATTTAATCACAGTAAAAATTACATGATTTTATTCATCGAAATATTCTGCAAAATTATATTTGATTCGTTTAAATTAAAAGTAAACTGTTTTAAGAAATTTGTTCTGTTCAAGAATAATAACAGTATAATTTCTGATAAATACAATAACTTTAATAAAAACAAATCAAATAGGATTGTAAAGATTCTTTGAAGCAATACAATTAGCTATTAATCCTTTAAAGTACATATGAATGGCCACTTTTTCCTACATCGGCAACAAGAATAAAAAAAATCGAAATAAAATGAATAAAGTATTAGATTAGTCCGAAATTTCACAAGCTCAGTTTTCTAAACGGATCTCCATGTTTTCCTTTAAAGTTAATTACAATTAACAGTGAGCATATTTCCCACTCAATTTTATTAATGATTAGAAAAATTGCTCATTGTTGACGTACAGTTCAGAAAGTACATCCTTAAGGTTGCTTCACATTTCCACGGAAAATATTTCATACAAAAATCAGCATCTCGGCAGAAATTTAAGTCATGAGATATGATGTTTTTTCCGTTTCCTCCTTGTTACTTTTTAAACATGTTTACATTGTCCGAAGAAGACGAAAAGAGAAAACAAAGACGGGAAAGATGCAAGAGTTGTTGAGGAAAGGATAAAAAAGGAAGAGCTCGAATATGGCTTCGCGGGATAGCTTAAAGCCAGCAGCGCGAGCTGATGCTGCAAAGCAGGATTTTCCGCACGGGAGGAAAGAAACATTCACGTTTTCCCGTGTTTGCTTCCCTAAATTCGGTCAGCACAGATACCGGTGTGAATTTATTTGCCTGGTGCAAACCGACCTTCGCTGTAGGTTCATTCCTCCTCTACTCTACCTTAAGTTACGTGGCAAGCCCAGGTCGAAGTTCTTCGACTCTGCAGATAGTTCCTCGCAAAAGTTTACGTGCCTGTCGCTGGATAGCAAATGGAATTTGTTCGATGGATCGAGCGAATGTAAGGAGGGTAACACCGATTTTCGCCGGAACGCGAAAGTGTCAAACCTAGTGATTCAACTGAAATAAAATCTGACTTGCGAGAAGCGGCTTGGTACCCTCTTCGCACGAACACTGAATCTTTGCATACGAATCTTCGGGCCTCATAAAGATGCTCACCTATCCGCGGACTTCGGCGCTACTAGCGAGTCAGTTTCGTACGCTTTTACGAGGATGAAGGAGTTTAGGAGAAGCTATAGAAACCGTAATTTAACCAGATTTCCACCCAAGACTCAGAATTCTGGTTAAATCGGCTAAGCGAGGCTGTGGAGGTGGTGAAAAGAGCTTCTACATATACGTAGAAACTTTCAGTTACACTATCTTCCCAAGCATCGTACTTTTATTATTTTATGTAAGCACTTCGGCCTTTAGTGGCATTTTTTAATTAACTCTCATTTCACGTTGTAAACTTTCCTGAAACTTATAATAAATATATTTAGATAACGAGTATAAAGGAGATTGGGTTTGATTCATTAAGTATAAGGGAATTTCTTACTTAAGTTAATTTACAAAATGGCTAAATCTTGAAATATGTATCTATGAGGGTAGCCGAAAAACTTCACCTTCAAGATTTCCTGACTTTTTCCTGACAAATTTTTCATTTTCCCTGACTAATTCAAAGATCAGCATCTTAATCTTGTGATATTTTTAATATAGAATCTATTATAAGCGGAATAAAGCAGTATAAGATTAGAATTTAAAGAGTTCAAATTTATTTACTTAGTACAACCAAAAAAGATAACTTTTCTAAAATAAACGATGAATTTTTAACAAAAGAGTTAAATTGGTCTGAAATAATGTTTTTAGCCTAATTCATATTTCTGTAGAAGATTATGGTCCATTTCGATTTAGAAATGGGTCAAAATCCAGGTTTGGTATTTTTTAAATGAGGTAATTTAATCTTTTTTTCTGTTATTTTCACCATTCAATAGAGCTAAGTAATAGCTCGAAAGGACGTTTTTTTATTCATTTAATAAATAAAAAAGCCATGAAACTCTTTGTGTGTCATTATTTTCATTTTTGGGGACGCACCGCACCATTGATAATGGGTTTTCTAGGATGTGGTTGCTTCTTTTAGGATGTTCCTTTTGCGGTTTGATAGAGTTAAGTAAAAGCTCGAAAGCACTTTCTCGTTTTTTTTTTGTTTTTTTTTTTTAAATTCGAAAATAAAACAGTTACGCAAGGTTTTGGGTGTCAAAATTTGAGTTTGAAAAGAAATAGGAATGGAAAATAAAGTACTGACAAGAACATTATATCCGGGTGGTCGCGAAGCTTCATTTTCAAACTTACCTAATTTTTTACCTGACTAATTTTTCATTTTCCCTGACCATTAATATTCAAAGGCCAGAGACACAGAATATTTTACTAATGGAATAAATCAATTGCAAATTAATATTTAAAAATGTCAAATTTATTATCCTTTACAGTTGTTTAAAGTGCCTCCTATAGAAATTTCCTGCCTGTCCCCTCACTTTCCCGAATTTTTTCCTGATTTCCAGGTTTTCCCTGACGTACGGTCACACTGTCTATGACGATATTACCTTGTTTTCTAAAATAATTTTTATTTTATTTTCAACTTGATGCTCAAGTTTATTCTCTTTTTATAAACTGCTTCTTTCCAAAGTGGGCGCCTTCGTGGTGTTCAGAAGAACTAATAGTCAAAGAAGGCCAAGCTATGTGATTTCCACACGGGTACTCTACCAACTTAACTTTTATAAACTATGCTTAACATTACTGTAGAGTTATGAATGTAATTTGGCGTTGGAAATACAGATTTGTGTCGAGCGAAACACTACGTTCATTTTTTAAGGCTGATATCGTCTCTTTACACTCCGTTTGCAATGCTGATATTATCAGTATGGCAGCAGTTGGCTGTTCATCATTCTAGCGCAATATTTGTTTTTCCTTGCGTACGTAATGTGCGCGTTGGTGCTTAAACAGGTTTTACATGTCACGCATCGTAAACACGAGAAGGGGCGTGGAAATAGCATTTTTGGCATTCGTAAGGGACATGAATGACACGAAAGTTATTAGGAATATGCGCTTTATAGTGAAGCGGATTTACATTTAAACGAGCGATGCGCATTTCGGTTGTGAAGAGACCCTTCTTCCAATCATCCTTCTGTCGCTATGCGAAATCTATAAGGACCCATGCAGATTACTATAATTCTGACATTTGTGTAATTATTTCGTATTTTTGCAATTCATATCTTCATGTAAATGGATTCTTAGCAAATAGCAAAGTTTTAGAGCAGCAATAAATCTCTTGTAATGCGTCTATATTAATAGATCGGGGACGAATAAACGTGATATTTCTTCGAATTTTGATGTCGATCGTTTGCACAGTTAATTCCAACTTCAAATGATTGCTATCAATTGTAAGCAAAATTCTACATTTTAGAAATTGAAGTCTTGAAAATATAATAATTTACAGCAGATTTTTTTTAGTTTGTGGCACTTTAATTTAAAATTGATTAAAGTGCACAATTTAAAATTAAGAGCCTTTTTAATTTAATTAATTTATTTATTATTTATTAAATCGCAAAGAAAATTCTTGGCAAGGGAGCAAGTGATGTTATTTCAGAATATAAATTGCGACGACCCACAAGAAAAGGGCCCATTTTGTAAATCGTAGTTTTGGAGATATTCGCGTTTTTGTGTCCCGGGATCTAAAATATAGAATTTGGATTTGCGAAAGAAAATCATACTTCAAACTGTGCTCTATTTAGTAACATTATATTCAATTTATATTCCTTCAAATTAGTTTTTCTCAAAAAAGGTTTTTTTAATTCATTTACAAAAAACTTAGAGTCTACCTATTTTACAACTTTATTATGTTAATTATTAGTAATTAATTATATTAACTTAGGTTACCTACGTAACTACTATCTTAAATATCTAAAAAGGAAGTTTTCATTCTCAAATATGCAAGACAACTTTAGTATTAAATATATAGTATGAAAAGAAAATTCATTTTTGAACGAAACATCAACTTCAAAATCTGGAATGTAAACTGATCTTCGATATTTTCACGGATATGGTTGGTAAAACTGAACGCAATTTCCAGCACATTTTTTTCGAAGATCGAGACTATATTTGTGGCAAAAATAAAAACAAATCTAAAATATTTCCGGTTTTCAAACAAATTCCTGGCTTATTACCGGTACGCAAAATTCCAGACTAATTGCCGGTTTTCCGGTCAGTGCCAACCGTGAATAATCGATAATTTCGAAATGATTTGGAAGAATACAAAAAGTTACATTTTGAGTTGGAAACATTATTTATCAACGACTTTCAAACTAACTTCGGCAGATTTTCAATTTTCGCTTAAAAAGTTTCTTATTGCGTGATTAAGGTAATGAGGTAATGGCAAACGAATCTAGTTTTTGTTCAAACGATCATTTTTTGAATATGTTTTAAAAAAAATATATTTGTTCACTTTGGGATTTTACCCACTTTATTTGACATTGAAAAATTGACTAAAACTTGATTGGATAATTTATAGAAACATAAATTTTTCAAATTCTTCATTTAATATATTCTTATTCACAGCTTAACACAGAATGCAAAAGGAATTCACCTTCACTTTTGCAATTAGGCAAAAAAATGCTAATTTCCAAGATTCAAAACTTCGATCAAAAAGCGGTGGATGTCACGAAGAACGATTTGTTTATTTGCAAAAATATTTAAAAAACGAAAGTATGCAATTTAGAGTGGTAAGAGCCTTTATAAGACGACAGCGACTTAACTGGACGATTCACAAAAATCTAAACCCCAAGGCGTCTGCCGACATATTTATCGGATTAATAGCGAGTCGAGTGAATTAGTATCGGACGTGTCTCGGAGCGCGATGCATTGGCACTTTAATGTATGCGTCTGTAATTTCTGAGGTGGTTATGCAAATCCAGAAGGAGAATTTCCGGGCATAAAGCAAGGAGTCGCTCTTTGGTAGATGTAGAAACTGCGGCCATGACTCCCAGGTTGCTAGATAATTGTTATGACGATACTTGGCGCGAAACGTGTACCAGCAATATTCCGACTTGCCGAAAATGCTGCATTATTTAGCCTTGTGCATATTATCAAGATCATTAAGTAAATGAGATTTTGTGCCGGGTTCTAGAATCTAGAACCATCGCTGCTAATTCGATTGTAATATATTTGGTGTTTGCTTAGCAGGGGCAATTAAACTTATGCAATTTTCGCACGAATTATTAATCATTGGGTTATGTAATATCAACTTGGAAACTGATAAGATCTGCATTACCAAATATTATTTTCTTCCTCATCACCCTATCAAGGCAGCTGTCTTCAAATATAGCCAAGGGTCACATGTACCTAACTTGATCATAACTATGATTATTTATATTATATGTTGTATGAAAGAAAAATATTGTTAGCAGAAAATTACAATTTCCTTTCAGTAAAAACCGTGCTCTATCACATTCATTTTAAAGGAAACTTTGCGAAATATTTTTACTTTGACTCTCTCTCTCTCTTCATTTTGTTTATAGTCTCTCCCTTTTTCGGGTCGGAGAAACGTTACATAACCATTACACGTCTTCTTACAAAAAAAATCTTATATACTACCTTAAAAACTATTTGTTACATATTGTCTTAACTAGTATTCTTACTCCTAAGCGCTTGAGACCTTGTCCTGGGCTTCTGTTTCCTCCTACCACTATCAACATAAAAATTGTAACTCTATTCCGCAACACTACTCCAGCTCTCTCTCTCTCTCTCTAAAATCTCCATCCAATACCTACATGCTCGTACACTCTCCTCCATTCTGAATCTCACCACTCTATTCTTTTTGATCTCCTTTTTAATCTTTTTCATTTACTATGACTCCCTCTTAACCATTCTATACTAATTGTTGTACTTTGGAATCGCGATATTTGTTCATCTCTCCTCTCCTTGTCTGGCCGTCATCTCGTCCTCTATTCCCTTCCAATCTCCATCCCTCGCTTGCATACCATATTCAAATGCTGCTTTAAAATGCACAAACAGAACAACTAGTTTCCCTTTCTGCTGGCCCAGGTTCCTATTGACTATATAATTGAACACGTAAATATTATTTGCGGTACCCATCACGTTCCTGAAACTCGCTGAATTGCGTGGTACACTTCCCTTTTTTCCGATCTGTCTTTCCAACCTCCTCCTAAGCACTTCCGCCATCCTTAGCCTCTTCAAACCTTATTGCAAATCCTCCACATCTCTTTCTTCATCCCTATTCCTCCATATTTCGGTGCTTCATTTTCAAAGCCATCATCACCTGTTGCCTTGTTTATTTTCAGTATTGCTCATTTCTTATTCACCTCTTCGCTACTAATCTTGTTTTCCCTATCCTCGTCACCCGCTTCCGTTTTTCTCCCTTCGCCCTTTACCCTATTTTCTACAAGCCCTAACAGAGCCTTGAAATACTTCGTCCATCTCTATATCTTTATTTATGACCTCCCTTTCTCCGAATTCCTTGCTTATCACTTCCCATACCATCCCTTCCTTTACCATTATCTCTACCTCTTCCATGTACCTTTCTTCCTTCTTCTGACTTTTTCCCCTTAACGTTCTTTCATGACCTCCTTTCTTCTGATGAGTTCCCATTTCTCCATTTCCCCTTTTCTCCATTTTCTTACACTCTATTTTCTTTCGGTCACATCTCCTCCTTTACCTTATCAATCACTCCCTTAAGTTTTTCTAGTAGCGTGTCTACGCCTTCCTCTTCCATACTCCCTACATCCTCGTTTTTTATTTTTCTCTAAATTCTCTTAACTTACCTTTTACCTAACTGCCCATTTTCAATTTCCTTTCCCCCATTCCTTCCCTTTTCCCTCTACGGCGCTTCGGGCCTCCACATCTCGATGTCGTTATAACCGGAAAGTGCTCGGAGCCTGTCTCATTGTCCAACAGCAAGTCCATAATCCTCCTGCCCTCACGATCCGTTTTCCTGTGTTTCGAGTTTCTTATGAAGACCTTTTCTCCATCTCATACCTCTCCCTCTTGTTCAACAGTCCATGCTTTAAGCCCAGCCCCCTATCAGCACCAACCCCTCCTTCTTCATCCCTTCTTCTGTACATGCATACAACATCTACAACCACTTTTCCTACTATTATTCTTCTCAACATTGTTTTCTTTTTCTTCCATATCTTGTACCATTTCTTCCCCTACCACCATTTCGTTTCTTACCCCTGATACCATGCCATCCATTCATCTCCCTTTTACGTGAACCTTTCTCGCTACTTGCATTTTCCACATATATCCTTTCTGTAATATTCTTTTCATGCCTTTCCACTCCTTCTCATCTACTCACGATTCACTCACCATTACCACATCCCACTTTTACAATTGCCCCCAGAATCCCTTGTTCTTGATTGTTAACCCTGACACATTCGAAAACGCTAATTTTGAGTTTCTTTTTTGCATTTCTCTCTTTTCTTCCTTACATTCAAATCCTTTTGTCGTTTAGACCCCCCCCCCCCCTCCGTAACACTTGTATTTTCATTTCCCACCACCTTTCGCCCTCCATTCACTTCCCATTTCATACCCTCACTCATGTCTAAATGCTAAATTTGCCTGATTTGCCAGCGTATATACACACACACACTCACACACACACACACACACACACACACATATATACGCTGATTTAAATTAGCGGTATACTGATCGCTGAATCAGATTTAGATAGAAGATATTTGGAAAACATTTTAAGATCAAATATTTACTTATAAAAACTTATAATTTCAGGGCAACAGCTAAAATTCAAGAAAATAAATTCAGGGTCACTTCCCGGTTAGCAGACATCTTTACCGATCATTATAATAACAAAATTTAAGCTTTTACAGTACAAAATTTTTAATTTTTAATAATCAAACCCATCACTTAATTTAAAAAATCAAATTTTGATTTCATATTTGAAAATACTACAATTTAATTTTTTTTAACTCAAAATAATTTCAAACGCAACACATAAAAAATTGCATGATTTCACATGATATCAATTTAGTATCATTTGAAGTGATTGGACAGGTATTTCGACTAAAAATTAAAAAAATTCCTTGACATGATGTTTCATGCATCAAGTATATCTTGTAGGTAAATCAAGGATGGTATATTCAGTAATTTGTAGACCGCACAGTGTGTACCTTACATTGCCCAGAGCTTTCCGACGTTTTGATTTAAAACACTAACACAGCAACGCAACCTATTAATTTTCGGCAACCGTTACGAAGTTTATAAAGGGAGCTTTAATGAATAATCTAACAACTCTTCGTTGGTGAAGATAACCCCGACGTAAAGCGTGTCCATCCTAACCACTGGAGAGTCTCCTAGATAATCTGTTTTGCATATTTCGTCTGTGCACTCCAAAGCCATGTAAATGCGTGCGGTATTCCACCAAACGTTACACGAGTCCGTGGTGAAAATCACCAAGGCATACTAATTAAGCCGAAATATTCTTGCATTTGAATCCTGGCACAGCTAACGGTGAGTAACTCATTAACATTGACTCAGTAGTTAGGAAAAGTTTACTTCTATTCATGATAGTCCACCAAGCTTCATTTTTCATTTTAAAATTTATATTAGCCATTATAAGGATCATATTGTACATTCACGGAAATTCGGCTTTTTTATCTGACTTCACTCTTGAACTAATACTGTTTATATTTATAGAAATATTTGTATTCATTTGTATGTTCATAAAGGATAACCGATGGACAAAATTATGTAAAAAAAAAAAAATCTAGAAACAAATCAGACATTATTTTCAAATTTTTGATGCTCAAAATATGTGATGAATTCGAAGTGATTCAACCGAATGTTTGGTTAGGGCAAAAAAACATTTGGCTGTTATTGAAGATAGAAAATATTTGGGTTAAACAAAAAATAGTTATTTGTGATACAAGTGCGCAAAATAGGTGATTGTGTGCGAGTGTGAATTTTGCAGCATAAGCCGGAGGCTCGAAACATGAGTGGGTGGTTAGTTAAACGTGGACGAGTGCTTCGAGCCGCAGGCGAATGATGCAATCACACAAGTTACCAATCACCTATGCGCAGGTGTATCATACGTTATTTTTTGCAACGCCCGTCCGAAAAAGTTGTTAGGAGGAGGTAACCAAAAATACTACACCAGAGTCTCACTATTTGAACGCGCGATTGCACGCGTTATATGAATTCCTAGAATTGCTGGTCCCCGCAGTTTTTCAGGGGGCAGGGCGAGAGACGGTTGCGACTCCGCCTCTGAAGGGACGCATGCACTACTACGCAGTCAAGTAGATTGCCCAATATTATGGAAACGTTTCAGGCGGCCCTGACTGTTTACGTTTCGCTGTACGCGCTATATGAACAAGACTATTTTTAGGCAACCCCCGAGATTGTTCATCTATCGAGACTCTGGTGTAATTTTATATTGCATAGAATGGAGTAAAGAATTTGTTTTGAAAAAAAATTTAGAAAAAAAAATGTTTGAAAAAAAACGTTTGAAAACAAAAATTTTTGAAAAGAAATTTTGAAAAAAATGTAATGTTTGAAAAAAATGTTCTGAAAAAAAAAGGTTTGAAAAAAAATTTTTGTGAAAAAAATGGTTGAAAAACTAATTTTGAAACAAAAAGATTTGTTGAAAAAAATTTTTTGGAAAAAAAATTATTTAAAAAAAATGTTGGCATTTATGGTATTTTGCTGAAGGGGAAGGGGGGGCACGAAAGCCCAAAAAGAAAACTTCAATCATTAAAAGATTTGTTCAAATTAAATCTAAATGTATTTCAAGAAGATACCAACAACTGTGTTTAAAGTTACCTATGCCAGTGTCTAAAGTACCTCATCTCGAAAGTGCGCATGCGCGGCTTCTTCACCAGTGCCTAAAGTAAGCCATCTTCAAACTGCGCATGCGTGAAAATTGTTCGCACACAGTCTACTCAAATAAGATCCTTTAGGCACAATTTAGAAGCATGAAAACGTCAACTTTTGAGGTGGGTGTTGCAAAAAAACATTTTGAATGAACCGTGATATAGCAGTAAGAACAAAAACTCAATTTTGCTTGGGACAATAAAAGTTTTATTGTAATAGCCGAAATGTTATTGGGGCAAAAAACGCGTTCTCTTGCTTATTTACATAGCAACCAAATCGTTTTATTGTTGCGGCCAAATATTTATCCCAGGTTTGCCAAATTTTGAGGAAAACATGTTTTTAATTGTGCTTCTTCATAAATAGGCTTTCTG
>CAKNYM010052731.1:62983-201182 GCA_932195095.1 Andricus curvator | reverse complement strand
CATATTTGGGCCAAGGTTTGACCGACCGTCGGGTGCATCATGATGACTTATACAATGCAATGTTATGCCGATGGTCGAGCCATCTCTTGCCCAGAGTCGAGCCGACCGTACTTTCACGGTCTTTTTGAAACAATGAACCAGAGTTTATCCGACGGTCTGTTCATACTCGGGCCAAGGTTTGACCGACCGTCGGGTGCATCAAGGTGACTTGTGGCTAACCGACTGCTGTATCCAGAGTTGGACCGACCGTATTTTTGCGGTCGTACCGACCAATCTGCCACGGTTCATCCGATGGTCGGCCCAACGTTGGGCCAGAATTGGGCCGACAGTCGGCTTTTCGCCCGCTGCCGACGTCAGTTGCCAATGTCGGTAGAACCATGGCAGCCTGAAAACACCTTAGTCGGCCCAACTCTGGTTACCGTAGATCGGTTACCAAAGCAGGGCAGACTTTGGGCCGATGGTCAATCTCTGGCAGCCGACCCAATTTCGCACCTGGGAAGCTTAGTTGAGACTTGAATAATGACTTTTACTAAAAAATAGCACATTAAAGTTTTAGGTTAGAAGAAATCAACTTTTTTCTTCACAAATGGTCCTGCTTCGGTAATTGGTGCCTTTACGAGATTTGTTTATTTTTACATTCTCATCTCAATGAAAAGGTATTGGGTTTATCTGAAAATTAATTTTCACGGATTTAATCAAATTTCGACGTTTTCGTTGTCGTCTGTTGTAAACACGATAACTTTCTAAGGAATTATCCGATTGGATTACCCTTCGGCACACTGTTTTAAGGACCAAGAGGAAAGGACAATTTCGTTGGCCAGCCAATTTGGACAACAAAAATGCTTTTTATAGAATAAAAAACTTCATTTTCCAGTAAAACTATGCGAGATACGACAAAAATGTTAAAAAGCAAAACTGTTCATCTCAAAAAGATCTGCACATTTTTCCAATACTATTCTGGCGATAAGACCTATAGACTTTGTTTTAATCGTGACAAATGGTATTAAAAGTAAAAAAATTCCATTCTCCTGGTCAAACTATATAAGATACGAAAAAATATTACTGAAAAAAATTTGTCACCTCAAAAAGATCTTAAATTTACAATTTTTTTCTAAATTTCTTTCAATGGAAATTGTACACTTTAAATGCATCAAATTAAAAATTGTGTAATGTATTTCAGACGGCCAAACTAAACGATCATTTTTTATTATTTAGAGAATTTGTTGGACATTTTTGAAATAAACTACACTACATTTTCATGAATAATTTTTGTATTTTCTCATCAAACATTTTCAATAACCATTTCTTATTCTTCTGTAATTATCACTTTGCTTTTCATATTGAAATATTCTCTTGGATGTGTCTCATTTAAAAAAAAGCTTTTTTATTTTTACACGGAGGCCGAGACAGAATCTTAAATTGGAATAGACTCTATATCAACGTAAAACGTGACCGGTGTCTAGAAAAGATGTTTATCGAGATCAGATATTTTATAAGCACTTTGCGCTACGTCAACATTAAGTCTGATTAATGGAAGTTCGTACGACTTAGTGTTCTTCAATGCTGATCGAAACTCCAAGAATCACCTTTAAGAATCGCGTAAAATTTAATGTTCTCCATCGAAACACTTACGAGACGTCGACGGGGTTACTCGTATCTCCTGCTCGTGAGTAGATTCAATTTCTATAATGGTTGAGTTTTACTGCCCATCCATTCCGTGCCGACTCTACTGCCGATTTAGCACTGACACTTTAACACTAAAAGGAATAATTTCCCCGCTATTTTCTGGGTTAGTGTATAAGAAATTGACATATAACAATTTCTGATATTGATGAAGAACTTTTGCAGCTTGACGGTCGAAAACGTTTATTTATGATCCATTACATATCGTCAACGTTTCGGTATATTGTATGCGTATTTGTTCTTTATTTGCACTTATTACATCTAAAAGTTGTTCCTAACCTCTTTAATCGCCCTTTAGAGTCTTTGAATAGGGACTGGTACCAGTCCGAAATGTCGACAATATGTAATAGATTATGAATAAACATTTTCGATCGTCAAGCGGAATAAGTTCTTTATCATATTTAAAACATCGTTAGTCTAAGGTTATTCAATAATTTCTGATATTATTTACATCCTTCCAATCGAATTGCAAGTACGTTATTAGATACAAAAGATACGTATGTCAAACTTCAAAAGCTTGTAAATAGATTAACGTCATACTAATGCTTCTTCAGTTTATCGTAGAGAAAAATACAACTTTCATATTGAAAAGCTAAAATGTCAACAAAAAAGATTAAATTTAGAGCAAGAAATAAATCTACAAACATTAAGTATCCAACATCATAAAACATATGTATACAATAAACAGAAATATATCAATAAGATAGCAGATTTTTCTCTCTAAAAGTTATCAATGCTATTAAAGACTTTTGGAATAATGCATTGATACTGTGACTTACAACTGTCAAATTGGAGAAATTAGGGGTTACCACGAAGCAATCATACTTACTAATTCGTTTTTTTAATGAATCATTAACAACTGTTGGCATTGTTGAATATATGATGTAGTCGAAATGAGAATTATGCGCATTTCGCTGAACTGTCGCACACGGTATGTCACATGGGCGAACAGCGACGACATCCACTAACTCCCATGTTTCATGGGGTGCGTTCGGCTAACGGCTGACCGCCACCCAGATATCCCTACGATCCCCATCATTCACTGCGGGGCCAAGGACATCCCTCTCGCGCCACCCCTGCGGTTCACATTTAACTGCGTCTGAGTGCACGACCTGTTGGGCCATGTAATGGACCTTTTATTCGCGGATGCATCACTCCATTGATTAATTTGATACTGTCTGTTGAAGCAATTTTCTTCATTACAGACCTATCTGCAATGTACAACGATCCAGGTGCGACGCAATATTTTTCGTAAACTTTCAAACCTAAAGATTTATCATCAATTAAAAAATCGGTTCGTAAAGGGGCACCCAAGAGCCTAACAAGAAGGATTTCGTTGGCAAACATACTAATTCTTTTTTCATACACTCCTTCATGACTCTCTCCTTTAACACCTAGACCCCATGGGTTTTCTCCTCGGTCCCTCACCTTCTCACCTACAACCTCTTTATAATGCTTCCCGCTCAATCTCTTCACCCTCGCAGATACACTCTCTCATCCTACATTGGACAGTGACCCTTGAACCTTCACCCATTCACTGATACACCGCTCTTCACTAATCTATGGTCCAGCCTTTTCGAAATTCTCACCATCCACCAGCCCCCAAAAACCTCTCACCCTCTTTCATACCGCCCTTCACACCTATGCCTCATCACCCACTTCCATATATCCTTCTCCTCTCAGAACTCTTTGCTCTACCCCCTTAAACCATGCAGCCCCCCTTTACTAGACAACCCTTTCGCCCTTATTAAAATCCATCCTTCTTCCTCTGTGTCCCCTCGCCCTTTCTACGCCCTCATCACCCCAACTCTCATCTCTCCCTATCCTGTTCCTCCTCTCTTCATAACTCTCTCTTTTCCTTATCATCATTGTATTAATTTGTTTGGTCCAGAGATATTTTCTTTGGATTACATTTTTTATTTCATTGTTTTAAACAAACTTTGCGAGAGTAAGTGTGCATATCTTAATTGCAAGTGAAATTAATTTTAAGACAAGTGAAAATTATTCGAATGAAAATTGCAGTTTGGCGTGTGATATATTTATTTTCTTTAAAACATGAAATTTTGTTTCGCTGTTTTATGAGATTAAAATAATCTCGTGTGTTTTTAATAATAATTCAAGGGACTCGAATTTGCACGCCAGTTTGTACACAGGTTGTATTATCGCGCGATACTTCCATGAATCAGACCAACACAGTAGAAGTTACACGTTCGTTATTCACGGCGAGTGTGAATTAACACGATATCCTACTAGCGGGCAGTTTGCCGAAACAATGCCAATTGCTAGACTGCAGAAACAATTGGTACGCGTACAATCGAGCTCGCATTTTCGCCGCGATAAGCAGAAACATTTATATCTCGCGAAAGTCGTGAACGGAGAGTCATGAAGCACACCAAAGAATTCTTTTCACATTTTTTTAGATTCACTCAGTTGCGAATTTCATTTTATGAAGAAAAAGTCAGATAAATCACATCCGCAGAATGGAAAACCCTCTAAATGAAATACTGAAAAGGGAATTTTATACAGCTATTCACTCAAAAGATTTACAATAGTTATATTATTTAATATTTATATTTCAAACTTGAATAATTTTTAACCAAAAAAGGCATATATCAAATTCATAACGTTTATTCTAAATAAAAAGTTATACATAGATAATATATTCATTCGAATATGAAAATGCGGGAGGATTTAAAAATTCATGCAGTAATCCTTAAAAGCGGTTAAAAGCAATTTTGAAATATTGCCTTCAATCTAGCCCTGATCTTCTCTCATGTGTCACCTATTATTCTCTATTGGGCATGGTCAGAGAATTCGCTGCGGGATGAATGGCGCATCGTAAATCGTTCAAGTCAATAATAGGAAGGAGTCTCCACAAAACATGGAATATCACGGTTGGGATTCAGGGGGTGGGATTAGTGCTCGCCCCATTGAGTATTAATTGCAAGGGGGATGGTCGAATGAGACTATCGTTCCATAAAATCTCTGAAAACACCCCCGGAAAATTGCTGAAGCTCGTTTTTCAGTGAATCGCGACGATTTTCACGCCTCTTTTTTCTTTGAGACTGAATTCGTGGAGGGTGAGTTCGCGAAAGGGGTGCGAAATCTGGAGCTCAGGATGGTTATGCTGTTAATGAGTACCGTTTCAAAGAGATTTCGTGCATAAATTCCGTATAACTAAACTTGCTGCAATATTCGCAACATGCTTTAACGAAAGTAACAATTGTAGACATGTATCCTTCTCGCTGATATGGAATGTGATTTTGTATTACCATCTGTAAATCTCACCAGTTTACCTTTAGTTTGGCCATGATAAACTTTACCTGCCAAGAACTTCCCAGTTGTCTAACACATAAAAAATGCACAGCTGGGAAACTTAAAGAATTAAGATTCGAGCGCGACTTAACCAAATGAGAATGCAATTAAAATGTTTTCAATGTAGTATAGTTATTTCTCCATTGTACAAAGCTTCCATCCACTTCTGGATCAAGATTCAACACCTTGCCAAGAGTACCCTTGACTTATCGGCTAAAACACAAACATTTTGCAGTTCTAAACTTTAAAAAGTCAATCATTTTTAATTGAAAGAGTTTGCAATGTTTGTATTGTATGGCATTTGCAGCCCGCAAATAGCAAGCTGCAATTCAATGCATTGTGCTGACAAGAGAGTGGCTTTTCTATTCTATTCTGTCCAAGATGTACTTCTATTATCTTCATTCAGGAAGCAAGTTTACAATCAGTTAAAAAGTATTTCTGAATGTCTAGAGAGAAAAGGAAACAGTCTAAAAAAAGGACAACACTCCACTAAATACTCTAGTCTCTCGTTCGGCACTCGCCTTTCTTATTTCTAGGTAAGAGAGAGACCTTAATAGTTTATAGTTTTATAGTTTCTTTCACTGTTGGCAAAAATAAAAAGTTCATAAATAAACTTACCGATTTTATATCTTTAATCAACTGAGAATTCTTTAGATAATTTCTCTTTTTCACTTTAAAATTGAATTTACAAAGAACTTCCACTTTCTAGAATATATAATTAGAAAAAAGAAAAATTTTCCGTTTCTCTGATTCTGGCGACTAAAGTCTTCAGCATCTAAGTGATGTAGCCATCATATCACGTGACAAAGGGACCGCGTGTTTACACACAGATGGGTTACCAACAAAAAGCTTGCGTTTTATTGTCCGTGCATCCAGAAGATGATAGGAGCTTTTCCACTGATCTTCGCGTACACAAAGCGATTACGTCGACCACTCTTCCGCGACTTAAGAACGCCAAACTCGTGGATGCGATTTCGTCGACGTCATCTCCAGACGCACTTTTTTTCTTTGCTCTTTACTCAGGAGGAGTGGCTTTTTGTCGTTTCGTATCAAACCGCGCTGTTTTTTTTCCTCTTTGAGGGTAGTTGGTGGCGGGGTGGCAGGCATGTTATACCCATAGAGCTTCAGATTTAGCATATTTCGTCTATCCATTATTCATTGTGGATAGCCTTCTCTTGTTCTTTTGTTATGTACTTCCTGTGCTGGGAGACACGTGGGGGTAGCCAGTCGCTTTTTGCACACCTTCTAAGCTCGTATAACACGAATACTTATAAACTCGCGTACAACATTGATGTACATTATACACGCAAGACAGCATTGGGGTTCGCAGGGTACCACTTATTGAATTAAGCTCGTTCGCTCGCAACTTCTTGCCTAAAAAGCAGGCACTCCCCAGAATAAGTTTGGCCTAATGAACCAGATCGAATGCGGCTCGAACCTGCAACTTTGAAAGAGGCTTCTTTCATTACCTTTCAAGTGCAGCTACTGTTGTAAAGTTATTACTATTATTTTTTAGTTATATATAGTTAATAGTTATTACTATTCTCTCAATTTTACATTGTATTTTCTCATTCTATAATATCATTTATAGTAGGTTAAATTCTAAATATAAATCTTTGCTACCGGGTGAATTTTTTTTGTATTGAAACACTTTTGCGACATATGCTAGTTGAAATTTTCGGAAAGGGAATCGTTATTAGTACACGAGAACCTGGAGTTGTGCCACATATATACGTGACTCGCAACACGATTGAATCTCCTTCGCCCACCCAGGAAAAGAGTTTCACAGATTGCCTGGAAAATTTAAAGTCAAGCACTCAACGGGGAATCGACGACCGTCTTCCTCTCTTCCTATTGGAAATTGGTTTAGATCAGTGTGGCTTATTTGTACGATTCAAGTGTCCCTGTGTATGTGCATATACGCCTTCAATGGCTGGAATAAATATACAGAATGGCCATGGCCAAGAACCGTCACGTCGGCTTGCGCAAATATCAAATATTACAACGTATTACTCTATACTATACCTATATTATTACTATACCCTATATTTGGGTATAACATTTCCAAATTTAATTAATTATTCAGAAATTAAAGAATCAAATTTCGGATGAAATGCGGAAGGCAAATATCCACATGCAATTAAAATCCACGACTCCAGGAAGTTTCTACAGAATTTAATTACAATATTTCAAGCCCTTTCCAGGCTTTTTCAGGTTCTTTTCCAGGTCAATTTTTTTAAACTTTCAACCAAACCTCACACTCACAGCTCCATTCCACGAAATGTTTCAAAAATAGTTAAAATGAATTCTATAATTGAAGAAGGTTAAAACTTATAAATTCAACACATCTAGTACGACGATCCTCATCCATTTCTGGGGTAAGATAAAATTTTTTTAAGTATTTTGAGTTTTGAATATTTCAAATTTTAACATTGTGTATTAAATTACAATACATGCGTGTAACATAAATAAAAATACCAGTTTTAAATTTAGGGTAAAGGCAGCAATTAAGGCAAACCTCAAACTTTGACATAATCTTTTTTTTAAACGATAACAGAAGTCGGATTTCAACATTCCCGGACATTTCAAGGTTTATCAGGTCAACTTTTGACAAATTTTCAGAACAACTTTTTGAGTAATTCTGTTCAAAAATTTGAACTCAAATCAATTTTAAGGCATTGTACTTTTGGCGGAAATGATTTACACTCCTATTTTTTGAGCTGTTCCTAAAGTGTCTTAATTTTTATTATATTAATATCACATTTTTACATTCTCATCATAATGAGAAGGTATTGTCTTGTGTGAAATATAACTATCGCAGATTTCTTTCAATCTTCACGTTTCGAGACCTCCTGAATCCGCAAAGAAGGGCTTTACGATGGTGTCTGTATGTCTGTCGTTGTCAGCGTTGTCGTCTGTCTGTATACCGAAAAACTTTTGAAAGACTAGCCGGACTGGATTGTGCTTTGGCACACAGTTTTACGGATCAAAAAGAAAGATCAAGTTCGTTAACCAGCTACTTTGGATGAAAATTCGAAAAGTTGAACATTTTAAAAAATTTTGAAACTATTTTTTTTAATTTAAAAATTCTATATACGGCTATTCGTAGTACTTAAAAATTTGAACAGATTATCCTTAAGACTTTTTCGATAAAAAGAAAATTATCAGTTATATAGCATATTAAAAATCCAAAAAAAAAACGAAAATTAACATTTAAAGCCAAAGAACGCACGATATGAAAAAAATACAAGAAAAAAAACATTGCTTTTTGAAATCCCTACAAGAATATCATAACAACATTTTTATTTTTTTTTAATCGAAAATTCAAATTTTGATCGCACAAAAAGATAATGAAAAATCAAAAATTCCATTTAGCGGTCAAACTATGCAAGATATAAAAAAAGACATTTCCAGATTATCCAGGTTCTGTAGCAACCCTGGATAACTATTATGACTGTGAAACTTATTTGCTTGGACAGCAGAAAATTTATTAGAAATCAATTTCTGTATGAATTTGCTGTACAGGAAATTAAAACATAAGATACAAATTCATATGAAAATACACTGTGTCAAAAGCATCATTTGTTGAGGTGAATCTTCAATTCGCTACAGGCCCATAGATATACAGAACTGTCCTTTTTTTTAGGCGTGCACATTTTTTGCTACATGGTTTTTGACTTTCTCCCGGTTTCTGAAAGTAGAATTTTTGAGTTCTTAATAGAAGAAACATTTAGGCTGAGTTATATCTAGCCATTTTCTTCGAATTTGTTGTCAAATGAAAATATTTGTATAATTTGACGTTTTAATGATTATTCATCTTATTTCTGTAAGTGATAAGATACATTTTGGCTTATAAAAAATGGATGAATTGCACTTTCTTGAAAATATAGTTTAAATTCAAAAACTGACAGAAAAAAATTAATTATTAATTATAAAACTGAAGAAAATTGAAAAACGTTTTTACATTTTTCTTTTTAACTTTCTTCCTAATTTATCTAATTTAGTTTCACTATCATTTAAATTTCTTATTGTGTTGTAAAATAACAAAGTTCAGGGAATCGATTACGATTTTTTTCTCAGATTCCACATTTCAGACTCTACAATACAATCCACATTTTTTTTTATTCATTTACAATTATTTATTTTGCTCTCATGAAGATTTAAAAAAAGTTATTGTGGAATTTGAAATCTAAAATGTGGAATGTGAGACAAAATAGTCGTTATGGACCCCTAGGCGTTCAGTTGTTCATCTGAAAAATTGCATGTGTTCAATTAGTGCAACTCCGGTAATTGGTGTCTTTACCCCACAATATCATCACAGAAAAAACAGAAGATAAACTTTACATCGATTTCCGACGAAAGATTCTTTGCAACAAAAATTATCTTTAGAGGATAAACTTTACACAAATATCGGTTAAACTTTCTTTTGTTTTTCCATGACAAACACATGTATTTTGAAAGACGCGAAGTTGGCTGAACAAAACTTCATCGCTCTAAAAAATTTCCTGCAACAAATTTTATTCTTAGTTTTTTTTGTGATCCATTGTAAAACTATAGGAACGTTACTACAGTGCAACCTCCGAATAAGACAGTGCTCGGGCTTGTAGGGGGATACAATTCCGAGAAATGAGTTACCCCCACCCGCGGTCTGAAATCGCCACGAAAAATTCTCGGCTCAACCTCCGAATAGGACCGCTTGCACTCAAAGAATTTCACGTGCAAAATGTGGCAACCTAACATAGATTGCATAGTTCTAATCCAGGTTTTTAATGTTGAATTCGTGTAAGTATTATTTTAAATATATTATTCTAAATAAGTGCAATATTTATTGTATTATGAGTGAAGTCAATGTTTATTTGAGGAAAAATACTCATTTTGTAATTTGCAAGAGGTACTTAGCAGTATTTGACAAAATTTTATGTGATACTATTTTTTTAGAATTGAATTTAAAAATATTATTTTTTAAGAAGGATTTCTGAATATATTACTTTGTGTTACTTTCTTTGAGATAATTAAATATTTTGATTAATATAGTTGTATAAAAATATATTAATATTAATAAGTATTAACAATAGATTAATGAAATTGATTACAATCAATTGAAATTTTCATTACTACACCAGAGACTCGCTATTTGAACGCGCGATCGGACGCGTTATATGAATTCCTAGAATTGCTGGTCCCTACAGTTTCTCAGGGGGGCAGGGCGAGAGACGGTTGCGACTCCGCCTCTGAAGGGACGCATGCACTATATGACTATACTACTCAGTGAAGTAGATTGCGCAATATTATGGGAACGGTTCAGGCGGCCCTGCCTGTTTACGTATCGCTGTACGCGTTATATGAACAAGGCCATTTTCAGGCAACCCCCGAGATTGTTCATCTATCGAGTCTCTGGTGTATACTATTATTCAAAACATAAATTAAGATCAAAACAAAATTTCCACGCGCGGTCTTATTCAGAGGTTCGCCTTCGATTCTATGATGCGCGAAGTAGTGAGGACAACTTTCGACCGAAGATTAGGAGAAGCGGTCTTATTCGGAGAGGGCTTATTCAGAGGTTGCACTGTATATGGAAATTTACTTTTCATATCCCGCTTGACTTGAATCCTGGATAAATGGAAAATCAAATCTACGAAGGGGCCTCTCAAAAAAAGTAATTACATCAAATTTTATGAAGCGGAATTTATTTACGTTATGCCAAGAAGCTAAGAAGTCCATATCCGTTTAGATCGAGTAGTTCTCTACACGGTCTGACTTTATTGAAAGTTTCTCCTTGCGGAGTCGATAAATTCAAAGTCTCGTCCGCGTCGAGGAGCGACTGCAGGATGAAAAATGAAGCGAACTCCAATTTCGCGGAAGCTTCCGCTACTCGGTCTGCATAATTGATGAAATTAATTGTATACCGATCACGCTGGTTTCGGGAGGGGTTGGATGATCAGTCTGTGGGTCCATTAAGAGACGGGTGGAATTCGACTGCGACGATGGGGTCGTCGAAAGACGAAGATGAAGATGAGGACCAAGACGAAGGTGAGAAGGAGGAAAAAGGCAGAGATTCGAGTAGGCAGTGTGCCAGCCAGAAAACCAACCATCCTGCGGTAGACCCAATCTTTTTTAAACGCCCGCTCTCATTCATCGAGGCCAGACAGTCTCACGATTATAAAGCGTAAATCCTTTTATTCCACCGTTTCGTTCCGCCCCCATGATTTTTTTGCTCTCCCACCACTAGCTCCGTACGAATCCCCACCCCCGGCGCCTCCTCGCCCACTCTTGAAGATATTGTTCCAGAGTGCAGGCTATTTTATTATCCAATTACTCCCATTTACTTGGAAAAAGACACTGTAATAGGTCGGGGGTGCGAGGTACGACCGTGCTATAAGGGAAAGGATGAAAACGTACCCTTTTAATTAGTCGTCGCTTACAGATTGAGGTAGGACCTTGCTTTCCATGGAGCAGAAGAAATTAATGCGCTGCTCTTCATGAACACTGCATGCATAGAAAGCTGGAACTTCCGATTTCTCACTGCCTTTTTGTCTTCTTTAGAGAGCCACTTTGCGAGAACCAAAAAGAGAGGCGTTGCAGTGCTTCAACGAAATTTGAATTATTGCTTTAGAATGTAATGCGGTCTCAAGTTAACACTGAATTATACGCTTGCAATAAAACGAAATACAGCTCATTTTAGGAATGAGATATTCAACATCGAATTTACAACTTTGCCCACATGCTCATTCTCATATATTTGTTGTTCTTTCTCCCATCAAATAAAAGATATGCGAAGTTATAGAAGTCAAAACTATAAATTATCTTTCACCATATACGTACTTAGGATAAATTATACAGTTCTGAATGCATTCCTTATATACGAGTAATTAAGTAATTCAATAGTGGGTTTATTAGTAAATAAATATTTGTATAACTTACTTTAATAGAACTTAAGTAGCTAATGTTTTAAAAAATCAATCATGTAAAGGTCTCGTTTGTGTGAGTCCGGCGTGGAATCCACCAGATAAGATAATTATTTCACCAGGATTATTATAAAATGCAAACATTATTGCAAGCAAGCATATTGTAAGCTTCTGTTGATCGATTGTCTCCACGTGTCCTCTTCTGTCGTGTAAGGGAAGTGATGACTGAAGGTCGGTAAAACGCTGAGTATGATGTTTCAGAAAGCAACCCTTTATTTTGGACAAAGTTTCGGGGGCGGTTTAGTCATGAACAAAGGACTAAGGCGCCCTTGAATTTATAGTAAGATAGTATCACATCTAAGGAGTGCAAGTAGGCACGACAAGTAAACCGGTCCCATTATGAGCATTCAGAATGAACTAAAAAACAACGGAAGAAGGCAATTTTACTCCTTCCAAAAGAAAGCACTCCATCTTCCAAAAGTTTCTATACATTCTTCTAAAATGATTTTTCACAATTCAATTTAATTTTTTTTTCTCAAAAATGTATAATCCTGAAAGAATTTGAGAATAAATATTTCAGAAATTGTAGAATCTAGTTCCATTTTTTATTAAAAACACTTTTATTCATCAACATTTTCTTCAAGAATGACTTACAAATTTGTATTTAAAAAATTCTAACTATTAAAAATGGTATAGTTTCAACTTCTGAAAGGTAACATTCATCATTCCGTAATGTCGACGATCGTGAACATGACATGATATTTCGGCGTGAATGTTGGCAACATTGCTCAGGTTTCAGATCTGCTAATATCGCCAAGTAACAAAAGTTGTAATCTTTACTATTTTTATTTGTTCGGAAATACGATTGGTATGTTTTGGCTTACGATTACTATCGTTACCAATATGAAATACGCAGGAGTACACTGAGAGACTTTTTGTTAGAATAAATCATAAAAATGAATGAGAATTTAGTATAATATCGTTCCAAAATAGGGAAAACAGGGTTTGCGTATCAAAAATTAATATAGTGGGTTTTAGCCGGCAGAATTAATATTTTTGTTTGAACAAATGGAAAGAATGTTGCATTAACTCTTATAAAACTTGCGAGA
The DNA here is from genome assembly GCA_932195095.1 of Andricus curvator. Classification (NCBI taxonomy): domain Eukaryota; kingdom Metazoa; phylum Arthropoda; class Insecta; order Hymenoptera; family Cynipidae; genus Andricus; species Andricus curvator. Next base: position 188,170 of record CAKNYM010052731.1, on the reverse strand, counting down.
ATTTAAAATTCACTATATCAAAGTTGGCAAGCGAAATTAAAACGATAGTAATACAATTTATTCGAAAGAGTGAAAACATCTTTTGAAGTTGCCATACAAAGCATATGAGAATCTCAAACGACTATATGAAAAATAACTCCCTCCGCCAAAAGATTCAACCTTCAGAAGGAGGAACTAAATACACAAACTAAATACAATTATATACGGAAACACGCGTACAATTATAATTTGTATTATTATATACTTAATTTATTCACTACATACATAATCGCACGCTTAATCGCTATGAAAAATCGGAATCGCTGCGGCGAGATTCGAACCTAACTTACCCGAAGCACTAACGCATTTTATTCCTAACAACTAAACCCCACGGCTAACTTATATTATGGAATATTTGGCAAAAATCTCGGCAAAGCTGCGTCGCTTGACAATTCAGGGCAGTATGCAAAATATCTGGGCCCTGTTTCACGAGTGATTTGTTGCTTCAAAAATTTGGTTAATGGATAGGTTAAACATTTTATCACTTTCAATGATTGAATTGATTTTTTATAAAATACATTTTTTTTAAAGGAACTGATAATATTCTTGTATGAATAACATTATCCAATCTGATATCTCAGTAACTCATTATAATAAACCTGAGTGTATTTAGATGTAATATTTTATAAATTGCACTCATTTAATTAAATCTTATTATCTTAGTGTATAAATTTCGAGAGAAAAAATTCCTCATGTTTTGAATCCCATAGTAAATGATTGAATTGAAAATAGAAAGAGTTAACTTTTATTAAAAATGTTGTGAAACATAACCTTTCGGTATACATGTGATAAAAGCGCCTGTTTCACTACTACCAAGCATCTTTTGACAGAACAAAGGAGTCAGATATAAATAATGTGTACAATATTATATATTAATTTAAAAAAATATATATTTTCTGATAGTTAAAAGATTGTAGTAATAAAACATTGTTGAATATTTAAAAAAGAAGTTTGTGATTTTGAAAATTAACGCATTAAATGCTCTTTTTCCAATTTTTGAAAATCTGGACAGGGATTGGAGTAGAGAATAGAAATAAAATAAAGGTATAATTAATTTTCTCGTTCAGCGAATTTTTTGTTTCAAGTAATTTCTTAAAAATAATAATAATGGGATTTTACAATATTTACATGCATTAATCTAATTTCTAATTAAACCGAATTTGATTTGGACCGACCGCGGCCGGTGTTCCATGCGTTCCATATTCGGCTCTGCTCAATCGGGCTCGATCGGAAAACGGCGGAAACACTCGAGGAGCATTCTCGAACGAAACTATATGAAAAATCAACAATAAGGATTTCATAGTTTGCTATGCGTCTTAGGTTTCTGTCAACTTCATATAGACAATATCAATTTCTAAAATACGTTTTCGAGATTATGATATTCACTATTTTTCTTATTCAAATTATTTTTCGAAAACTCAGTAAAAAGAATATCACTTTTTCATAGTGTTAATTCTTGAAATGGAGATTCATAATATTTCGTATTTAGAATACTACTTTGTCGTCTTCGTGTTTTAAATACTCGTATGATAATATTAAACTTCGGTACTGTAATACGAATAAGTGTAATAAAACCTCGGTTTTCCCTATTTTGGTACGATTTTATACCAAATTCTAATTCATTTTTTTCATTTATTCTAACAAAAGGTCTCTCAGTGTACTAACGGCGACTTGTTGCCGCACAAAACTGGTTAGTTAGTTTTACCATCGAAGTAGTTGTCGCAGCTAATACCACTTCTAGTAATAAAAAGCTTGTTGTTCCAACCAACAATTTTTTCAGCTTTGGATTCACTTTATTAAAAAATAATGTACTTCATTCTTTCTACTGAAAGCTTTTTTGTTTTTCTTTTTTTCTGTTGACTTCTGCTCTTGAATCTTCCAGCAGACTCAATTAGCGGATGGTATACGTCGGCCTGTTTGCGTAGTTTAAATTTGTTGTCTATCGGGACGCCGTGTGTACTTATGGCTAATTCTGTGTACCGTATTCAACAAGATCAAGGACCCAGAACTTTACGACCTCCGTTCGTGGACATTTCCGCGAACGAAGCGACGTCGAGAACATCTTCCTTCGACCTGGAAGACTCTGTTTGCCAACATGGTGGTAATTACTGATACCGCTTTAACGCCAGCGTCATGTTTCACACCACCCGATGTACCATGAGAACAGTTCGCGCTTCTGTTTATACAGCTGAAAACTTCCCTGCAGTCGAGACCACCCGTGCCATGCGACGTTGTTATACTTGTATCTAACGGAAAGTAAAGTTTCTATGTTAGGGCCTTGTTAATATATCAAGGTACTAGCATAATTTTCCATCAATCTTGTAATAAAGACTTGGGGGAGTCTGGGTACAACTGAATACCAATACGAACTGAATAATGCGAATTTTCTCATGATAGGAATGATATTAATATATTCTAATCATTTCCTATAAAAAGTATTTTGATTGTGCTTATTAAAAAGAATAATTAGAGTATATTGATATCGGTTGACCCAGCCTCCCCTATATTATATTTACGAATATGTAAATCGACTGCTCTATACAATATAGAATCAAGTGCGGGTGAGTCAGTGTAGAGAATCGGGTTTTAGTTGTTCTCTATATGGAATCAAGTTTTTTTTGATACCTTGATTTTTTGCAATAAAATAAACACGCATACTGTCTGCAGCACACAATAAAGTATTAACAAATTCTACACAATAGTAAATATTACAGAGAATTCTATAAAACTTTATTACGTGCTGCACCGAAAACATGATTTTTTCGTACCATCCATCAAGAGTCATAAGGATCCACGGGATCTATTCGCAGGGAAATTTGAAACAACACGAATAACTGATCACTAAGCCATCGCTAGCTTCTTTTTATAATGTATTTAATATCAAAAAATACATTCAAGAGGACTGGATGAGATAAATTTTTTAGAGAACAAAAAAAAATCTATAAGGGAATACATATAAATCTGTATTAAATGTAATTTCGCTTAGCACGACAAGGCGAGGAAAATAACTTTCTAAATGTAAATTACACCAGAGACTCGATAGATGAACAATCTCGTGGGTTGCCTGAAAATGGCCTTGTTCATATAACGCGTACAGCGAAACGTAAACAGTCAGGGCCGCCTGAACCGTTCCCATAATATTGCGCAATCTACTTGACTGTGTAGTATAGTGCATACGTCCCTTCAGAGGCGGAGTCGCAACCGTCTCTCACCCTGCCCCCTGAGAAACTGTGGGGACCAGCAATTCTAGGAATTCATATAACGCGTTCGATCGCGCGTTCAAATAGCGAGTCTCTGGTGTAGTTAAATTCAACTAACAATTATATAAATTTAACTAATGTTCAAGCACATTGATGGTTGACTTCTTGCTTCAATAGTCTTTAGCGAAATTAAACTAATTACTAGTAAAAAAAACTTTCTGAAATTTTAGAGAAAATAATTTTACGGAGTTGAGATATGCTAACTCCCGCCAAATCACATTTGCGGCTAGTCACATTCGCGGAAAGTCCTGTGATTAGTTACAAAAATAATGTAGATCACACTCCTATCCTTTTCCAATGTCCCGTGAGGGAAAGACACCGCTGTGATTGACCAAAGAAATAATTTAAGTTACCCCACTACTTTTTGCTAATTTTTTTTGGACGTGACGTTTTTCGCGAATGTGAGATGCCGAAATGTGACTCGCCAAATTTTTGCCAATTTTTCCCAGACTTCAAATTTTTCTGAATGAGACATGCCGCAATGTGAATTACCGCCTATGTGACCTGCCGAAAGTGTGACTTTCCGCAATGTGACTTGTCACGAATGTATGTCTTGCGGCTATGTGACTTGTGACCAATGTGACTGGCCGCAGAGTGACTTACCAGAGGTAGACATGATCCGGAACCAATTTTACTAGTTTTCTAGTCAGAAACATACTTATTCTGAAAAGTCTTCAATGAATTGATTATCGAAATTTGATTGAATAAATCACTGACAGTCTTTTTCCTTTTCAATTAGTCATTTCTGAATAATTTAAATTTGGAAAAATATTTTCAATTATTTAAATTGTATTTTCAAACTTGTAGGTTTTCAAATCGAAATATTGAAAAATTTAGAGTTAAAAATGATACCTTATATAATAAAAACACCAATAGTAGGCCAGCACCTATCTATACTGGGTCACCACATGCAAAATAAGTATTGAGGTGAATAATTATGTTATACACTTATGTATTCAATAATAGCCGACGTCCTTAAATAAAATAATATTCGAAAAAATGATTATTATACATGTTTATTCAATAATTAGTAAAATTATTTCACAATAGGTTGATCAGGTGGCTAAATTGAGATATAGGTGACCCACTATTAGGGTAATTAGCCTACAATTTAAAATTTAATCAATTCCCTGAAGCTTTCGAAAATTAGCATTTTTATATTTCAAATCCTTTAAAAGATTTATATTGAATCCTTCAGGTTTGAATGATTTTTAATTAGGAAACTGTAAAATGGAGCTTTTTAAAATTTATGTGCTTCAAATTCAAGTACCAGATACTGTGATCATTAAGAGTTAAGTGAACTTTAAATAAAGAATTTTGTTAAAAAAGCTAAATATATAAGATTTTTAAATGGAAAATCTGCAGAATGGAAAATGTTCTTATAAGAAACGTTCAGTATCACAAAATTTGAATTATGAGTTCATTAAAATCCTTGAAAATTATACAATTAGGAATTGAAAGTAGTTTAATCATCAGACAATAATAGCAACGAGGAGGAAATCAATTTTCTTATTGAAATTAAGCATTATCATTGAGAACTCAGGCACTAAATACTTTCGTCAATATTTGCTTTCTCTTGTATTCTATCAAAGTGGTTTAGGCGATAGACGGAAAGTTGTTTACAAAGAAAGCATAAAGTTTCCTTCTTCAGAAAAGATAATCTGAGGAGAAAATCTTACTGAAGTCATTTTTCTGAACCAGTGACGTCTTCAAACTTACAGAAATACACGGAAAAAACATTAGCATTGAATCAAGAAAATATTCGCACCAATATTTTGTTGATTTAAGGCTAATGCCGTTCGAAATGCAGATACTGAATATAGGAAGAAAACTACTCTCGAATAACAAACATTTTGTTTTTTCACTGACTGTAAATAATTTATATTTTAGTTGAATAATAGGTTTTTCTCCCTTTCTCGATCATAGGGGGTAAATTTCAATAAAACTCACAATTTTGTTTTGTAACGTTTCGTCAGCTTGGTTCGCTGACCTCTTCAGACTGAAATTTTATTTTAAAAAGTACCAACATTTAGAACAAGTACCAAACACCACTTTATTCTCCATCACAAACACCGGGGGGGGGGGGTGCACTTCACCTTGTATAACACTGTCAAGACATCACGTGGAATTAAAATTTGTTTAAGTAGACAAGAAAATAAGTGTCTAGTATTAGGCAAAACCCAAATTCGGACTAGTCGACAAGAAAAACACTTATTTTCTTGTCTACTTCAAAAAATGTTAATTCCACGTGATGGCTTCACAGTGTTATACAAGGTGAAGTGCAACCCCCCCATTTTTTTTTAATTATCCATAAATTCGTGTTTTGTACTGGTTCTAAATGTTGGCACTTTTTTAAATAAAATTTCAGTCTGAAGAGGTCAGCGAACCAAGCTGACGAAACGTTACAAAACAAAATTGTGAGTTTTATTGAAATTTACCCCCTATGATCGACAAAGGGGGAAAAAACCTATTATTCAACTTAAATATGGAGGGTGATACTTATTTCTTTGAAAATTTATATTTTATTTAGTTGTAAACTAGATAGCTTTTTCGATTTTCAGAATAAAAAATATTTTGATTCGTTATTGTTTGGGTTTATAAAAGACATAATTAAAAATTATACCTGAGACTTCGCTGTTGCAGAATATAGGCATTTGGATTGACTTACCTGAAACAAAGAAAAATTAAATTAAACACAGGCCTTAATATGAGAAAATACAAAAATATTTTACTCTATTATTTCTGTTAATTTCTCTCATGCTTAATTTGAAATTTTTAAAAAGTTATGTTTTTTCATTAGGCTTAAGAAAACTATTGCGTAATCTGCTTTCGAAAATTACACCATTGGTTCATATCTATCCAACAATTTTCTAGATTCTCTATGTGCCCAGAACGGCCCCATGTATTTTGTAAAAGGTCGTATATAATACGATAAGAACCTGAGCACATAAAGTCAACCACGGAAAACGCGACCAAGAAACTAAACCGCGACTCAGAATAGCTAAAGAAACTTTGTCCGAGGTACTACTTGGCAGGATTAGTTTCCACAGAGGTCTTCTTTTGCTTGGTTTTGTTCTTTTCTCTGCTTCTTGAATGTAGCTCTATGGTTATCTTCCAAATTCAGAGTGAAAAAAAATAGAACATAAATGTCATACAGATTACAAATTTTCCTTTCAAACTTTGAAAAATGAATTTAAAATACTATTAAAATGTGTATAAAATATTCTTGCTTCACTTATGGAATGATAATTAAATATAATACCCTGTAAAGATCAATAACTGCAGCCTGCCGTTTAACTATTATTCTAAAGCAGCTTCATCTTCAATTAAACTGTAAATTTTCATCTTTTATTACGAAAGTAACAAAGAAGCTTTGAAGAAAGACGCTCCAGTGAGTAAAGTATATAAACTTGGCAAAATATTTTATCTTATTATATATTAGGTAGATTGACTTAAAATGAAGCCGAGAAGATGGATCATTACATCGAGAAGGATGAAATTTTTAAATAATTTCTGATTACAAATTTGAAAATGGGATAATTTCAAATTAGTAGAGTTTGAATCTTGAAAATTTTGAATTGAATGTTTTAAGTTATTTTAAATTAAAAGTTCTGTTAACAGTTTATGAATTTTAATTTTAAAAATAAAAATAAAATATGATAATTTTATATTCGAATATATTAAAAATGGGTTCACTTTAAATATTTAAATGCTTTGTACTATAATTTTTTAATTCGCATCTGGAGATGATTTAATTTTTATAATGTGAATTTATATTAATTTCATTAAACAATTTTAAGTCTTTTGTTTTAAAATACTAACAAATTTTGAAGGCTTTGAAAATAAACTTATACATTATTTAAAGTAGGCCCTCCAATTAAAAATTAGTACAAAATATTATGTATGAATCTAAAATAGTCCAACTGCGAATGTTTTACTTTCAATTTTAAATGATCAAAATTTAGAAGTATTTCACTTTGGATGCCCTGTGACAAAATATCTAGGACAGACCGGGGCAAAGTTGGTAACGTAAATAAATCCGGTTTTTACACCTGGGGTGTATTTGTATCTCAAGAGAAACGAAATTCTATTTTTTGTTACTGTTCTCACACGTATTGTATTTTAGTGTTATTTTTTTACTTAAAATCAGAAAAATGTTATGTTATTGAATAGAGGTGTGCAGTCATTTAGTCGAATTTTTAATACAAATTTAGACAAGCTTGGAAAGTTGGATTTTTCGAAATAGAACAAAATTTAAATGCACATCAAACCGGTTGGATTTTCTTAACCTATTATAATTTTTCAAACTAAAAATAACTTCCTTTTTTTGGTAAAAAGGGAATCCAAAAGTCAATTCAAATCTTTGAAATTCGATTTTTTCGAATATTCGAACAAGTCAAATTTCGAAGATTCGACTTTACTCTTCGATCCATTTTTTAAGAAAAAAAGGAGTTATTTTGATTTTGAAAACTGTAATAATCCAAGGGAATCAAGCCGGTTGGATGTACAGTTAAATTTTTTCTACTTCGAAAAATCCAATGTTCCAAGCGTGTCTAAATTTGTATTAAAAATTCGAATAAACAACCGCACACCTCTATTACTGAATATAACGATATAATGTGTCAAAAACTGCAAAGCTAGTTATTACTTTTTTTTTCCCCCTGCGAAGAAACAAAGACTCAGTCCGCTTCGAATATACCGGGTGTCCAAAAAGTCCCGGGTCGGCTAAATATTTCCTCAGATAAGATATTTTCCAGGGAGGTCAAGGTCATTCTTGAAGTAACTTTCAACGAGGAATTCAATGGTGACCTTTATTTTGATCTTGACCATGACCTTCACGGTCATTTCAAGATCAAATTGATTTTTTTAATGGGAACCCCTATTTCTGACCCCGGGAACTGAGAGAGCGGAAAATTTTACGTCCAGATATGACCTTGACCAATCGGAAATTTGACCTGGGAAGGTCATGGTAAGTTCACACAACGTACAGCACGATGACTTGACTGGCATGCATTTTTTAAGAAAAGGTTCTGGTCAAAGTCAAGGTCAAGGTCACCAATCGATCGGGAGCCGAAAATGCTACAACTCTTGCGTTGGACATTTTCTTCAAAAATGCATGCCAGTCGAGTTATCCTGCTGTACATTGTTTGACCTTGCCATGACCTTCCCAGGTCAAATTTTCGATTGGTCGAGGTCATATCTGGACGTAAAATTTTCCGCTCTCTCAGTTCCCGGGGTCAAAAATAGGGGTTTCCATTTAAAAAATTAATTTTACCTTGAAATGACTGTGAAGGTCATGGTCAAGATCAAAATAAAGGTCACCATTGAATTCCTCGTGGAATGTTACTTCAAGAATGACCTTGACCTCCCTGAAAAATATCTTATCGGAGGAAATATTCAGCCGTCCCGCGACTTTTATGGCACCCTGTATATTACCTATCACTCTTAACCATTTCAGCGACAAAAAGGTAGTTGTTTTCAGAAAATTCCTTGTATTAATTTTCAAAAGAATCGAACCCGATTCACCATTTTTTATTCTTTCTGTGTCTTTCTCATCCGTTTCGGAAGAGTAGACAAAATTAGAAACTATGGTAATCGGTACAATCTTTGCCCCCCACCCCACGATTGTCCACCTCATTTCAATATGTTGCCTTTCCTTAAATGGCCTGTCCTGTAAAATTCTCTCTAGGCGCGTTAGGTACCTTTTCTCGTGGCACGTCACATATGCTTATATGAAAGAATACTCACAAATAAAACTACTAATAAATAGTGCAGGATAAAGCGCAAGCAATTCCGCCGTGTATTTGACAAGCTAGGTTAGTGAAGTATAGTGTGTTTAAATGTCACAGTAAAGTGAAACCGGTAATGTTGAATGAGTATGGAATTAAAAGGAAAAGTTTTTGAGGTCAGGAGTTGATGATTAAAACTACACAATAGTAGTATTCTAAACTTAAAAAGTCTATATATTGATGAATGGGTGGCCAATCAATGTGCTCGTAAATTATGCGGAGACATAGTAATTGGCCACAATATCTGAAAAGCAAACTACTAATATCATTGCAAAAATTCATTCAAAATTGTTTATTCTTTTTATAGACTGTGTATATAATTGTTTGTCGCTTGGCCTTACCAATAATGAGTAGAAATCATGTCAAAAACAGTTTTTGGAACCGGCCAATGATTATACGATTTAGTGGCTAATCATTGTGCTTTCAAAATCAGTAATCTATAACCTGTTGTGGCCAGCGAGGTCGCCAATGACTGTATGTCACCACATTTCAGTCGCCAATCACACAATCATTGACCTATGCTAATCACTATGTCGTCATGGCCAGTGATTGTGTTTCTTGCCATTATTGTTAATATCTTTATATATAAATTATCTACTACTTTTAACGCTTAACTTACGATAGTAATTTAAATATTTACAAAATCGATTATCTATCTGCTTATTTTAGAATTTTGTTAATCGCTTATAGTGTTTTTTACAAATTGTTAAACTGGAAAAATTCCTTTAAGTAGCCAGCAATGATTGTACCGATTACCCTATTATTCCTAAAAATTTCAGGAAAAAAAAGGTAGAATTTTTGAGATTTTTTGATATCGGAATAACTTCACCAGTCCTAATTTTTTTTTATATTTTAAAACAGTGAAAAAACTGGATGAACTGAAATAAGAAAAACCTTAATATCTCAAAAATTGCAAAAATAGCACGATTTTTGATGTAAAGTTGGCGAAAAGCTCGTTCACCCTTAAGTTTTTTCAATCTTCGTGAAAAATGTCACTATTTTAATTTTTAAAAATACGTGTCTCCTTATTGTCCAGGTACAAAAAGATATTTCATTGGATTAGGATTATACCGCAATTAAGGAGTTCGTGTCTTCAGATCTAGTATATGCGTATCTCGAGGTGTCATCATAGGCAATTACATAAGTGAGTGAAAAGAAAAGTAGTTGAGAACGTTATGCATGACGAAGGCTTGTAATAAGTGATGTGAGAAAAGGGCGATATTGTGTATGGGCTACGATTCGGTCGCTGGTACGCCGTAATTAAAGATCATTTCTCACTGTGAGATACTGGGTGGGATACAGATTTCCCCTGTGCCACTCATATTAGCCCCGCGACCTGCGAAACGTTACACAATACCAGCTTGGCATTCCTACAGTAATTGCAAACACAACTCCTGTACTTGAACAATTGAGGTGGAAGTATCTTGGAGTCTGTGAGGCCGTAGGCTACGGCTGCAGAAAATGTAGTAGGTGTTCCCTTAGCACTTGGAGCTTACGTTAAAACGTAATTATAGATTTTCAAACGCACAGAATACATTTTCTTACATATCTGAGCTTCAAACAGAACTCATTAAACTATCAAATGAACCGTTTTTCACTTCAATATTATTATTTCATTCTACAATATATTGAATTGTTTCTCTCAAAACAAAAAAATGGAACAGTATTTGATTATAGTTGAGCAGTTAGATAATTAGGAAATTGTAAATCGGTGGTAATGTTCTCTGAATCGAAAAACCACATTAGCGGAGCAAATGTGTGTAAATAATGAAACGACGATTCGGTTAACCAAATGACAAATAGTTGCCATTTCAACATTGAATATTCTCTCGAATAATTACGGATCCAGTGCACCGGAAAATCACGATTGATTTAACTTTGAAGAAAGGGAAAAGCAGCTTTAGTTCCACTTTACTTGAACATATAGTTATACATTTTTATATCAATAGAATATTGCATCTGAATGCAGTACAATTTTCAAGAAAAATTCTCCTAAATACCCCCCCCCCCCCCCCTTCAATAATTGGTCAGACGCTTTTATTTTCCCTTGAGAATGGTAAATGCGAAAATAAATATCACAATGATCTATTACGGAGCGTCCATTAACTTTGAAAGATTTTATAAGGGCAGGGGGTCCGGAAAATCTTATAAAACCGTACTTAGGAGGGGAGGGCAACAGCATTTCTTATATAAGTTTCTTCATTCTAATTACTTTTAAAAAATATGCTAATTGAGCAATTATGTAATTTCATTTCAGTTATTCTTTACTTTCACGTGCACTTCAAATTCACCTCCATTCAGTTTTTTATAAAAAAAATTTTAATCCGCTGTGAATTTTGAGAAAAATTGAAGTGAAGGGAGTTTGAAATTCACGTAAAAAAAATAAATATGAAATAAAATTACATAATCCCCTGCCAGTTTTGACTTTTGGAATTACTTTTTATACCATTATACATATTATAATTTTTGTTGTTTTTTTTTAATTATTCAATATTTCATATTACATACGTTCAATAAATACAGAGTTGAGGAGTTAACCATTCTTGGCATCTGATGAACACCTTTAATGAAATCACGTGGAAGCCCTGGCAATCTTTAAAAACCTTTAAAGTCCCGTCAATTCTTTTGAAAATTTTGTTAATCCCTTAAAGTTGTTTAAATTATGTGAAAATTCTTTGAAATCCTTGGAGTTCCACGGATATCGGATATAATCTCTGGAAATTCCTTTAAAACACATAAGATCTCTTGAAATACTTTAATAACTGTAGCCAAAAATCACTTATAAGCCTTTAAAATCCATGAAAATATCTGGAAATCGGCCAAAAACCTTGATATTCCGTGAAATTTTTCGAAATATTACGAGATCCCTTAAAAAATTTTAAAACTTATTCCAGTCTTTTAGGGCCATTAAAATCACTGGAAAACAATTAAACTCACATTGTGGATACATGGAAAATAAACAATTTTAAACTATCTCAATAGTGCAGCAATGCAGATTGCTCACGCAAAGAAACAGTTTTTATAAAACATCAATTTCGCACGTCGTCAGAATATCAAGTTTTCACTTTGGTTGTCAAGGCGATTTTTTTTATTTTCATGATGCCGTCACATCGAATCGTATTTCATAATTTAAACAAAAAATTTGGCTTCTGAAATATTTCAAAATCTCTTGAAATCCCTCGAAATCCCTTAAACCCCTATGTAAGTATTACTAGATGGCGCTAGGTACGAATCCTTTTCTTTTTTCTCGATCTTTTTGACTCGCTATTGATACGCCACAAGTGGCTCAGTAATACTTTTCACTAGCTCAGTCCTCAGTTCTATACACATATTTAATTACTTCCCAAGGAACTCGTTGTAATGTAAACTACAATTGGATTTTCGCTTTTCCACGATTCCACTTCATATTCTCACTGTGAATTTCTGTTTCTACTCGCTCTCTCTCTCTCTCTCTTTCTCTCTCTTCTGGCTCTTAATGTATTAAGTATACACTTCGTTCATTTTAAGTATAAAGTACACTATTCAAGAATTTTCAATCAACTATTCATCCCATTCCAAGTTACTTCTAAACTTTTGTAGTGCAGTTTCCGAGCAGAGTTTGAGCTTTCGCAGAAAATCAGCGAACCGTAAGCTCTGCAGAGTTGTCAAATGAAACCCTTCATGATATTGCGTCGCTTCCGTGATAGGCTTGGTGTGACCAATAAAGTCTAACTGCCGCTTTTACACACAGTTAGAAGCACTATAGTCACCTTCCCATAGCCCCACGGTGTGTGTCGACAACTTGGGGAAGCTCACTTACTGTCTTATCTATTTCCGTGCCTCCATTTTTTCCCTCATAAGCTCTTCCTAGTCTGCTTTAGTTGCGTTTTGCAACTGTTGCGATACAAATTTACATAAGGAGTTCTGAACTGCGGACAGTGTTTACCGCAGACTGCCTTTGAGTCGAAGAAATATATTCGTGCATAGCTAATAGCTATATAAGACTGAGCTCTCTGCCACCGGGCTATGAAGGTGGTTCTCTTCTAGGACCGGAACCAAGGAACCGTCTAACCACTTGGAAAGCCACGAGGGTCTCATGCTTCTCCTGTCTAGTTGGCTATAGTTACCGCACCGACTACCTATCTTGGGAAATCCTCTTAGCCTGCTCTTAATAAGAACACTCTGGCCAGCGCTCTGGATTTTAAGCTAATTGAATGATTTCAGTTTTGTGAGGGAGAAACCATCCTGTGACTCGTTTTGCTTTGAGGAAGGAGACACGAGGTTAAAGGATGCGAATTTTGGTTGCAGATTGAAGCCAAGAAGAAAGGGTAGGAGGCTGAGCGGAAGCTTCCTGCGGTCAATGGAGATTAGAGAGTAGTTTGTGCATTTAGTAAAGTCGAGAGTTGATCAGCTTACAAGGAAAATTAAACAAAAGAGAATATTACTTTACTTCGTTGGGTCATCTCTTAAACTTTAATCATTTGGAAAGTAATGAAAAATACGTGTAATTTTACAGTTTATATAGTTAGATTTCTAGACACATTTTTGCTATAATTCTCTGTTATAGATACATATTGTGTATGCTAGCTAGTCTAGTACCGTAAAACGGGGTGAAGTTGCTCTCCAATAAATTAGCACAAAATAATTTTCACAATGAATTTAGACAGCTCTACTATTCAAAACAATCAATAATCTTTTTTTGCCCTAGGAAAGACAAGAAAGATATTTTTTATCCTAGTGCACGATAAACAAGACGTTAAACGAGTACAAATGTCTGTTATGGGGGTTATGGGCTTTTGGAGCAATATGACGTTTTCAACGGTAAACGGTCGGTAAGCACATTCCCGCACATATCAGCGGGCGGGAATAACACATTCCCGCCCGCTGATACGGGTTGATACAAGCACCCTTGAAGTGCGCATGCGTCACCGTCGCCGGGCAGCCATTTCACACTTTCCACCAGCTATACAGGCACGGAAGTCGCGTTTATCGTGCACGTTGGAAAAAAAATATAAATTCGGAGATCAGCAACTTTACCCTACATGAGCAACTTTACCCCGTTTTACGGTATTACTATTATATTCTTATTATATTTATATTCTGCAAAGTAATTCTTTACTATGAACCCTTAAAATAAAGGGTTGCAGTACAAAACTAGATAGTCAATCAAATCGAATATTTTCAGGTTGAAGCGAAAAAATATTCTGTAAAATCGAAATCATCATTTGAAGATAAAACAGAAGTCCACTTCCGAGCTGAAGTGGCAGGATCCTAAAATTGAAACAGGCTCGCCAGCGGATCGCGATAAAAAGTGCAATTTCCAGTTTAAACAAACAATTACGATTAAATCATTCAATAATTTGGAGGATAAAATTTCATGGGATTTGAAAATCATCTTTCGATAGCGATGAAAAATCTAATTTTTAATTTGAAAAAAAAACTTTCTCCCAATGTACGGGAATACTAAATAAAAATTAAAAAAATGTAATCCAAAAAATTATTCTGTTCCGAGAAAATCAAGATATAGTGTGACAGTATCGCACTGTAACATACGATTTTTCGCTGAAGGTCTATAAAAGAAGAAAAGTATATCTTTTTTATAAATAAACAAAGTTAATTTCAAGCAATATTTTTTCTGATCACAAGGCAAGAAATTGAGTGAGCAACGTTGTTAAAAGTTCTTTTTTTTGTGAAAAATGAAGTTTTAAGATTTTAGGTTAGAATATGATTGGTACTTTGTTCCTGAAAAAAGTGGTAAATAGATTTATTTCAGGGCTTTTTTTAAATATGTGTTTTATTATTTTATTGTACAATAAATTTCAATTAAATTTTCTCACTTGTGATTTTCGCTCTAATGCAAGAGAGTAAAAGTCAATTAGTATAACAGTAACGCACATGTTAAAACGTTAAAATGGAAAAACAAACAGCGGATTACGCGGATTACTCGTAATCGATGTAATTTAATGGTCGCTTGTGCATAGCGCTTATGCTAAATGCACGCTGTCCATCGATGTAAACTGCCCAAGCACCAACTCACTATATCCACCTATATATGGCGCTTATCGATTATCATTAATTGCGAACGGTGCTACGTCTGGCTTTTCCGAGTCATGCAGATTAAAGAGTCCTCTGGTGATTTCACTGAACGTGCATGTCCTGTGCCAAGCAATATATCAATACTCTAATTCGGTTATCGTAAACAAAAAATTTTTTATTGATTAAAAGAGTTTTACTTTTATCAATAACAAGAAATTCTACTCTCTGATAACGAAATATGCAGAGGGGAATGAAAATGTAGTTTTTAAGTAAGTTAAAACAATACTCTAGTCATAAATAAAAGTGAATAGTTAACTTTCATATTTAAAAAAGCTTTCTAATCTACAATGCAGAGAAGAGATGCTTTAACCAAGATTGCACCCTCGTGAAGAATAAGATCACTCTTTCCGACAAATGAAACACGATTCTTTAACAGTGACATTGATGATGTTAAGTAGAACTGCATTACGAAATAAATTCAATTTACAGTTAATTTTCGTAAGCCCTTTCCATAACTCTTGTCGCCTCTATGCACTCTGCATGCGTGTAAGTTAACCCCGTTACGGTTACCGCCCTCCACATTGTGCGGCATACGTGTCGCATTACTCCCTTTAATTGTGTCATTATGCAGCGGAAATTTCCTCATATCCTTGGTAAACCCTTCTCCCTCACACTTCACCGGATTTTCACCTCGTAACACGCTGGTGTGACACAGGCTTAAGGACGTAAAACCATTTTTCAATATATTTTCTTCAATACGTCGGTAATTGGCAGTTCTACGTGACTTGATCATATTGTGGTAGGAGGGTAAATTTTCGCCCAAGAAAATTAGGGGTATGGAAATTTAACACCTATTTCTATATCCAGATTGGAAACCTTTTAACTTTAGAGAAACTTAGCTCACAAGCATATGGGTAATTCCAAAGTTTTTTTTTAATCGGCTGCGCGACCATGTCAGTAATTTAGCTGGCGATTTTTTCCTAACAGTACGTGCCCAAAGGCCCACAAAAACACAGTGTTAATTTTTTTCAAATCAGAAATTTATATTACCAAGTTTATATTTACTATTGGACTATAGGAATGTCGATGTAAAAATGTTAAATTTTGTGAAAAGTAGTTTTTTTAGCCTTTTAAATATTTATGTCAGAGAAAAACAAAGGGTTAACTAAAATTATTTCCATACATTTTTATTAAGTATTATATACCTTATAATTTTATAGAAGATGAAGATCGCTGAACTAAACAATAAGAAATTAGCAGCTCTTTTAATTTTGGTGGAATTTAGTGAATTTATAGACAACTTTGAAGATGGCCTTGTTCTTTGAGTTTTTGACATACGTGTATGGTAAAAATTTCCCCTGAAAGTACTCTCTAAAGCGAATAAATTCAAAACATTAAACTGTAAAATTCATAATGAATTGTCTTTTTTACGCAGGTTTGAAAAGAGAAGCAAAATTGACGAAAAATCCAATTAAAAAACAAAAATTGCACGTAAAGTTCTGATTTGAAAAATCTAATACTTTGTTTTGCGGTCGTTTTTGGGCACCTACTATTAGGAAAAAAATCGCCAGCTAAATAGCTGGGATGTTCGCGCATAATTTTGGATGGAATTAAATAAAAATCTTTGGAATTAACCATATATATATATATATATATATATATATATATATTATTCCTACCTACCTTATACCTATATACCCATATGCACACTATTATTCTCCAACCGAGCAAGTCACGCCTACCCCGAAAGGGAAATGGCTTAATGGTATAATAATAATAATAATAATAATATATATATATATATATATATGTATATGTTTGTGAAAGAAATCTTTTAATTGAAAAATATCTGACATAATAAGCGGTAAATTGCTGCTGATTGAATAAGATGTCCGTGATCTGTAAAAACAACACCGAAAATCTAGGAAGACAAAGAGCGAAGCTTACGAAGTGCGAGCGAAGAATTCGCACCCTCTTTCTTCTTTACAAAGATAAGGTGTCGGTAATAAATATTCCTTCCAGCGTACCCGCTTTGCGATCTCGTAGCAATCGTGCTCGAATTCGAGAAAAGGAGAACCGGCAAGCAAGGATAACCCTCGTATATTTTAACTTCTTCCGTCACCGTCTGCTTGATAAAATCGGGCTCACTCGAAATCGCAAGCAACAATTCTCTGAAACACCTACGGAAAATTGTCTACATCATTTGAATATTTGTTTCGGGCCTCTTTAAACATCATGACTTATAGAATAATGATACTCGCAGATTTCAAATAGGCGGGCGAGCCAGAAAATTTTTTCTATCATCAAAGGTAGGGAATGTTGAAATAGTAATTTTACATTTTCTAAACACTGTATTTCATAACATTTTCAATCCTGATATAAACCTAAAACATGTCATTTTCTTATGCAGACACTAGACATGATGAAAAACTGACCCCATTTATAAACATTTTACTAATTCAATTATACATTTTTTACGCAAAAATGATTCACAGTCAAAACTCGAGGTTCTTTTTTGTTGCACTTCTAATTTTATATAGGGAAATAACGTTATAGAACGTGGCGTCATCTATGAGGGTTCCTTTTTGTTGCAGCACCCTTAAAACCAAAACTCGATTCTAATAGAAACCCCAGTTTTTTCTGTGTTCAGCAGAATTTTTTATGGATTTATTTTTCTCAGACTCTTCATAAATTCACCAAAGCTAAATTCTGAATATAAGACGCTCCAATTGGTGACGCTGACAGATTGAATGTTCACTAGTGAAACTGACACATAGAATGTAGCTGTATGTGTTACGCTCGAAGCAAACAGAACACTCGGGAAAAACAATCCACGTGAAAACTTTCTTTCCCCTAGTGTGAGATTTTATTGCCAAAAAGTTTAAATTCCAGGCATTCTATAAATTCCTCTACATTGTCCAGAATAAAAAACATTATATTTATAAAGCACATATAAAAATTGAGCTAAAAATGTTATGTACACTTTGAAAAAAGTCTCTTGGAAACCTTCAATAAATGTATTGGAAGTTTATTTCCGAAACGTAAGGTAACGCTACAATACATGATGTAGTTTCCAAATGCTCGACGGTGAGCCCACGAACTGCAATACTTACAATACATGTATTGCCGTTTCGATATTAAAATAGCTTGTTTGCAATTTTACCTTACGCTGGTATTGTAGAAGTGTTGTAGAATCCCAAACATTTTTAACAGTTTACTTTTAAGGTATTCCCGTGAGCCAAACCAATTTTTGTTTATACATTAGATTAGAAAAGAGATGATATATCGACTAACCAACCTTCATTTGGTGAAGAAAATATATTATAATTTTATGAAATATTTTGAAAACGCTTAAGAATTATAGCGACACTGTGGTCAAATTGTTATTATCCGACATTCTGTTAATGATGTGTGACTATTAATTCAACGATTTCATTTTTGCAAAAGATTTTTTTTATAACTACATCATAATTGAAATCTATAGAAGAAATGAATGTTCTAACTTCTCTCATCCTTTTCTCTTTTACTTAATATTGATAAAAGAGATAACAGTAAGTGAGAACTCTGTCAACGTCTAGATCAGGATCAGAATCTGGAATAAAAGTTTTTTTCTTTTATGTCAGGGGTGTTCTCGCGTTGTCTGACGCTAAACGCTCGATCCGACTTTCTCTTTCCATAAGCATTGCCATTTTGGGAATCGCAGTAAAGGGATAGGTTGTCGTAAAAAGATAAGAGGATGGCGTACCAAATGGCAGATCCAGCGGACCGATAAGTTGGGACGTTTTGACACCCGGTTCTGAGGGTCTATTTCCTCCCTCAGCTATTCTCGACGCTCGATGGCAACTATGCCCTTGCGTCGTTTTAAGTCACCCCGTCACAGAAGCGGAAGTCCTCCGCGAATACGACCTCCGCTTTGTCCATCTCTAGCGTACATGCATTTATGGGAAATTCCATAGAAAACGTCCGTTATCGTGAAAAAAACTGTTAACCAATTTTCAAGTCAAACTTTAAAATATCTTTAAGAAAATTACACGATTTGTTTCAAGTGGGTTAATTTTTTTCCAGTAAACATCCATCTTGGCGTTACTTTTGTTGACTAAAAGTTTAAATAATTTTAAGTTACAGCTAAGTCAGAAAGAGGATTCGTATAACTCCATGTTGAATTTTGGGGTTACATTTTCTTGAAAAAAAAATTTTGATTTAATTTTTCGTGAATTACACCCCCTTTTAATTTTTTAAATATCGATACAATGATTCCTTGTGAAATCACCTTTCTTTTAAAAAAAATCATGGAGACTCTTATAGGTCCCAAGATATTGTCATTTTAGCGAGACCGTGCGCCGCCTCTCCACTGCGGTACGGTGACAGTGTCGCGGCCCGCGAGCAGTGGAAGCTCTTTTTTTCAGTATTACACCACTTTTTGGCGGCTACCTTCATGCTCCTACAGGCTTCAGATGTTTTGCGATGCTATTTTCTATATTTGGCAGCTCGCATCCCAGAACGTAAGGATTTCCAGAGTTAGATTTAAGTTATTAGAGGAAATGACGCCACCACTCATACCTCGTTGTTTCAATCCTTTTGAAAAAAAGATCCATAATAAAATAGATGTGAAGAAACTCCGTCCTGTTCCCAAATCAATTAGTAAAAAGTTTTCAGTTGGCTCGGACAATCATATTTGTGATACATGCCGCCTAGAAATTCCAAATCATAGATCTGATACTCAAGTAATGCATATCCAAAGTTCTTCTGATGCAATGGAATTCAAACAGGTTGAAAACTTGCCTGAAGCTAGAGATGATTTTTCCAAGGAGATTGAATTTGATCAGGCTAAACAACTACTTCCATTTGCTGATTATTTCGATGAAGATTTAGAATGTGACGTTGCAAGAGAAGATAATATTTCTAAGTTGAATGAAATCTTCGAACACGAACTACACAAAGAAAGAAGGTAGCCGAGATTAAGACACCTCTTGACGTTCAAATGAAAAAGGTTTTCAATTGTATTGAAGATGACTGTAGTAAGAAAGATATAGAAGAACTTACTAACGAAATTAAAGAAGAATTGGATAAAAAACCAAGTAAATCATATGCCGTTCAACTGTTGACTATGGTATCAAAAGGTTGGGGAATTCGCAAGATAGAATCAGAGTTGAAAGTACCATATAGTTTAGCTCGTAAGGCAGTACAATTGCACGAGAGGAATGGTATTGGATCATCAACAAATCCTAGGCCAGGTAAGAAGTTGTCGGAAGAAACTGGCAAAATTGTCCGAGATTTTTACTACGAATGCGACGTGAGTCGACAGCTGCCAGGGGGAAAAGACTGTTATTATTATTATACCATTAAGTCATTTCCCTTTCGGGATAGGCGTGACTTTTATCTGTAAAACAGCATGATGGTTCTCGAAAACTGATACAGAAACGTCTAATTCTAGGTAATTTGAAAGAAGTTTATGCCACTTTTAAAGAAAAGTTTCCGGATCTAAAAATTGGCTTCTCTAAATTTGTAGAATTGCGACCAAAGGAATGTATTTTTGCAGGCGCGAGTGGAACACATTCCATTTGTGTTTGTAAAATTCATGAAAATACTAAATTATTGATTGATGGAGCAAACTTGAGTGAACTTGCTGCCAATGACGCGAATCTTAAGTGCTTAGATTCATACAAAACCATGTTGTCTGCGATGATTTGCGATCCTAAAACACCTTCCTGTTGTTTAGAATCGTGCAAATCTTGCCCAAGTGTGAAATCTTTGATGGAAAAAGTCCAAAAGCTGTTTGAAAGCAACTTCATTGAAAGAGTCACCTACAATTGGTGGACTTCGACAGACCGTGCCTCTTTAGAAACTTTGTGTGACACAGCTGAGGATTATTATGACAAACTCACTGAACATTTAAATGATCTTCTAAAACACGACTTTATAGCGAAAAGTCAAAGCCAATTGCTTAGAGACTCTAAGGAATCTCTTGAAGAGGGAGTATTTATAATACTTTCTGATTTTGCTCAGAATCACGAAGCTATTATTCAAAATGCAATACAAAGTGAGTATTGGAATAAACAACAGATCACTGTCCATCCCGCTGTAGTTTATTTTAAGAAAGATGGCAAAGTCGTGTGCGAAAGTTATGCGATCATTTCAGATGATCTTGAGCATAATACTAGTGCAGTTCATCTATTTATGGAAAAAATTATTGCTAAGTTGAAAAAAAATACATTGTTCGAAAAATCATGTATTTCACTGATGGCGCAGCTTCTCAATATAAAAACAAAAGCAACTTCGTCAACCTAGCACATCACAAGCGATATTGTGGGATTGAAGCTTCCTGGGAATTCTTTGCTACTTCTCATGGTAAAAGTCCGTGCGATGGAATAGGAGGAACTCTCAAGCGAGAAGCTGCAGGAGCTAGTCTTCAACGGCCAAGTAACAAACAGATTTTGACAGCCAGAGATTTATGCGAGTGGGGCACTAATGCTTTGCTGAATATCAAGTTGATATTTTCTTCACAAAAAGAGCACAACAGAAAAGCTCGGAGATTGAACAGTCGGTTTGACAAAGCTCAAACAATTACGGGTACCAGAAGCTTTCACTCATTCAAACCGATTGGTGATAATAAAATAGAGTGCAGACAATACTCGGCCTCCACAGAAACTCTCGAATTCGAAATCGAAAAGACAGCTAAACGAAAGCGCTAGCATTTTTCTTACTGACACATATATCAGACACATATCAGAAATGTTTGACGATATCTTGGGACCTATAAGAGTCTCCATGAATTTTTTTTTAAAAGAAAGGTGATTTCACTAGGAATCATTGTATCGATATTTCAAAAAAATTAAAAGGGGAGTAATTCATGAAAAATTGATCAAATTTTTTTTTTCTTTTTTCCGGGCAACAAATTTTTTCTTTAAATTAATTGTATTATATTCTTAAAATATATTATTTTAACTCTAACATGTCCAAGTTTGATCGAAATCCAATTAGCGTTTCCAGAAATATCGATAATTCAAAAAAATGTAACCCCAAAATTCCACATGGCGTAACTTCCGTAATTTTAAAATTTTTCGAAAATCCTTTAGGACCGAAATTTCTCTTGTATAGCATTACAATTTCACGAAGTTCTATTAAAATCGAACAACCACCTTGCAGATCCTGATATTTCAGACCTGTGCTGACCAAATGAATTCAATTGCATTGAAGAGAAATTCCACTGAATTATAAGACCAATCAATGAATTTGAAAGTGAATTCAAGGCAATTCAGTGTGACGCTGAATTAAAACTAAATACAATAATAGAATTCCAGAGAAAATCATCTAAATTCACGAGAGTGTGAGCAAATTTTAAGAAATTTCAAACGATAAAAAATTCAACGCAACTCAACAGAATTATTCGAAATTATAAGTGAGATAAAAATGAAGAAAAATTGAATTGAATTAAAATTTGAATAAACGCATTTCAAGGTATAATGAAATGATTTAAATATAATTCAAATTTATTTAATTTGATGCAAGCGAATTAAGAAGAATTGAAGTAAGTACTAATTTTACAGGAGAGACAAAAAAACATTCCACGGGAAGTATTTACAGCAGATTGAGATAATAATTTTTTGTAGATCGAGGACCAGTTTAAGGACCAACATGTAAAAAAATAGATCGCTCGACGTACGCATTTTATAATTTAATGGTAATTTCAATGGGGCTAGGATGGTTTAGCATTCCGTAATATTATATTGAAAAAATGCCTCGAAAAATACAACAAATCGTTAAGGAAATGACGTGAAACAAATATTTCTCACAATATAACAACAATGA
Organism: Andricus curvator; assembly: GCA_932195095.1. Classification (NCBI taxonomy): domain Eukaryota; kingdom Metazoa; phylum Arthropoda; class Insecta; order Hymenoptera; family Cynipidae; genus Andricus; species Andricus curvator. The sequence goes on along the minus strand of CAKNYM010052731.1, from coordinate 165,258 downwards.
ATTGAAAGAAATAACGGAACATTTTTATAGATATACATAATACTTCAACTTTACTGTAAGTGTTCACTATCAGAGATACATTTTTTGAAAGGCTATAATGATGTTGGTTTTGGAAAAACAGTGGAATACTTTTCATCTCTTATGTTCTAAATTTAAATAAATATTATTAAACTTTAATTTTTCTCAATTAAATACGTATATTTAAGCATAAAAAAGGGTTTTCCACACGAAACTAAATTTCTCTAAAAAGTGGATTTAGACGGTCTTATAGCTTTGCATAGCTCAGTTCGCCCTCAAGATCTCGAAAATTATATTACAGATTTATTTATTCTATAACCTACACTTGGAAAACGATTTGGTTGTATCAACAATATTTTTGTTGGTTCAACCATAATTATGCCAACGGCCATACCACGCTGAAAAAACCAGTTCTCGTCAGATCACTGAAGTTAAGCAGCGTTGGGCGCGGTTAGTACTTGGATGGATGACCATCCGAGAATACTGCGTGCTGTTGGCCCATCGTGGGTGTGGTGAGCCCACACTTGTAGTTATTTACTACAAGAAACTATCCACCTAGAAACACTACCCGAAGCGGGTAGTATCACGCCTACCCTGAAAGGGAAATGGCTTAATGGTATACTACTAACCATAGAATATGGTTATTATATGGAAAAACAAATATTTGGTCGACCCAACTAAATTTTTTGGTTGTTTTCAACCAATGTTTCGGATAGACGGAGTATTTGGTTAATTTAACGGAACAAGTTTGTTGGGTCAATCAAATATCTTGTTGAATCAAGCAAAATTTGTTTGATTCAACCAAATGTTCATATATGTATATGTATCATTTCAAGAATCTCTTTTTCAAATATTTGTACAACACTCCTAACCCAACTTTTGGAATTACTCACTGGTAAACTCTCATATGAAGTTCTTGGACATTTCATCTTCGAATTTACTTTTTTTTTCATTAACTTTTGCAAACTATTTCTTTTATACACAGTTTTTCCCTTAACATGCACAAGAGCTACCAATAAATCACCTAATATTAATTAATACGCATTAATCTCATACCTAATTTGATACGTATTCCGCGGTCGAATCTATTTATTTATTTTATTTAGTTTATAGATTTGATTATAAGATTAATCAAGTATTCTGCCGATCAGTGCTTGCACAAATTTGTAATGAACCTGTATTATCCTGTTCCTTAGAGGGCTATTTAGCCCTAGGGACTTTTCTTGAATAAATACAAAATACAAATATGTTCAAGAAAATAGTTCTTTTGGTTCAAGAACATTTTTTTTCTGAACCTACAATTAATTTCCATGTACTACTGAAAATCTTCCCCTATATGAGAGAGAAAAGTACAATGAAATATGCACAAGGAAATACATCCATAATAATTTATAGCGATTTTTTGATTTTTGACCTGGAACATTTGACACGAAATTCTCCATACAGTAGCAGTAGCCGTTCCCTAGGGCACGAATTCTGAGGGAGCAAGAACAAGCAAAAGGGAAGGAGGCAGCTCGCACAATCTTGCGGAGTGTGTAATTTAGTCGGCGGAATGTGAAATTGCTTTGGAGCAACTTTTATTGCGCTATTAACTTGAATTTGCCTGTCGCTAGCTACACCCGCGCTTCTCGCGCCCTCTCTGCCATTCTTGTCTTTTACTTTCTGGCTTTGACCACATTATTGGACGCGTTAGCTACTTCATGCAAACGAGGTTCCCTTCTTTAATTTTAAAACGGTCGCACGCCTCACTGAACGTGGGTAAAAAGGATCCTCCAATAAAAGTTACAAAGCCTTGCTCAGTGGATGAAAAGGGAAAAAATTTTTCCACGGTGAAGTATTATGAAAAATTGCAGTAAAGTTCATAAGCTACTTAATCCCGGAATCGCCAATGAGGTTAAACGACGAAGGAAGAAATTACACTCAAATCCACGAGCTTTAATGGGATTCAGTTTGCAGGGGAAAACAGAGCAAATCCGACAATTAAGTATTTTAACGATGAAATAATTAGCTAGAGCTAATGGAATAAGCTTTGATAATTTAATCTATGGCTTGTAATTGTTTCTTCGCATTAATAGTTTAATCATTCTGCAATGCTTAATTTATTGACAAATGTCTGGGATGTTATAGACACAACATAGCAAAATTGGAAAAATAATTTATAAGTTATTGTAATATTTTAATGAAAAGCATAATTTACAAATAAGAAAACCCATGAATTAAATTAGAACATGAAATAACTCGAATAGGTTCAAGAAGACTTTCCAAGTTCCAACCCCTCAGCGTTTTTCTGCCTAACTAAATACCTCCCTGGTCGAGTCCCTGGTTTCAACCCTCTACAAATATTTATTATCTTTCCCCTCTTGACTTAAATTTTTATTATCCTTATACCCAGCATGACCCCAAAAGTATCTTTCCATGTAATTTAAAGTGTAACACGTATTGTATCTTTATTTTGGCAGAACCTGTAGAAAGAAGATAATTAAACATTGATGGATTTCTTTCATTGACTATTTACTATAATAATAGATTTTTAATGTGTTCCATTGATTAATGTATTAAAATACCGTCGAAAACTTAAATTAATAATGAACCAAATTTTTGGCTAAAGAAGAACATATTTAAATTAACTATATTAATTTTCATATGCATTTGTTCTTCGAGACTATTTTATAAGAGCAAATAGAAACAGATACCTCCACAGGAAATTTGAAATACATTCATTACAATTTAAATAATTTATAAATATCTGATCTAGGAATTTTTTTTATGCATTGTAAAACCACACGATTGAAAAAACAAACTTTGTTCGACAGATCACTTTCGTTGATCAATCCACGATTTCTGTTTAACCAATGAATTGCTTGGGGCAACCAATCATTTTTTCAGTGTACGCATTTCGAACATTTCAAATCCGCTCATACACCAACCAACAGTCCCCTATTTTCGTTAAAAAAGTTTCAATGGATTCCATTTACCCCAATTGTACATATTCGAGTTCTAAACCATCAGGAAAAAACATTTGGTTATTCTTTCATCCATGGGATTATCATCGATTGGAAATTTTGTTTTTAAATGCAGGATTACTCTAAAAATTTTCAAAACTCTCGATAGCCAAGAAGCCTTTTCCTTGAGCCGTTGTCAATTCAAGAGAGAAGGTCGAGTGCTGAGGTCGGGAGAGAAATCCCTCAATGGCTTATCCGCTCGGCCGACATCCACGCCAAGTTGGAGGAGCAGAGGCCACTCGTAAACCTAATAATCTTAGCCACTTCTGACAAACGATGCCGTCAAAATGTAATTCCGACGCGTTCTCGCTCTTTCGCTCGGAATTCGAAGTGGCTCCTCTTCTACCCACCCCTTAGCCTCACCCCTTGAGCTTTAAGTTGCTTTCCACACTACTCATTGGCACCCTTGATGTACGAGAGAGATTTGACAGTTCGGACGTGACTCCATTCGTGTTAAGAAAAATCAATATCAATTTTACGCTCATGTCATACCAGCTCAATAAATAAGCGGGGACTGGAAATAATTAGGGCTTTCCCAGATCTCATTTTCTTAATGGGACCATCAACCATTTTTCCCAAAGTTTCAATGCAAACCATGTTCGCATCTGTCATGTTTAGCACACATTTTTTAGAATTAGGTACTAAAAATGTACCTCTTATTTCTTTTTCATTTTTACAAGTAATCATAGTATTTTTATTACAAAAATTTGCTGCTGAAATAAGAGGACTGAAGTACCAAAACGTGTTAAAAGAAGTTTTCTATCACACTTGTCCAAATATTTCAACATTGTTGAATGAAAATGGAAGGTACATGAAACTTGTGAACGGGGGAAACACACCCCCACCTTTTTAAAGAACATGATCATGAAATTATTCGCAAATTTCATTTTGAAGATTTTGAAATCAAAGTTTACCACTTTATTCTTTTGAAATGTTTGTGTCAGTTAGTTCCCAGATGTAAAAAAAATTGGTCTACAATCACATCCATTCATCATATATTCATGAGCTTGTATAAAAAAATTTCCAATCTCTATCGATACCGTGAGTTTGAGAATTTTTCAAATTATGGCAACGGCCATACCACGCTGGAAACACCAATTCCCGTTAGATCACTGAAGTTAAGCAGTGTTGGGCGCGGTTAGTACTTGGATGGGTGACCGTCTGATACTACTGCGTTGCTGTTGGCGGTGGTGGGTGTGGTGAGCCCACACTTGTAGTTATTTACTACAAGAAACTATCCACCTAGAAACACTACCCGAATCGGGTAGTGTCACGCTTACCCCTTGAGGCTCGCCGAAAGGGAAATGGCTTAATGGTATATATATATATATACTGCATCCGAGTTCAATGCATTTGGGGCCGTTCGTTAATTACGTAAGGGCAATTTTGACCATTTTCGACTCCCCCCCCCCAGCCCACGTAAGGATACAAAATATTTTTTTGCCCCCCCCCCCCTTTCATACGTAATATTTAACTTAGAATTTTTCTAAATAGCGTTGAATAGTTACATGTAATTAGAAAAACTAAAACACGTTGTTATTTGACATAAACAAAAGATTTTTATTTTTTTTTAAAATAATATTAGTCTTTGGAAAATGCGTATTAATACGCATAATAATTGACGTAGTAAGATATTACGTAAGAATGGTTTTACCCCCTCACCCCGAGGTAGGGTCATATAGAGAGTTTTAAAACTCCCCCTCCCCCTTGGGACCCTTACGTAATTAATCAATGACCCCTTTTTCCTCTGAAAATGTATGAGCACTAATCAAAAATGTTTCTCAATCTCTTCCAACATTATTAAAACATTTCTAATTTAATTTGATAATAACTGCTCATTATGTATTTGATAACTGCTTCGTAAAAAATGATATTGTCCTCTAGACTTCAAAATATTATTGAATATTTAAAGATACTTTAATTGGACATAAAAATGTGTTTTAATGTTTTAGATTACTCTAAAAAAATGAAATGTCTTGTTATCGATGGAAAGCATAAAAAAAGTTGTATACATTTTGTATGATGAAAGGAAGACGGAAATTTATTTTTATTTTTATGAAGCATATCTGTTATTTTTTAATACGAAATGTAATATAATAATTGTACATTTAGAACGGGGCCTTTCAGGCTTACTAATATAACCGAAGAAGCCCGATTTCTGATAATGAGAGAGTTCAGATAAGAGACACGAAAGATTAGCCGACTGTGGTCAAGTATACAAGTTTGTAAAAACTCTTCATATTAATTAAGGGCAGATATTATTTTAATTTTGATTTGCCTTTACTTGCACTTAAAACCCGAACAATCCATCCTGACATCCCTAATATTACAAACAAGATCAACGAAAGGACCCCGCATGTTATTATTTAAATTGTACTTCTGTTCATATTTCAATTTTAACTCGAATTTTCATTCAAAGCTTCAACTGAACATATCACTGCAACTTTTACGATGATCTGTAGCTATAATTTTATTTTCTTGATAATTATAATGGAAAGTAAATTACGGTACATTTCACTTTTTCTTTGGTGTGAAACACTTTGCAAAATAAAAATATAGGGTTAACTAATTTGAGAACAAATCATTGTTACCTAGATGCCCTCTATATAGATATCTAGAAGTCAGTATAGAAGCGAACGCATCCGGAGACTTGACAAAGGATTACCCAGAATGTTGTGATAGAATCATCTGTTGATAATTAACGAAAAAGATAATTTATCGATAATTAAGTATGACACATTATATACATACATTGATTAGCATTGCGAACTCGAAAGTTCATTGCCTCACTACCCGATTCGGGTAGTGTTTCTAGGTGGATATTTACTATCAATGTGGGCCCAACACACCCACGACGGACACATTATATTATTATAGATTAGCAGTTCGAACTCGAAAGTTCATTGCCTCATCTACCCGAGACCGCCACACATCTCTGTCTTGTGCATTCTCCATCCAGTTTAGGTAATCATGTCCTAGTTCTTTTAGATCATCCCTTACATTTTTCTCCCATCTGTTTCTCGGTCTGCCTAGGGGTCTCTTACCAGTCGGTCTCCCTCTTAAAACTTGCGCCAATGTTCTTTCATTGCCCATTCTTGCTACATGCCCCGCCCATCTTAATTTACGCGCTTTCATTACTCTATTAATATTTGCTGACCCGTAGAGAGCGTGCAGCTCATCATTATGCAGTTTTCTCCACTCGCCGGTCTCTTCGTCCCTTTTTGGACCATAGATTTTTCTAAGTACTTTATTCTCGAAAACTCTAAACCTATTCTCTTCTCCTTTCGTCAGCGCCCACGTTTCACACCCGTACATGACGACCGGCATTATTATCGTTTTGTAAATTCTTACTTTATGTTTCTAGATAGCGATCGCGATTTTAGTAGCGTGTTTGCTGCATAATAGCACCCATTGGCAGCGTGTAGCCGCGCATTGATTTCCGTTTTAATCCTATTTTCGCTAGTTATAATAGACCCGAGGTATTTAAACTCGTTAACCCTTTCGAATTTCATATTTCCGGCCATTAGATCCCCGTCTTGATTACTTTGTCCGGACCTGACGACGGTCATATATTTTGTCTTCGATTCGCTAACTTCCAAGCCAATCTCTTTGGCTTTTGCGATCAAGATTTCTGCATTTTTAGCTACCGCTTCTTTATCATCCCCTAGTACGTCGAGATCATCCGCATATCCAAGAATTTGTATTACCCCATTGAGGGTAGCACCGGTCGGATTCGCCTGCACTTGCCTAACCACGTATTCTAAAACTAAGTTAAAAAGGACGCACGAAAGTGCATCGCCCTGTTTCAGGCCATCGCGGATCGAAAACTCTTCAGATAAACCACCGTTTACGCGTATTCTACCCTTACTGCCGCTTAAGCAAATTTCGATAAGTCTAACCAATTTTCTTGGCACACCCAAGAACTCTAGGATCCAGTACATTCGCGCGCGTATAATAGAGTCGTAAGCTTTTTTAAAATCGATAAATAGCTGATGTACTACTTCTTTAAATTCCCATTTCTTTTCTAACAGTTGTCTAATTGTAAACATTTGATCGCTTGTAGATCGGTTTCGGCGGAATCCACACTGGTAATCCCCAATGATTTCCTCGGCAAAAGGAGTTAGTCTACTTAGGATAACATTAGACAGGATCTTGTAGCACGAAGGCACAAGTGAAATTCCCCGATAGTTGTTACAGTTAGTTTTATCGCCTTTTTTAAAGATGGGAATAATGATAGAGGTATTCCATTCTTCCGGCATGTGTTCTGTTTTCCAAACTGCGCGTATCAATTTACAAATTTGCCTTGTGAGGCAAGGGCCTCCATTTTTTATCAGTTCTGACGGTAGGTCATCGATGCCCGCGGCTTTGTTATTTTTCAACTTCTTTATGGCCATTTCTATTTCTATATCAGTAGGATCGTTAATTAATAGATCAGCAGTGTGGATTTCGCCGAGATTACCTTCAACGGGGGCTTCGCGTACATTTAATAGTTTATCGAAATAATCTTTCCATAAATTCAGTCTCTCTGTCGCATCGGCTACTAGATTGCCATTTTCGTCCCTCATTACTTCCGTTCTACTTTGAAAGCCTTTCTTTATAAAATTGATTCCCCTGTACATCTCACGCGGGTTATTTTGTTTATTATGCGCTTCTATTGCTAGTATTTTATTCTTTTCCCACTCCCTTTTCTTGGATCTATAGAGCCTATTTGTACTTTTGCTAATCTCGAGATATTTCTTATGTGTTTGATCGCACTTATTTTGTAAACTACTTAGTCTGGCCTTCCGACGTTTCTCAAACCAGAGTTTGCACTCTTCGTCAAACCATGGTTTGCTTTTGGTTACTTTCTTAAAACCTATCGTAAGTTTCACGGCTGCCTTTATCGCCTTTTTCGTATTGCTCCACAGGGTTTCCGGGTCCTCCTCGTGATTATTGTTATCGTCTCTCTGTTCTTGGAGAGCGTCGAAACTATTAGAAATCTCAACTTGATAATTTAATGTTTCTGTTGCTGTTTTGAACTTATCTATATTGAAACGAACTGTTGGCTCTGTGCGGCTTGTTTTCTTACTTAACGCTAGCCTAGATCTTAGTTTTACTATCACGAGAAAATGGTCTGAATTTAAATCCGCTCCCCTGCACGATCTTATATCGAGAATGTTTGTATGACGTCTTCTGTCAATTAGAACGTGATCAATCTGATTGTGAGTATTACCATCTGGTGATGTCCAGGTGGCCTTATGTATACTTTTATGCTTGAAATATGCGCTTTTGACAACGAGGTTCTTTGAAGCTGCAAAGTTTATTACTCTGGTTCCATTATCATTACTGACGTCATGCAAACTTTCTGATCCTATTGTAGGCCTATACATTGGTTCTTTTCCAATTTTCGCGTTGAAATCCCCCACTACCATTTTTGCGTCAAACGTTGAGAACTTGTCAAAAACCTGCTCGATTGTTTCATAAAAAAGATCTTTAGTGTCTTCGTCTTTGTCCTCGGTGGGGCAGTGCACATTGATTAATACGTGTTTGCTGAAATTACCCTTTAGTACAATGTATGATAACCGGTCGTTAATGAATTGCATGTCGATAAGTGCTTGCGAAATTCGTTTATTAATAAGAAAACCAGTCCCCAGTCTTTGCCCCTTAGCTACTCCCCAGTGCAAAGTATAGTTATCCCTAGAAATTGACGCGAAATCGCCCGACCAGCAGGTTTCTTGAAGTGCTATTAAGTCAGTTTTGTATTCAATTGCTATCTTAATGAGTTCGCTAAATCGGCCAGTATTTAGACTACGCGCGTTTAGAGTTCCCACCCTTAGATCTTTAACTGTAGTTTTTTGTTTTTGCAAGTTAGCCATGGTAGTTTCAAGATAATCCGCACGTTAGGATCCTATTCCGATCGCAGGTGAGTCCACTGTCCCAGGAGTGATAACCCCCATACCTCCCTAGGTCTAAGTATGGGAGCTTTCCGACTCTGACAAGGAACATGTCAACTTGTCGTCAGACACATTACAGTTTCATCCTCGTACCCTAACGTCCCCCTGCAAGGCACCGCGCCTACTGGCATCAATACCCCTTTGACCCTATGCAGGCGAATCATGCCACACATCCCTTGCGGGCAGGGTCATCGCTGCAGTGTCCAATGGGCAGCAGGATTTTTCCCTTACAAGATTTTTAGTTTTGGTTCGGGTAGAGTTTCTAGGTGGGTACACGCTGCACCTTGGCTTGCCAGAACCCACCCATTGTGTATGAACGCGAATAGGTGGGTCCCCCCAAGCCATGGTTGTCGTGTACCTATTTTTTACCAGTGCTAGATTCACCACACCCACGACTGGCTCCTACTGGCTGTCCGCGACTGCTTATTCTTGTATTCGCAGTTAACCTTGGGGGCTGTTCAGCCTTACGGGCCGTTCCTCTATCCGCAACCTGAGGACGCGCTACGTAGTGGTGATAGGAAACCCACCGAGTACGAGACTAAAAATCATCAAGACATCTTAAAATATGTATGAAGCTCTAGGTGAACAATTTCAATTAAAGAAAAATCAAATCAATTAAAATATTTTTTTTTGTAAGCCTAACCCGAGTCGAAATTTAGACACTACTTTGAACCTGCAGCTCCGTATAAGAACCTGCTTTGACGCTATTTCAACATATAGCCCCTGCTTTAAACTTTTAAGTCCTAGAAAATGTAAGATTAGAGCCTACTTTGACTGGATTTAATTCTATAGGCCCTACTTTGAATCATTAGATGCTACAGTCTTCATATACAAGAACCTACTTTGACGCTGTAGCACCTCTCTGAATCTACTTTGAATCTTTCGAGCCTACATTTTTATAACTTAGGACCCTACTTTAACGCTGTTTAAGATCTCCTTCAATGCTGACCCTACTTTGAATTTTTTTAGCCTACAATCTTCGAATTGAAGACTATACTTTGACGTTTTATAAACTTTATAAAAATAAACTAACAATTATTTGTTACTCAGATTAAATTAACTCATTGATCATCTTAATGTGTGCAGTCACACTCAATTAACAAAAATATTTAGTTTCAGATTCAATCAAATTGTCATAAATTATTTATATATAAATAAATACTTCTTTGCAATGCTCAATCACAGAAAAATATTTTCTCTCAACTGAAAATGCTGAAAATTTGTATGTGAATAATGTTCATCACGGAAAATTACTAAATATTGTCGATTAATAAGTCATTATAAACATTGTTATACATAACTAAGGGGCCGTTCAAAAAATACGTAACGCTTTTTTCCAAAAATCCCCCCCCCCCCCACCTATGTAACTCTTTTTCTATAGTAAGTGTATGTAACTTTAACATTAGCTTCACGCTCGAGGTGACCCCCCTCCTCACCCCTACAGGCGTTACGTATTTTTTGAACGGCCCCTAATGAGATTGTGCATTATTGACAGTCATGCAGGTATTTATTTATCTCATAAACTAATTTATAATTGGTTTTAAAGTGATTGAGAATCTCAAAAAATTATAAGGATGAAATATTTTATATCATTAACAACAAATATTATAAATAAATTTAAAAAAATTGTAAAATATATAGAAAGATATATTTAATAATTATAATAATTTAAATTTACTGATTGTCCTCACATTGTTATGAGAGTATTACGGTTAATTTATTTGCAACATGATTTAGTAAAAAAAAAATTTTCTAAGGAACAGTATCACTTTTTAATTGTTTAATTATTTTTGTTACTAAACACTAACAATTGAGAGTTTTTGAAACATTTTCTTAGAGAAATATTACTATATACGTGGCTACCACTTGATTTAGTAGGAAAAATCATTTCTTTCCGTGAGAAGATGTCTCCTGTTTTTATTTTTTTATAATATTTGTTGGAGAATAAGAAAAGCCAAAAGTATGAAAAATCATTGACTACTAATCTCGAATTTCGGCACGACGAGACACTTCGTTATAAAATCAGTGCTGTTATTGTTAATATTATTAACAAGTGCTAATGATTTTTATCGAAGACTTCCTAACGCGCTCCGAAGGTGAATCGGTTAGGGCGTTAGGCGTTTGTTTGGTAAATAAACTGAGTGCGTGCGAACTCGGGTTCGATCCTTAGTACTTGCGGATTTTTTAGTGTACTATCTAGCGAAATAATTAAACAATATTATGAATAATATATCTATGAAATAATTGCGAATATCCTTGATACTTATATCACAGATATTATTTTATTATTTCTGATAATAAATTTAAAATGTTATATTTATTCATCCATATTGGTGTGAGATTATAGATAACCTGCTGTGATACCACAAGTCCTACATCTAGTAGTTGGAGGCTCAAAGGAGGGTCTAATGTGCCTTAAATACCGACTCTACGTTGACGCTAAACGTGGAAAAACGGCCGATTTCGTACACTTTTAGCGTCAAAGTAGGGTCTAAATTACATTGAAATCGCTCCTTATTTAAAACCTACTTTACTGCTCCCAGCGCCTACCAAGATAGGAGTTACAGGTTCAAAGTAGGGCCTAAATTTCGACTCGGGAATACATGAAAAAAAAATCCAAATTAACGAGGTTCGAGCGTGGCACTTCTGGTGGTACATCTTTAATAGTATATACATATAATATTTTTCACTGAAGAGTACTATAATTTGATAGAGCCAAATTTTAAAATTGTGGAACAATTTATGAAGCCAAACTTTTTTAATACCTCAGCTGGTATTATTATTTGCAAAAATTAAAAGTTTTTTCTTTGATTTACGATCTCAGTCGCAGTTTTATATTAGACAACGTCGCATTCACTTTATTAGTATTTATCAATATTTTTTACCGATGGTGTTTTAATGATCGCGAGGGCCATTTTTCGTATTTAAAATTTTTAATTACTAAAGTTGGATTTTCATGGATTTTTCCAATTTATTACATTCTCATTCTAATGAGAAGGTATTGGTTTTATGTAAAATTTGACATAGTCTGTTTTCATCAAATCTCCACGTTTTGAGACCCCCTGAGCTAGAAAAAACGATTTTTACCAAGGTGTCTATCTGTCTGTAGTCTGTAGTGTGTCTGTCTGTCAGTCTGTATGTCAGTCTGTCTGTCTGTCTGTAGCCACGATAACTTTCGAAAAAATGATCAGATTTGATTGAGCTTTGGCACACTTTTTTATGGCCTAAAAAGAAAGAACGAGTTCGTTAACCAGCTATTTTGGATGAAAATTCAAAAAGTGAGCACATTTTGAAAAATTTTTGAGACCACTTTTTTTGAAGATTTGAAAATTCTATGTACGGTTATTGGTAGTACGCAAAGTGACGAACGAAATATTCTTATGACTTTTCGTGATCAAAAAAAAATTACTGGAGTTATAGCATTTTCAAAATTCCAAAAAACAAACGAAAATGAACATTTTAAGCCGAAAAACGCACGATATGAAAAAAAGTCAAGAGGAGAAAAACGTTGCTTCTTGAACACCCTATGATATTTTCATACCAAATTTTTGAATTTTTTGAAAAATAAAAAATTCAAATTTTGATCGCACAAAAAAATAATGAAAAATCAAAAATTCCATTTTGCTGTGAAACTATGCAAGATACGAGAAAAGATCATTCAACCAAAATTGTGCAACTAAAAAAGATCTACAAATTTCTTATCATTCACTTTTTGATATGACGCGTAGCTTTGTTTTATTCGTAAAAAACAGCATTGAAAATAGAAAAATCAAATTTTTAGGCGAATAACACGAGCTACGAAAAAAATGACAGGAAGAAAATTTGTTCATCCAAGGAAGAGGTACAAATTTGTTGTGAATCATGTTTCAATAGGATGCGTAGTTTTTGTTTTATTCGGGAAAATAACATTCACAGTAAAAAAAATCAAATTTTTGAAAAAACAATGCAAGGTACGAAAACAGATAAATGAACAAAAATTGTGCATTCAAAAAAGATCTAAAAACTTGTAATCAATTTTTGTCAATCAATATCATTATTTTTCATTTGAAATCAAATACAAATTTAGTAATTTGTATATGAAGAACATATAACACGAAGCACAAAGTTCGCGCTCAGTGTATTTACCAAATCGCACGCCGTAAGTGCGTTCAAACTTTTTTGTTTCTATCATACTGTGCACAGAACCGAGCGTGGAACGCAAGGTTCAAATGATTTTCAAATCAAATATCGATCGCGAAGCGCGAGTGTCTGGATGAGAATGTGTTCCTTAAGGTCGATAGAACCTTGAGTAAATAAAGTTCCTTTTCAGTCTAAAATAAAAACAAATTTAACAACCACTTAATATGTAGAGGTTTCGATAATTTTATTATATTTGCAAACAAACTTTTTCTTTTCATCGAAGTCGAACACGAAGTTGAAAAATCTAGAGGAACCGAGCGTAGAGCGCGATGTAGATACGCCCGAGCGCGTAGCGCGAGGTGAATACATAATCGAGCGCGAAGCGCGAGATAAATATATGATCGAGCGCGAAGCGCAACATCCAACAGTGGCGCGCCCTAGGCGCGCAATGAGAATTTGCCCGCGAAGCGGGCAGATTTTTGGTACTTTAGTTCAATTAGTGCTTGCGAATAACTTGAAAAAAAGTATAATTTTTCAAGTACATACTTTTTTGTCCCAATGGGATATTTTTTATTCGGGTATTAGTCCTAAATACAGAAATAAAATACTTATTGCAATGAATAATTCAATATAATCTATGAAGATTTGTGACGTTTTTTTAAACATGCATGGAACAATATGAAGTAGACGATTTTTTTTTAATCGCTGGGCGGAAAAACCCATATAAGAATGGACCATCTTCAGCTGGAGGCGTCAGCACTAAAAAAACCATTTTCACTGGGACGTAGAAGAGGCTACCCTAGCTAATCCGATTTCGCGAGGCGATTAAGATTATATTCTTCAGAATAAAGTTCGACCCTCGTCAATAAATGGTTTGAATTTAATACCTCCTCTACTTGAACCTGACTATAAATCGAGCATAAAATTTACCGCTACGTAAAGAAAAGCATCGCCCATTTTCATATAATTTTATGTGTATTATTAAGGAGGCATTATTATTCGACCTCAAACTGAAAATTATCAGATTTTGACCAAACTTTGTGATTTAAGAGCTATTAACTCCTGGACTAGATTCTGGGTCGAAAATCCTTGAAGGGCGATGAACATTCATTAATTGAAAACTACCCTTAGTTTCCTTGAGAATAATTTTGTTTGCAATGTCTGAGTTAGTGGCCGGCTGTGTTCCAGGTTTACTGCTCTTAAGAGAGTTCTAAAACGCAAGTTTTAATAGCTTAGATAGAATAGTTTGTTCTATTAGAAAAATACTACTATTACGATATTTCCATTGATTGTGAAAGGATTGTGAAAGTTGATATGCTATCGGCAAAACATGTCGAAATTCCGTTGAAAAAAGGCAATTTTTTAATGATAAACGACTTCTTGGAAAAACTAATAATTATTTTGGGATGAATTTTTGCACACTTTTTGAGAGTAGCTAGGGGCATGTTTTCTTGAATTTTTAAACTTGATGCTTGATTATTGCAAAAATAATTGCATAATTAAAAAAGGGCGATTTTGGACGTTTTTCATTTTTTCCAACTAAAGAACTGACCGGATTTTAACGTACAACCCATTGTTGTATCAACCATTGTTTACACATACTGTGGAACTCAGGATTTATACTCAAACATATATAGGCTTTCGTTCTACATGCCAGCACCACAAAAATCCGAATACAAATTTCAGGTATCAATTAACGCAGAAAATAAGCATTTTTCATAGGGCGGCTGGACTATATCTTTTTTCTGTGGATATGATGAATACTAAGGAAAGGGAAGCGAAAATATTCAATAAAGCGAGAATCCTCGTAAGCAATGGAAAAACAGGACGGAAGGGTCGGTACTCGGTACCCACATGCGAGGAAAATTATAGCAACCAGGCGAAACAGAGTAGAATCACGTATGTCGCAGTGGAGTGGAGACATACCAACAGCATACGAATGGCAACCACCAAAATTATAATGATTCCATGCTTTCCACTGTTCCGACGTCGTTGGGTACCTGTGTTCCGCTGAATAATGCAGAGCCAAGCTCTTTATGAATTTTTATGCAACCAGCGGAATGGAATACATTCGAGAATGTCCCTTGTGTACAACAGATGGCCACCATAACTCTGTGATATACCAAAGCGATCTGTCGATAGTATCCAATTTATTGTTTCAAGAGCTCTCAATAGTACTTACTAACTGGTTAAAGGTAAAGCGAAAATCGATATTGCTTTCAATTTGAGACGTCATAAATGGCCTATTCTTCCATTTTCCAGGGTGTAATCAAGGTGTCTAGCGAAATTTCGTTTTCAAATTCCCGGATTTCCCGTATCGAAATTAACGATTTTCTCGGGTTTTGCTTGTGATATATGTGCCTCAATTTGGCACGTCATTATTAGTTAAAAAAGTAATAAAAGATAATAGAAAATTTTACAAAATTAATATTCCTTTATCAGTATCAGTATGATTCTACCAAGAGGACCGGTTTAGCTTAAGTTTTAAAGAAAATATCTTGAAATTTAAAGTCCAAGCATCAACCCGTGTAGAAACCAAATCCGGGATCCCGCCGGAAACCAGCCGGTTTTAAGTTCAGATCTTTGCACAATTAATCTGTAGCAGAATCTAAAGAAAAATAGCACAGTTTTTTCAAAAAGTTCGATTAAATTCTATAGAAATGAAGTAATATTTCTGAAAGAGTCTCCAAAAATACATCAAAATAGTATCATTGGACGCGGAAATGTTATATCTTTTATCCTGCTTTGAGCAAAAAAAAAGTAGTTTGTTTTATTATCAAAATTAGATGATTTTACGCAACTAACAAAAACCAGGTAATCCGATACTTTTTGTCGGTAGTGAATATTGAAAAAAGAAAAAAAAAATTCTAATTAAAAATTTGTCTGAACAAATAAATACTTCGATGTTCACAAAAACATGAAAACAATGTATTGGAAAAATGGATTTTTTGGACCTTTTCAATTGTAAATTTTTTTTACCCTAAAACTAATCATTTTAAACCAGGGTGGCCACTGGACCAGAGAATGACCAAGAAATTTATATTAGGGGCCATTCACGAAATACGTGATAAGTTCAGGGAGAAAGCGGCCTTTCAAAGTATCAGTATCATTGTCATTTTTAATGGAAAAAGCATCACGCAGGGGTGGAGGGTGTTTAACCCTTAAATGGTAACGTCGGGTCACTCGTGCCTTGACCAAATCTTCTCCCCGTGCTAGCTTAGAGAGAAGCGTGGGAGGCAGGCCCAAACTATACTCTAAATAATTGTACACTAATAGGCTATAAGCTCCCCAAGTGCCGTCACTCTAGTCTCTAGTCCGTAAATAGCATTTGTAGAAAACAGTCGAAATTCCGGAAATGCACGAGTGACCCGACGATACCATTAGCGTTGGCGAAAAGTGTAACGTAATTAAAATTCTTTTTTCAAAATTCTGATGTTTTTTTATTATGAATTGATGTTTTTTATTATGAATTGATGGATTAAACTTACCTGATAGTTTTTTAAGATAAGTTTTAATGGAAATTCGAATTTCTGAATTTTTTTCCCAAATATTGATGTTTTTCGACTATAAATTGATGAATTAAAGTTATCCAAAAGTTTTTTAACCTGAATTTTAATTGCACTTTGAATTTCTGAATTTTTTCGGAAACCTCATGTTTTTTGACTATAAATTGATGAATTAAAGTTGACCAAAAGTTTTTTAACGGGAATTTTATTGGAATTTCTACCTCTTTATACGTACTTTGAAAAAACTTGATTTTCATGCTCAAAGCTTAAGCATTCCTTTTATTTATACAGAATCTCAATCTTTTTTTTCTTACAGTACTTTTTTTACCCTTTAATTTCCCGTTTGATTTAAAAAAAAAATTAATTACATCCTAAGTTATGATTTTTTTGACAAAATGGTGCATTCTTCACGTTTTTATTTGTTTATTTCATTATATTGTTTAAAAAAATGATAAAATCAGCAATATAGTGATTCATCCTTATACTAGGATAGTTGATGAAATTTCATGAATTTTGTGGAATTTTTTAGAGCACTTTAGAGCACTTTTCAAAGCGCCAGACACGAGTGACCCGACGATACCGTTTAAAGGGGTCGAAAATGACGTTACCATTTAAGGGTTAAAGTTCCTGAAAAATGTATTACGTATTTTGAACGTAATTCTGAAGATGTTCAAAACTAAACAATTTACAGATTTGACCGTTAAAAATTTAACTGTTCAGTTCGAAAGCCTGAGTAGTTAAACAAATGTGAACGTACAGTTGAAAGATTATAAACTATTTTCAATTTTTATATAATTTTAAAATAATAGATTCATAATGAGACACTTTTATTCAATTGCAAATCCTATGTTTAAATATTGTAGCAGTCTAAAATATTCTATTTTCAAGCTATGCAATAAGAGAAACTAAAAAATATGAAACTGAATTGTTTCAAATTGAAAGGCATTAAAATTTCAGAGTGCTAAATTTAATCTTTGAACGTTAGAATTTTAATTTTCGGATTTTTCATTTGTGAACGAAATTTTTTTATTTTGACGTATGAATAAGAATTGAATAATTGTTGATTTCAGAAGACTAAAATTAAAATAATTTAACTTCTAATTTAAAACGTCTTTAGTTTTAAACGAAATTTAAAATCTTTCAATTTGTATTTTTTAACCAAAAATCTTTCAACTTTTGAAATTGTTCATAATGTTGAGAAAATGACAGGAAATTTTTGTCTTCAACTGCATCGGACCACTGGCACTGCAAAAACTCAGGTCCATAATACTCATACGATCAGCAATTTACGTTTAACTCGTAACACGCTTTTACCATCGAACCGTCAAATTTTATAATATTAATCATTTCTCGCATAAAATAAAAATGTCTATTTTCAATTTATGACCACAGATTTCCCGGATGTGCTTACGAATTCCCGGAATTTTCTAGTATTTTTAAAGATCGCACTGCATTTATTCCAAGATTATATTTCGCAAACAATTGTTGACTGTACTAATAACTTTTTTCTTGGCACAATGTGAAAAATGTTTGTGTAATTAGAACAAATTTTATTTGAATGAAATAAATTTCTCATTTAAATTAAATAAAGTTGTTCTTTACTTTAAAAATATGTTTTTTTTTAATAAAGTAAAGATTTTGTTTTTTAAACTTCATTAAATTTTATAAATAATTTTCAAAAATGTTTAATTTTTTGGTTAAAAAGTTTGAAGTGGGATGCGCAACGACTGTATTGTAATATGTTTCGAACGCCTACATATGCTTTGAAATTATAGCATTTATTGTGAGAAAGCCTGTTCTGCGCTCCTACAGTTTCTTTTAAGGAACTATAATATCGCCATTTTGCGAGTTCCATTTATTGTTTGACTTAAACAAATATTTGTATAAACTCAAATATATTTAATTCGAGCAAATCCTTTATTAAAATGAAAAAAATCGTATCAAACAAATTATTTGTTTGAACCAATAAGAGGTAGATATTTTTCATTTATTAAAAATAAATAAATGTTTTGTTAATTCAAACAAAAGAATTTGTTTCTTTTCATCATATGATATTAAAACCAATTTCGTTGTTTGAATCAAGCAAACATTTTTCTCAGTGCAGAGTTTTTTGTATCGTAGCTTTTTTTGCTGAGATCACGATTTCTTCATATCAAGATCATATTCTGACTGCATACGGGGGAAATATTTCTATAACCTGCTAACGAATTAAGAAAATTCTATAGCAGCTTACCTTGAAAATAACTTCAAATAATAAAATGGAGCAAATAAAATTGTTCTATACAAAGTGCGAGAGCGAACATTAAATAATTTTAAATATTTGTTTTGCAATTAAAATTAAAAGCATGAAATATAAAATTTTAAATAATGTACCGCCTCCTCGAAGATTATTTTATATCCCGTTCTAAGATGCGGCATTTCAATTACGGTAGAGTCATGAATCGTACGTTAAACGAGCTCGGGTGGATTTAGCAAACGTTATTGATGGTACTAGCCATTACCAATAAAAGAAACTGCATCAGCCTTTGCACGGCAATGTAAGCAGTTCGTTAGCTACGTCCAGGTGCAATAAATGTATCACATGTAGTGGGCAGTGTAGGCAATCTGATTTTTTCGAGTCGGTAGCGGAACAGCGGCAGAGTCCAAAAAGACATGTTGAGGATAAGTCTTACATACAAATCTCAGTTATGACTATAAAATGCAGCCAAGTCGGCCATCATGCAACCGACATGCATCGCGTATCTTTATAGTTTGCAATAAAGCCGCGTAATTGTAAATTATTGCCACGTGGCAATGGCCGCGATAAAAGTTGGGGTACCTGTAAAAAATTCACTATCCAAGGCAAAACAAGAACAGCTAATAAATCAGATTGTATTATCTGACAGCTGATTCGAAGAGGGGTGGTGGTCATCGGAGAAAAAAAAAGAACGAGATTAAAGCGACCCTCAAGCGAGCTTATTTTGCTCTGTTGACGTAACTCGCAAATGTGCGTTCGGAGTAAGTCTAACAGGGATATAAATTTTAATCTGCATGAATTTAAACTGCTGCGTTCTCAGTAAAGCGAACTAGGTATAATAAAGTAGAGTCGTTTACGGTGTCCAGGGCACAGACTCGCTCTCTAACTGACGATTAAAAGTACGTTTTCACGTGACTTAGACAAGAGTTTAGTCATAATGTGTCTAACTTGTAGTTTAAAGTCAACTTCTCTTGTCTGAAGTACGGTCGTAACTTAACATTTTATTCAAATTGCGTCAATGAGTGGACGCATCGTCCGACGCCCACCGCACCAGCCTCGCCGCGCCGGTCACCTGTCAAGGTTAGTTGACAAGGCAACTCTGGAGTTGTGGGATACTTAACATACGACGAAATCAAGTCTTCCCTACAACCTACCGTATCCAAGAAGGAGAAAGTCTAGTATAAAAAAGACGGAGAAAGAATAAGGAAAAAAGTGTGAGGTTGCTTTAGTTGTCATTTTCCCTTTTCTCCCTTGCTATATAATTGTCTTTAATGAGCCTCTCACACTGATGTTTGGAAACATACTTTTCTCGTTTTAAGGCTTCTTGTGCAATTCTATTACACAAAATGACTTTGTTAGAGACTTTTTTTGAAGATTACTTTCAAAATAATGTTTCGTTTATATTTGTCTGTTACTTATAAATATTATACAGTGTTTATATTTCAACATGTCAAAAATTTATATTTGAAAAAAAGGAAATTAAAACAATTGAAGTTGTAATATATTCAATCATCAAAATATGTATTGTATTCATAATACATTTCACAAGTAATTAAATATATTCGTCCCGAGAGGTATAATCTAATTTTCAATTAATGTGCAAACATATTGGGAAATTTGTCACAATGTTATCAACCACACTTGGGTTTCATTCAATCTGTATAAAAAGAACACCTATATAAGTTATTAAACTACATATAAAACGGAGCTTCATTTCATTTTGTTGGAACACACGCTGGAGAAGATTTACATAGATTCAGACAATAATCTTTTCATTTTGGCCTCGCGAATTATTTTTATTTTTTTAATTTAAAGGTTTATGCATTTGTAGGCTATATAAAAAATGTAGGATACGTGAGAAGTAATTTAAAAAATGTATAAAAACCAGTTCAGTAGTTCAACAGAAATTCGCTGACACATAAATACATAAAAGGCAAACATAGAACCTTCGTTTTTTGAAGTCGTTTAAAAAACGTGGGAAGTTATATCGATTTATCTTTATGAACCGCGGAAACACGTAACGAAATCATTTTTGATAATAAAATTTAAAATGATTATTGAACACTCAGAAAAATTTCCTCTTGTGTCGAAAGGATGCGTTTTGACACGAATGGAAGTTCCTCTTAAATTTAATATTTCTAATGTAATTAATAAGTAGGTATTCCAATCGACGGCAATGGGCCCTCCCGTGGAGGGGCCCATTGTTCCGCCCGAGTCGAGTGTTGACAGTACAGTCTTCCTCAAGCAACAGGCATTGCTCTTCAATTGTAGGTGAAATTACAAAGAGAGAAATTCGAAATAGAAAAGAGAGAGTGGAAAGAATCTCCAGTGTATCTACGCAATATTAAAATTTGATCAATTTTAAATTCAGGCTTGAAACTTTTAATACATAGACCTATTCAAGTTACTTTTGAGCATATTTCTTTTTAAACAAAGTTATAAAAAAGTGGACACACAGAAAAGGCAAACCTTCTTCTTCTTCATGTGATTGGTGGAAAATACAAAAATAAGGGCGACGTGATGGCTTCTTCTAATTCATATGATTTTTAGAAAAACCGCCAAAAAGGGCAACGTGATGCCAGCTTGACACGTAACAAGTGTTTTCCCGCCTTCATTTTTTAGAAGATCGAAAATTCTTTGTCATCTAAGTGTTCTATTTGTTAACAGAAACATTTATAATAAAGCGAAATGCATATTTCCTTTTAATTTAGGCTGTGTCTAGTCGTCCCGAAAAATTGGGGGAGTTGGAAAAGGGGATGGACTAGTCGCGCCGAATTTCGGGACGATGAGACAATTCGCTTACTTAACAGTCACTTCATACCAATATTCTTCTTCATATGATTAGTAGAAAATACACCAATAAGAGCGTTTTCAGAACGTTCTTGTTACGTATTACCCTCACTAGCTTCTCGATCAGTCTTCGCAGATAAATTACATTTATGGAAATGTTCTGGATTAGTAATTCAGTTTACGAAGCGTCGCCTGTGCTCGTATCAGTGAATTTTGAAAAAGGAATTCTTAAAAGGTTTGCGTGATTTCAATCGGGAAATGAAAGGAATCCGCGGTCTCATAAACTTTCTAGTTTATTGGGGGCTACTTCAAAAACAAAATTTTGGATTTTTGTGGGAGAAATTTCCATTTAAAAACAAATGGCGAAAATCAAGGCCTTATCTATCAGTGTGGAAACGAAAATGTAGCAAGAAGAATACGCCAAGATCAAGATCAACGCTATCCTTCAGGTGTGTTGGATATTAAAATATTCACCTTCGAACTCTGGGACTTGATTGCTGCATGGATGATGGAGCATCGATAATGGCGAGAGAATTGGTAACGTGGGCCATGTTGTTGAAATCGATGAAAGTGCCTTCGGAAAACGAAAATGTAACAGAGGCCGGAAAACGTGTACAAGGTGATCGTCGGTGAAATTGACAGTACCATGAAAAAGTGTTTTTTAATATACATTTAATCCAGCAACGATCGAACACTACAAAGTGTGATCTCAGGGTACATCGAACCAGATACGCAAATCCTTACTGGTCTAAAATCAAAAGAAATCTACGCAGGTGCCTCGAGAAAATATTAATTGACAGGACTGAACATTACTTAGTAGAACATTTTTGAAGAAACGCCTATACCTGCAACGACGAACTTTTTTTGAGTATATTGGATGCGATCAAATACTTATATTCTCAATGAGGCAAAACCTAAGATGTGCAGCTAGCTCACCGTAGCAGAGAGGGTCTATTTGAGATTAATATGTCCTTTTTAAAACAAACAATTTGTCTATTGGACAATCAACCCTTTTCAGGGTCAACACATTTTTCTAACGAAAGAATAATTTATTGTTCTGATTCATGTTTTTCGGTTTCTTTTTCGCTTCACTATTTTGCAATAGTCTTCTGATTTAAGTGTGTGTTCTCCATTTTTAAATAATGACTAATTTCAGGAATCGTAACGTATGCTAATCTATTGAAAGCTTTAATTCTGAATTTAAAATTGATCAAATTTTAATATTGCCTAGTTCTGCGCTGTCTCTCCTTTCTCTTTCTAATGCCTCTCTTTCTAATTTCACCTACAATTGCAGAGCCTTTAATTTTGTTCGCATTCCTCAGAACTTTCAAGGACACAGAGTAGTGAAAAATGTTTGAATACATTTAATGAATAATACAAAAACCAAGTAAGTATTTTAATATTTAATAGCTGCATTTAGAAACATCTTTCGCAAAAAGAGCATAGCGAAATTTTACATTCGCTTGGTATGAAACCGACTATAAAACATTTGGTTTCAGTAGAGCTCGCGCTGGCGACTGAACCTGATGTGTACCCACTTTGTCCAAGTGATGGACTGAAATGAGGCTCATTGGAAACCTCAGCGTAGAAGAGAGTACACACGGTCACTCCTCATTTTACCACTACCACTAGTGCTAGTACTAATACCACTATAAACGTTGCAGTTAATATTACTAATTGCACTACTGCCAGACATCACTTTCGCTAAAGTTCTGCCAACACTCCTCGAATCTTCCCTTGCCCACCGTTTGCATTGAACATCGCAGTGGGCACTTTTCTACTGTATTCGCATTTCACAAGATCTCCGGCCACAGCTGCCACACAACACGAGCCGTGAAACCATTGAGAGAAAAGTTAGCTTGGCTCTAGCTATTTTTCCATGCTATTAACGACCGACTCAAACGACCTCTATCAATGGTTTTACGGCAGTTGGCTTTTATTCTCACCGCCCCACAGTGGGGCGAAATGAAAAAACGATGTTAAAAATAACCTGTAGGTCACAATTCTTCATCGATTCTCAATTTTTTTTTCAAAAAATTCAGCATTGAATTCTCAAGAAATATGTCGAAACCGATTTTTGAATATTTGTTGCTTTAAAGTTTTATAGAGCTGCAAATAGCGAAAAAAAGGTTGATTTTTTGAATTATTCTTTTTAATTATCTGCGAAAATTTTTGTCAGCGGCATCAGGGCTCAGGTTTGATGCACAAGGGTAGGTGGAAGAAAAAATATGTGTTGACAAGTCAATTTATTTGTTATAAACAAATATTTGCAACAAATACCCAGTATGATGAATTATGTTTTTGTGAAGTATATTTATGCATCGAAATCGCTCGTTCAGACAAACGAGGTGAAATGTGATCATGAAAATGTGGTATCCGATATCATTTGTTAACTTTATCAACAAATAATATAAACAAATGCATGATTTGAACAGTTTGAGGCAGAAACAAACCGAATTTTCTTCCGATTGTCTTCGAATCTCATTGACTGTGATGAAAATTGATGTATTCTTGTCATCTTATATCATTTGTTGAATTTAGTAACCATTATTATAAACAAATGCATGGTTTAAACAGTTTTAGGCAGAGACAAACCGAATTTTCTTCCGATTTTCTTCGATTCTCATTGCCTGTGATGCACGTTAATGTATTTTTGTCATCTGATATAATTTGTTAAATTTAACAATAATTATTATAAACAAATGCATGCCTTGAACAGTTTTAGGCAGAATCGAACCGAATATTTTGCTGATTGTCTTCAAGTCTAATTGCCTGCGATGCCTAAAACTGTTCAAATCATGCATTTTTTTATAATAATTGTTGATAAATTTCACAAATTATATCAGATGACAATAATACATCAATGTGCTTCACAGGCAATGAGATTCGAAGACAATCGGAAGAAAATTCGGTTCGTTTCTGCCTAAAACTGCTCAAATCATGCATTTGTTTATAATAATTGTTGATAAATTTAACAAATTGTGCGCCCTGCCCACATTGCAACTAGTCCAGCCTGTAGCAGCATCCTCTCATTGCATACTATTGTTTTCTGATCTTTCTCGGTATTTCCATTCTTTCGTCTCATAGCCCTTTTTCTTGTACCTAACTGATACAAACAGCATTACCTTCCAGGGTGGATAAAACAGGCTGACAGCGAGATTATGATCGATGTGTCGAGCAACACGCTCGCGTGTAATCCTACATCTTTACTACTTCACAAATTACACCCTGGCACCCGGAGAGTACACCTTAATTAATGTAGGGATCCACCTTTTTATACAGATTCTTTCGTTTCAAGTAAATGTAATTAGTTTTTAATTCATTCGGTTCTGTTCAGGTGAAGTTTCTAAAAATATTTAAAGCTTGATAAGCTGACAGCCAGGAATAGATATTCAGAT
Source organism: Andricus curvator (assembly GCA_932195095.1). NCBI lineage: Eukaryota > Metazoa > Arthropoda > Insecta > Hymenoptera > Cynipidae > Andricus > Andricus curvator. The sequence continues at coordinate 140,256 of CAKNYM010052731.1, read as the reverse complement.
ATTATACGTAGGTTTTCAAAAACAGTAACTCATCCGATTTTCAAAGAAAGCTTTGATGAACAAATGTCTAAAGGAACTTGAGTTCGTCTTGAAATGGAATCCAACTATAAGTTACAAAGCTTCAAAAGAAACCCATTTCCATGCAGCCTACGTTACACGTTAAAGTTCTGGAAACTACAAGCATACTTTGTGCGTTACAAAAAGTAATGGGTTATTACTGCAAAAAATTGAACGAAGAAAGTCACATTTTCGACATCTAACACCAAATATTAGTAATGCATTTGATCGACACGATCTGAGAAACGAGCGATATTTTCATTTGTCTCGATTTGACAATTTCAATCTGTCGATCGTTTTTTGATCGACAGACGATCATCTCGGAATTCCGAGTGACTTCAATTTTTAGATCCGAGCAATCTCGGTTTTAACATTTAAAACACTCATAATATACGTAGGTTTAACGAAATATTGCTGAACTTAAAGGATTACAATTTCTTTAATATTTTCAAGATTTAGATTAATTTATTCTTTCAGTCACTCCATCATTCAAAAATGATTCAATGCCTGTAAAATATATTTCGAATATCCTCTAATCTTCAAACCTCAGCGCGATGCTGTTGTGTGGATGACTGGATATAAATTTTAATTTTACAGCTGTCAGCCTTAAAAATTCGACACTGTCAATAACTTGTTTAGTAAATGGTGTGTTCAAGTTATACGGCCTTGCAAGAAGCAGTTGATTCTGGGGTGTATACATTATTTTATTTCGTTTTTGCGTTTTCACAGACCGTATGTGATTGTAATCTCCTCTAAGATACTGCATTTACAACCTATTCGTTTTAGGCACACTTTTAATATATTGTACAGTTTATTTTTATCGAAATCGCTTAGCCTCTTCACAAGTTCTTCTCCGCATCCAAGCTTATTTAGATTTAATTTTTTTTTTAAATTGAATTCAGATAACTACATTTTTTTATTAAATCTTAAACTGGAATTAGACTGAAAAAAATCAGTTTCAGGCCTCCTTATATGAAGCATTGAAGCCCCACTCTTTGCTAAGAATACCCAACGTATGAGTTAAGTTTGGTAAGAATTCTTTTAAAAAAATATCACATCATGTATATACAGAAACCGTTTTCGGCAAAAATGAAGGTCAAGAGTATGTAACATGACACCCTTCTTTCAATGCCTAAAATCATACAGGGCAATTAGACATGCTGAAGATCACATTATTGTATATCTCGCAAATACAGGAAAGACTTCGAATTATTTTGCATATTTTGAGCTGTACAATCGCTCTTCACATTTTTCATTATTTAGCAGTCATGGACCCCTTTTCCAGGAATCACATTATTGTAATGCAAAATATCTATAAAATGAGGATTTATTGTGTACACATTAAATTAATGACCTCTCACATCTACTAAAATAAAAGCTTTGAGATTTAGCATGAAACAGGCTATGCCGGTAACTGTGTCGGTAACGGAATCTACAGAGTGTCCCACAAGTTATCATTATCCTTGGCACTTACAGAGCTTTGAACTTGCATGTAGGTGAGCTGCTTTTGTGACAGTGAACGTGTATGGAGACTAGCGATCGCCAGTACCACTTCCTCTCTAGCGCCATGTTCACGACGTTCGAGGCAAACAAAAAACCGAAATCTAAGCTCGCTCGATAAGTTTAAACTTTTAACAATTGATAATGAAATTCATAAAATAAAATGAATTGCACTTTCAGTCATTTGTATCTAACTGTGCACGTACCCAGATGGCATTTTTACAACTGTACACGTGCACAGTTGTGTGAACTTGGCGTTAAAGGGGAAGTTGTGCTGACTGATCGCTAGTCTCCATGCACGTACACTTTCACAAGAGCGGCACACCTACATACATTTCAAAGTTCTTTAAGTCCCAAAATACGTATCGGACCCAAAAAGATTATGGGACTTTTCGACTTATTTTTTTTTGTTATACCTGCCCCTATAAGGATAAGGATAACTCGCGGGACACCCTGTATAACCATAACGCTCCCTGCCTGTCTACTCTGCTTCTAGAACCTAATATTACAAGAACTGTTAATTTATTTTGTTTTAATGTACACAAAGGCCGTGGCTACGTCTACAGAAATTTCGGTACGAACCGTCGGATATTTTCGGTACACATATGCACTGCCTTACTCAAAATAACAAAATTATTTTTTGCTATTGGAATAAATGCATCATTAGCTATCTCAAGAGAGTAATTAATATATTATTTTAGTCTTACTGATAATATTAAGGTGAACTAAGCATTTCAAGAGGCTTTGTTAACTGTGTGGTATAATAAGCACGTCTCGTTCAGAGAAGATTTAGGCTCGGTAAGCTAAGAGTTGCTAAAATGATAACAAGCTATAGAGTTTCAACCCAAAAGTGAATCGCTAGATTTAACTAAAACGCAGTAACAACGACATAACCTACAACCATCACTTTTAATTCGCCACATTAATTTTTATTTTGCTTTTGTGGAATAACAGAAATTAAGATTAAACTTTGAAATCAGACAGTTACAGATTTAAGTTTGAAACTAAAGTTACAATTATACATCAGATATTATCCTTGGGACTGAGCTTGAAGGTTCGAAAATAAATGATAAGATAACATTCAATTAATTTTGTAAATTTGACAAAATTTATTTAAGATATTAGAAAAACATCGTGAATAAATAGAATAGACAGGAACTGTGGAGAATTTAAATATTAAATGCGAATGATAGCCATAATCCAGTAGAAACGATTAGCGAAATATCAGATTATTCTGGTTTTCACCGGAAACACAGAAACAATACTGCAGGCCAGAGACTGCATGGAAACCATGGAGGCATGCAAAAAACTGAAGATCGACAAAGGTAAAATAAAAGAACACTAATTTTTCATTTTACCTGTACCAATCTTCATTTTTTTTTGTATGGCGAGATTATTCCCAACATTTTCACCTGAAACGCTTTTTCCTTTTGCGTTTTCTGTGTTCAAAAGCCTAGGGCACGCGCTTGTCGGATCTCGCGCTTCGCGCTCGCTTTTTTGTTTCCCCCCACATATGTGCCTTTTTAAATTAAAGGTAAAACCATGAACAACTCTAATTTGGTAATTGTGAATTCCGTTTTTAGAAACACCTTCAGGTTTAACGAATACATTCTCATCACGCGTCTCGAGCTTCGCACTCTATTATATATTAAATGTATGTTATATTATTAACTGTCGAGATAACTGTACTTATGTCCGGGACATGTTCGTAAAAAACGTTAATTCTGACTCAAACTGACCTGAAACGTCGAGAATTGACGAAAACTGGATAAGTCCAAATACACATGAATCTTTTATCAGGTGAACCAAATTCACCTTCTATTATAAATGATAAGAATGAAAAAATTTAAATTTTACCGCAAACTATGGGTGTTATGAAAAAGTGCTTCATGTCAATTTTGTAGGTCCTGTTAGAATTTGAAACTTTGCTGTTGGATCATTAATCGTATTTTGCGTTGTTAAGTATAAAATATAAATGGGAATTTTTGATGTTTTGTCGCATTTCACAATTTTAAAATGAAAACTATTTTCTCTATTAAAAAATGTTTATACGCGATTTTGCAGATCTTTTCAAACAAATAATTCTATTTTTTAACTATTTATTTATACTCTATCGCGATTTGGCGGGAAAGTTGAATTTTTAGTTTTCTCAGTTTTATTTTTCAGTTTTATTTTTCATTTTCATTCGTTTTTCATGTTCATTCTTCATGGCTGGCTAAAGAACTGGACCTTCCTTTGGGGACCACGGAATTACATAAAAAAGGAAATTTTAATTCCAAAATTCCATCAAGAGTTATCGCGTAGTCGGATTACAGACAACATGTAAATAAAATCAGCTTTCTCTGACTCAAAGGGTCTCAAAACATCGATATTGACGAAAACTGGAAAGGCCCATATTCACATGAATCTTATACCTTATATCATAAATAATGAGAATGTAAAAATACAACCATAGCCAAATCTATCTCAAGATGAACGATTAAATTACTGATCTCTTCGAAAATCGCGGTGACTGGAAATCGATATGTGTGACCGCATGATGAGGCTTCCATAAACCACAAAGCGAATAATTCACTTCGTTATTTATCGAATCGACTATGTGGATTCATTGAAATTTGGTTCTGCTTAGCCATCCACAATTCATTCCAAAACGACATGGTCCACACTACCCCCATCAATGTCGAGGATTGTATCAAATAATATGATAATTCAGATTCAGAATATTAATATTAGCGCCACGGTGTAATAAAACACTTGCAGCATGTCGTAAACTATTTAAAAAAATTCAAATGCACACTACACAATCACAACATACCTTGACGAATCCTTCCCGGTACGAGAAATGTGGCGTTACAAAAGAAAATGCTTACATGAGTCAAAAGATGTTTCAATCTATAATTATTGTGATCGAATGTTCGCTCGTAATACACGATTCCCGAAAGCTCCCTGTTTATCTCAACCCATTAGCAGCTTCGTAAAATGCGGCACCAATGGTATTCTTCGTAATTGGCAGAAATCGAAGGTTTCAACGGAAATGGCGATATTTTTCAACCGTTTTAGGCAATATTATGGTACAAAATGAATTCCCTATATAACCATTAAGCAATTACATAATATTCCGTTTGAAATTTCTGTTACATGTGCTTGAATATATTAAGCTGTATTCCAAAAAAATCGTAATTATATTGCTCTAGTGTTAAAATGGAAATATATTTATTTAAATATTTTAAACCATTAATAACATTAATTTTAGACATTATTAAAATTTGCCGTTTTAAAAAGATAAGGATTGGCAAGAAATGTGCAACGCTTCACAATTTTGCATGTCATCCTTGCACATGGGTCCTGCTAATCTACTCTGTATCGTTTCAATGTTAGTATACGTACCGCTGAAGAAAAATTCTATTGGGTCAATGAAATACTGACATTTTTTGTATTGTAATTTTGTCTACGTCACCTTGTGAATTTATTAATACTTATCCGTTGATCAAGGCACTTGAAGTTTCCAATAATATTAACAAGACGTGACTAAATATTGTGGAAAAATGTAATAAATTATTGTAAAGTAGGTCCTGGTCCAGAAAATTTGAAATTTTTAAATAATCCAAGATGTCGGCGAATTAAATACTTGAAACCGTTTTTAACCAGCTGTTTTCAATTTTCGTGTGAAAAAGATCTTTTGCTTCAGAAACTGGCTAATAATTCGATGCCATAAAAAATTGCGAAATCTAGCTGGTGGTCAGATAAATTTTGAAAAAATAGGTTCGAAAATGTACAACAAAATCTTCTGAAGTTTCACAATGAAATTAAGTTTTTAAAATGAAGCTTGCAAATTCCTCGTAAAAAATGCTGTATATTTGATATTATTGGAATATCTAGATTTTCGTAATCTTGAATTATTTAAAAAAATTTGGTGTTCAGGATCAAGGTATAGTTAGTAACTTCACGCTGTTATTTTCAATGTGAAACAAATTACTTCAGTATCCTACCAGTGGTTTTACTTGAAGACTGAAATAAATCAATTTAAAACCACTCGAGACTGTTTTTTCAGTCTTATTTTAATACCTGAAATGAGCCCTGAAATAATACTTTTTTTTACAGTGGATCCCGCGAGCATCAATCAAATAATAAGCAATCAGAATCTTCTATTACTTCAACTTCAAAATATTGTTCAACTGCAAAAATATCAAATAAAAATGACAAATTTTCTTTTATTAGACAGCAAATTGGAAGTGGTGAAATTTATATACTTCGGTAAATCGGATATTCGATCATACATCAACTGTGTTGAAGTTCATCGACTGCGGTTGAACGTTCGAGACAAGTAAAATACAAGAGAATTCGTGAAAGAAATCTTAAAAAGAATAGACCCAATGGCCGTGTCATGTGACCAATGGTCTATCGTTATCGAGAAAGTTAACCCCCGACGACCCTAGGGGTGATCCCCGTCGCGACGAGCCACCGATCGACATTTTTGTCGCACCAAAGACGTCAATGACTTCCCTTATATATAAAATAAAAATTTTCCAAACTCGTAATTATACACAAGTGTTCAGAAAGAAGTAGTTACTTTTATCGAAATTCTCGTCAGACTATGAATATTTAGATAACGTTAATTGAAACTATTGAAACAAAGTACAATCCACCCATAAAGTATTACACAAAATAATTCCAAATTATGCAGATGAAATATGACTATCAACTACTAAAATTAGGATTTTAAGTTTTACCCTCTGGGATAGGTAAGGTGTAGGATTCTCATAAGGACATTAGATGGAATAAAACTGGAAGGGAAAGGCCCGAAGGCAAAACTGGGAAGGTTGAAATTATCGACTTTGCCGGTACTCCCTAATTTCCCTTGGTGCGTTACTCTAATTATAAGATTAATTACAGAAGACCCATAAAGTATGATGTTTAATTTTGTATGCGATCATTCCGTTTATTTTTCAACTTGGGGTAAAAACCGTCGTTGATGAAGGTAGTGCACTCGCTAGGGCTGGACATGACTCGTAATTGCTTTCCCACTTTGAACGTCTGCTATTCTTCGCAATACGAGATCTTCAGGATAGCCATGTACCTCAGACTTCTTAATGAAGGGCTTTTTCCATTTTTCTTTTTTTTATATCTCGCAACTTGCAACCTCTTTTAGATTTTCACTAATTTACTTTAGAAATCCGATTCACGACATGGAAACAGAGATAATTCATAAATGAATCATCAATATAAAAGAAGGATTAGTTAAACAATTATACGATAATAATTAATATTTTTCATACCTGCTTTAATTAAAAGTTAGAGGCTTCAGCCTGTCTAGTCTTTCTGAAAATATATCGCAACCATTCAGAATAATGGAAATCAATAGACAAGACAGCTCATCTCCCATAATACCTATAACATTTCCAAGAGAAAAATTTGCCCGTGTCTCGCTATAAGTTTGGCATCCATCGCGCCAGTGAGTAGTTCGGGAGTTAATAGCGTTATCCATTTTTTTTATGTTTTCCGATTTTCCTGGTGCAAGCCGAAAATAACAACTGGCAATAAGCCGGGCGGGTCGTCTATATGCAGGCGGCGCGAGCTTTTCCACATATTAAACTGGGGTCTGCGAAATAATATCTGCCGAAAAAGATTGCATCGAACCCCTCCTCTTTGCCCCAATCGGTATGAACAGACCTATCAACGTGCAAAACATTTATAGGTAAGCGGACGGATGCCAAGAGTATTTTATTTTTAATTCGAAAGAGAATTGACGCAGTTTTTTATCTTTTGTAAAGTTTAGGCGCAGTAAACTTAAATCATTTAACAATATTTCTTCGCAATTTCATTTTATAGTATAGTAATAAAAAGAACGTTTAAATTAACATTTTATTTGAGATTCTGTCACAATTTTAAAGAATTCCGTGGATGGGAGCAGAAGAATTTTTAAAACATAAGTTAATGGTGTACTTAAGGGTTGCCACATTATCCACGGATAATTTCGTTTTCCTTTTGCCTACTTTAGTAATCATCAATCAATGCTTTATATACCGGAAAAAAAAAGAGTTTGCTGAAATATCTGCTTCTAAACAACTGCTTTCATATTTAGGTTTCATATCCAGCATTGAAATCATAACATTAACATTTACTATTTATTACGAGGGGTAAAAAACTCTCAAATCAGCGAGATAACGTTCAGTGTTACATGTACGTTGTGCTCTGATTTTTCGATATCAGTGACGCCAAAGTAACTAAAATAAGGAATCTGTCTTATGAGCCTGTTAGAATAACATCAACGCAAGAGGCGAACGTTATTCGTAACGTTGGAATTACTCTATCTTTCTTGCAAGCTATAGCGATAAGCTCGTTGTCGCTAGCGGCGCTAGAAATGCCCAGTCCGATAGCTTCACGGATGATTTTTTCCTTACAAGCTAAGAACGGTTCCTTATAGGTTCGTTGATACCTCGCTTTTGACGCTAAGAGAGCGTTCACATATTATCTAGCGTTATTTTCGAACCTTTTTAACCCCCCATTCTCCATGTAACAGACCGTAACATTTCCTTCGGACCCCCTCACCCCTAACCGCAGTTACGTAACATTTTTTGTATTATGTTTAAAAACATAATAGACGTTTTCTAAGTAAAAAAAGGTTTTTCAAGATGAAGTGCTGTACAGAAATAAATAAAACAATATTTTTATGTAACACTTAAATTTTTTTTTAGTCACACAAATAATGAAATTACTTACAAGAAAAGAAGTATTACCAGTTTGCTTTTAAGTTTCTGTAAATATAAATTTTATAATATTCTGGAGAAAATTAGAGAAGATTTTTGAATATTTAAAACTAATTTAAAACTAACTCGAATTTTTCTTGAAATTTTGAAAAATCATTCAAAATGTAAAGAAATTGCCTTAAAATCTTCAAAATTTTCCTAGGAATTTTAAGAAAATTTGGTTATTCACTTGAAACCTCTCAAAATTCTTTCAAACCATCTAAAGTTTTGGTTTGAAATCGTTAAAAAAAATCTGAATTTTTTAAAATCTTTTACATTTTGAAATTCTTTTTCAATCATTAAAATCTTCTGAATATTTATTGAATTTACTCAATTTTTTATTCATTTTTTAATCATACCAAATTGAAACATTCTTCTTTAAAATTTTCTACTCTTTTTCGAAATTTAAGGAAATCTTCTGAAATCAAAATTCCTAAAATATCTTATAAGTTTTTATTATTTTTAAATCGTTTCAAAACGGTAGGAAATTAATCTTCTTAGTAACTAATTTACCTTTTTGGTAGAAAATACATGTATTTCGTTGAAAATTAATCTCTTTTTGGTAAAAAAATTAATCTTTTAGGTTCAAACTTCATTTCTTTGGCTTGAAATTTTATTTTTTATTGAAGATTAATTTTTTTAACTGAAAACTTAACCATTTAATGTTTGGTTGAGCATCAATCTTCTTCAGTTGAAAATTCATCTATTGGTTTGCAAATTTCCGTATTTTATTGAAACTTTGTATTTTGTGGTAGAATGTTAATCTTCTTGGTGACTAATTCACTTTTGCTTGAAAATTCAACTATTAAGTTAAAAATTCCATTAAAAATGAAATATTTGGTTCTAAATTCATGTATTTTGTTGAAAGTTATTATTTTTTGGTAGAAAATTAAACTTTTTGGTTGAAAATTCATTTATGTCCTTAACAATTAGTTTTTTAAATTAAAAATTACTTTTTGTAATTAAAAATGTAACTAAAGTTTTTGTCGAAATTTTTTTTCATAGACATTTAATCTTTTTCTTAGAAAATTTATTTGTTTGGTTGAAAATGTAACTTTTTCGTTGAAAATTTAGTTTATTTACTTAAAAACTTTTTTCTCCAACTGAAAATTAAACTATTTTATTCTTCGTTATAAACTTAACTTTTTTAGTTGAAAATTCATCTATTTTATTAAAAAAATTGTCCTTTTTTGTTAAAAAATTAACCTTTTTTGTTGAAAGTTAAATGTATTTGGTTAAAAATTATTCTTTTCTGGTAGAAAATTAATCTTTTTGGTTAAAATTTCATTTCTTTTGTTGAAAATTAGTTTTTTTATTGAAAATTTAACTATTTTGTTGCAAAATTATTTCATTCGCTTAAAAACTTATTTTCCTGATTCAAAATTAAACCATTCTCTTTTTTGTTGAAAATTTATCTTTTTTTAGTTAAAAATTCATCTAATTTGTTGAAAATTTGTCTTTTTTGGTAGAAAATTCATCTTCTGGGTTGTAAATTCAACTATTTGATTACATATTTATGTTTTTGATTGTAGATGTATCATTTTAGTTGAAATTTTATTTCCTTTGTTAAAAATGTACCACATTTTTTTGAAAATTCTTTTTTCTACTAAAAAAGTAGCTGTTCCATTTTTGTTATAAAATTGATCTTTTTCAGTTGAAAATTCACTTATTTTATTAAAAACTTGTCTTTTTCAATAAAAAAATTCAATTTTTTAGATAGAAAATGCATATTTTTTTGTTGTAAATTCAACCCTTTTTTTTTAATTCGTCCTCATGACTTTAAAACTCAAAATTTTGGATAAGATTTTTTTTTCTTCGTTAATTGAACAATCTTTCTTTGTTAAAAATTTAACTCTTACGTCGAAAATTCTTATTTTTTGGTTTAGCAGTTTTTTTATTGAAAATGAAAATATTGTTTGGTGAAAATATCAACTATTACACTTTGTGTTGATAAATCATTTTTTTCATCAAAGATTTATCAGTTTAAAATTTAACTATTTTGTTGAAAATTCCCTTTTCATTAATTGAAAATTAATTATTTTAACTGAAAATGTTATATTGAAATTTTACATTAATAAATCTTAAATTTTTGTCAGTTCTTTTTTAGAGAAAGATTAAAAATGTTACGTACTCGAGTTAAAAATACCACCCCCCCCACCCCATGCCCACATAACAGACCGTTACGAAACAAGAACCCCCTCCCCCTTTTGTAATGTTACGTAATTGCAATCTTTTTTATTCCGTATGACCATGTTATACACAAACGGTTTATACACTGGCCCGACGTGTTCCGAGCTTAGCCGACTGGTCACGAAGAGTAAGACTCGAAGAAATTCACACGTTGTAGTAAGCGATCGAATGCTATTTTTCCTTATTCGACGCTTATCCCATCGTTATTTCTCTTAGCGGCGCGTTGCGTACGGCTACACTTGTGATTTTTTTCCTTAGCCGTTGATTTTGAACGATTTTAATCTATGCGAATAATTTCATTTTATGCAATGAGAAGCTTATGTTATACATAACAAAAAAATTCTCTCGACAGTTACACTGCGTTAAGCAGAATAAAGCTATGCTTATTTTAACACCGTCTACAGATTTTTGATTTTTAAAAATCATGATTTTAGAGTGGTTTACCCCTCGATTTATTACTTAATTATAAATTGACATCATGTGAAATGACACCTACAACATTTTTTATCCCGGCGATTTGACTCCTGTGCTTCATCTACGGGAAGGAGAGGTTGCGCGTCTTAAGAAATGAATAACTAAATGATTTAAATAATAACGTTAACAAATTTATTAAATGAATAATTTGTTTAAAGTTATTTCATTTTCTCTTTATTTTATTTATTATTTATCAAAGTTTGCCTTCCTTCCTCGATGAGGGATTGCAAGATTCCATTCGCTTGGATTACATTTTTTACGGATGTTCTTTTTTTTCAAAAAGGAACAAGAATTTCCAAAAGCACATTCCATGTTTCAAACCTAGCCGTATCTGGACCATCCTAGATTATCTAGTATTTTGAAGTCTTAAGTATTGGTAGATTTGACCAAATATTATCAAAGATATATTATTTTTAGTGAGATTTGCAGCAGTTCAGGAAATTAAGGGAAATCCAACTCTGAAAATACGTCAAATTGGAATATTTTTCTACAAACACTATTTACAACAATGGTTATTCAGCGCTTTTTAATTATTTTTGTGATTAAACGTAATTCTTACATTAATAATTACATTGAATCAGCCTAATATTTTTAAATTTAAATCCATAAAGGTTAATGAATTTTAAATTGGAAACGTTAAGAAAATGATTAATATGTAAGATAGTAACTTTAGCCAATTTTTAAATTAGTAGCGTGTACATTTTATAAATTTCAATTTCTGTGTGTTTGAAATTGAATTCCTTTAGATGGTACAATTATTTTATTACAAATTAAAATCATTAATAGTTAAATAATTGTCAATTTATAGAAAATGTTCCTAGACGAATTATTTCGAATTGATACATTAAAAATTGCAGTAAAATCTCACGTTCAAAACGTTAAGAATGGTAAAATTTGCAAAGTTTTCAATGTCCAGTTTAAAAGTCTCCAAAAGTGAATAAATTTAAATTACAAGCCTTCCAAATTAGAGTAAGATATAGACAATCTATAAATAAGTATTGAGTACAAAGGGATTGTAAGTTAAATGGATACTAATTTTAAGGTCTCAGGTATGCCAGCCTCTAATCCGACGCGAGATATATTTGGTAGAAGAAAGTGAGGGGTAACGAGCTGGACGCAATGGTGGGGGTATACTCCGCAGGTATGCGGATGCGAGTAGGGCTATGTCCAGAATCCTCATTACAAGTATATGATATCAAGAGAGGATGATTAGGTTGTACCGTTGTAGAAGGTAACAGTGAAGAATGCTGGGAAGAGGTTTCAAAAGGGAGGGGGGGGGGGGCTAAAAGGAGCCAAGGGGGTAAATTGTCGAGAGTGGCAGCGAGACAAAATGGTGGCTGAGGAGAGAGGCGACAGGATGCAGAGAAAGAAAGAGAGAGGATGAGGATTGTCTACTACGCGGTCGGAATAAAACAATGCCCTTCCTCAAGAGATGCTGCTGTCGCTGCCTCGGGCAGAGAAAGAGGCAGAGTGGCTGCTTGAGACAGATAGCCCAGACTTACGTACACATCTATAGCCATACGCATAAACTGCTCTTAGATTCTTTCTTCTCTACGTTTCCAAAATCAGTGACCATCTCTATTTACGAACCAAACGAGGAGTCCTTCGAAAAGTAATATCATCTGACGCCAGCAGTTCGACAATATCCTCAAACTACCACGAAACTCTTCCTAACTTACACCTAGAGATCTCCAGAATGATGTTTGTGTTGTTGATCAGGGTAAAAAAGATTAAATATGATGTTAATTTTGTTGATTTACTGATCATATAATTTATTAGCTATCAAGCTTTCACTCCATGACATGGAGCCTCCTCAGGATAGTCTACATTTCTTCCACTACTTCTACTAGAATTTAATAACATACAAACGATTGTAAAAAAGACGATAGAAGTACAGCGCTAGTTACACATTCACATAAATATGATCATAACTTTGATTTTTCAAAAACTAAGATTCTTAGCTATGAGGCTAATAACAAAAGGAGAAATTTCAAAGATATGTTCCATATAGTGAAACACATTAACTCAGTTAACAAAAGATCTGATATAGAATACATTAGAAAAATGTATCATAGTCTTCTTTTATTAACCAACAAATTTTAAACAATATCTTGGTAATATACACATATCATGACATTTCGACAAATGTATTAAATTCAAATATTCGCACCTAACGCCATTTTTATTATACATACTCCGTTCACTCATTTCTTGTATACTATCCATTATAATATTATATACTACTTAACCTTTCTTCACACAAGTTACATATTCCACGTTTGACTCCATTTTGCAAAACTGTCATTTCTCCCTCGATCGTTAGAGGAGAACCATAAAATGGAGCACATTTTTTTTACTTTTTATAATGTAATCTGTTTTGAAAAAAATCCTGGAGAGGATAAACTCTAAATTAAAACATGGTCCTTTTTAATTATCTCTACAAAAATGATTTTACATTGTATTAAATAAGTACTCCATACTTTAAATTCTAACATCAAAATGTGGTAAGCTCTTTTAGGTTAGTAAATCATCATGCAATAATTTACATAATTTTTAAACTTAGGCATTTTATAAAAACCTAATGTAGTTTATTCTAGAATAGAAGAAATGTAAACTATCCTGAGGAGGCTCCATGTCATGGAGCGAAAGCTTGCTAGCTAATAAATTATATGATCAGTAAATCAACAAAATTAACATCATCTTTAATAATTACACCTAGAGAGTTGGAAAAACATTTTGTGTCCTACACTGAAAAAAATGAGGTTTCAAAATATAATTATATTGTATGGGTTAGATTTTTCGTAGTTAATTTTATTACATTTAGAGTAGAGATAACTGCGAATGAAGGATAAGGTTTACTATTTAAAACTAGAAAAATTGATCTGTGTAAAATTAACTTAGTCTACTTTTGGAACAGCTACCGTCTCATAGTAAAATGAACTATATCTGACTAATTTGAAGAATCTAGTAAAAGTAACATCATTCTCAAAGTTAAAATAACTATTTGTCCACACGTAAAACTAATATCTATTTTTATAGAAGTTATTACTCATTTGCGTTAAAAACATATTAAAATAATGCACAATGATACAATAATCAACGTAAATATATTAAAAAGTTATATTATAGTGTGATGAACTCATAACTAAAAACGTTATGAGTTTAGGTTACAAATACGTTGTAAATTGAGTAAAAACTCAAAATAAATCATTTCCATTATTCACAGAAGCACAAAAAAGGGGAATTTAAATATTATGAAACGTTTATTTAGTCAATGAAAAATATGTGCATCATTCTAAATAAATATTTCTTCCGATAATAAATTTCTGATTTGCAACTATTAGTAGTTTAGGACATATGCCGCTAGGTGCCGCAGATAGTATTATCTCGCAACAGAAATTAATTCTCAAGGTGATAAGTTAGCCATGAATTTTCATTTAATTTTTTTTGTCATTTTTCCCGCTTAAATTTTGCAATAATGCCCAAATGGTAACCCACAACAACTTCTTCCAGTCCGACCATTCTTCGGGCAGAGTACTAACCGTAGGTTCGCGATGTGATGATCTATGTCACCCGATATTACTATGCTTTCTTTGTTCTCAGCATCAGCACTGACTGTTAACATAATGTAACCTAATAATTATTATTATTACACTGAACTTCTAAACAAATGTAATTAAGAGAACTTGTTGAAATAACCATTTACCTTAATTAGGTTTACTTTTTGACAATAGTTAAATAGCAAATTTTTTTGATCAAAGTAGCTTTTAAAATCAGGTTGATTTTAGAAAATATTCTTGTTCAACTTATTACTTTTTATTTGTTTAAGTTACAATGTTTTTCACAGTTAAGAAGACCGTGAAACCCCTTTGAAATTACCAGTTTTACTAGTGAATTTAATCGAAAAAATTCTGGTTAGTTTAAATAGTTTATCCTAGTAATCCTTCTAAAGAACCATCGACACTAGTTAAATCCTAGTAAGCAAGTACCAGCTTTTTCTCAGTGTAGATACTTTCAAATGAGGACCAGTGCTACTTACGTTAGATCTGCTATAAACAGGTGTACGCTTTCAAGGCAAAACTTCAACTTACCTGAAAAGAAAAAAATGTGTTTTTATTAATAAGTCAGTTAAAAGTATTTGAAATCATAATAAAAAGATCAAGAATGAAGAAAGTTTGTGTGTACAGCTATTAGAGCAGCTTGTAAGTTACTACAAAAAATGCCAAAAAATGTCTGCAGAATTCAGAACACGAATGATAAAGGTTCTGAACTTGAGCTCCAGTTCAAGAACCACTCGCACCTCGACCTACGTGGGGTCACCGGAGGTGCGACTTGCGCCAGTCGAGTCGGAGACAAACGAATGCAAAAGTGGAAGTGCAAAGTCGTGTAAATCGGCCAATGAAATTCTTTGGGTTTCCAAATAGAGAATATCGTCTTTGGAGGGAGATTAATAACGAGAAGGCCATGGACCATCGAAAGCATAAATTACCGACTTGCTTTTACCATACATGCATTTTCGCAGAGAATTCCAATTTCCTCGGCTGGTTTCAAAAGCTGCAATTTAAATCAAAAGCTATCTTTTTATCAAACATCGAGCTCGACTTGAATATGTAGTTAAACACTGAGGCGAAAATGTAATTTCGAATGAACATGCACTGCTGGCTGAAATAAATTTTATGCTCATGTTGAACACGTGCGTAATGAATTGAATGATGTATTAAGCAAATGAAATCGTATGATACGAAATGTATAAAAAGAATAAAAACTATAAAGATTTTTCTGGCGAAAAAGCAGACTTTTTTTTATTAAATATAATTTTGTCTTTCGCAACAAACTTAAGAAAGAAAAAATGATAAAAAAATTCAGGTTGTATAGATTTGTGTTTCTGAACTCAACAATACAGGGAATATTCTAAGGAGAATTTGTGAGTATACAACCCCCATTTTGGATTTAAAAAAATCATTTTATTCCGTGTAACAAAGGAAAAGTATTTTATTATGTGCAGATTATAGTTTTTGTAAATATAGTATGGCTCGAATATTTCGTAAGATCTATTGCTCGATCTATTGTATCGAAAAGTTTTACCAGCAACAGAGGTATCATCATCGTGTTTATTTCATAGACAAACAACAGACTAATATTAACTTTATTTTAGTAGATGCATGTGTTTGACAATTAACCGTTAAACACGTTAACGCCTCCTAATTTGTGTTTATTGTTCTCGACAATCGAAAAGCAGGACCGCATCGATTATCCGGAACTCATTAATCGCGCGAGACTACAGCGTTGGAATTTATAGCCCATCCGACATTAAATTTCTACGATAGGCACTCGAGCGGCTTAACCTCATAGATATGTCGTGTTGTCCATTGCCTATGATCTTTCTTCTTTTGCAATGAAAAATTGATTATTTTAACAATTTCTATTAAAAATATATTTGCAGTTTTTTCTGGATTCAAATACCAGCTAAGAAAGACGCAAAGTCACTTGGGGAGTGTTTCTCGATACACGAGGACCTCCGTAAAGCAGAATATAATGTTACGCAGTTTCCACAATCATTTTTTATCATGAATAATCAAAAAATGTAATTTAAAATGTAATAGTCATGCGCAGCATACTCTTGCGTTTCTACTTATACCAAAAGCGCAGTTTTCAACAAAATGACATATATACGTATGTATGTTTTTCCGTTGTAGGGCAGCGTCTACGATGATTCACTTCAACGATCAATTTCATCTAAAAAGCTTACATTCGCGCCAAGAAATCGAATCTGCGGAATTCAACGGATATATTTTCTGCCGGATGTGTTACTCCCTCAATCGTATAATATCGTCAGAAAAGAGACGTTATTTCCAAGAAAATATTTGCTTGTCAGATTTATTCAAAGCTCGTATCAGTCAGACCAGAATTTTTTATCACGACTTGAAACTCAAGTTTTGGTTTACATTTTATATTTTAAATGCCTAAAATTTAGTCTACTAATTCTTTTTTGAATTAAAATATTATCAATAAAGGGTGTCTATAAAAATAAGTCTTTTGTTACGCATGCACGGAATGTTCACTTTTCGAGGTATGTATAGAATGCGGGAAGTGAACAATTTCGAAATCGTGGTAAAAAGCAGTTTGAAAAAATACTTTTTCTAGCTGCTGCGCTTGCGCACTTTGAGTAAAATTACTTTTTCTAGCGGTTGGGCTTGCGTATTTCGATTCAAAATTACTTTTGCCGGCATAGACATGAAAAAGTCGCATTTTGACACTTAGTTCCATGAAGTGGTACATTATATGGTTAATCTTCACAACTGCCTTAAAAAGACTTTATACCGCAGTTTTGATGCGCAGTTCGAATTGCGTACCAAAACTGCCGTATAAAGTCTTTTTAAGGCGATTTTCAGGAGTGCTCACCTCACTATCGATTTGACCGACTTGATTTAAAAGAGTGATTGTGAGTAGTGATTAGACCAACACGAAGTGATAAGATACCAAAAAATACTGATAAATTATTATAAATTAACATGAATTAACATCAATCAATTCAAATCAATATGAAATACCAAAAATGTATGGAAATTTGTTGATGTCCTAAATTTCCGTAAATTCCAAAAATTACCAGAAATTTTCAAAATTTCCAAAATAAACAACATTTTCTGTATTTTCTGGTATCCAAAACGTTTATATCTTATTTTTCTTTATATCAATGCTGCAAAAATTAATGTATGAGGCGCGAGTGTGAACTTTTTTTGGCTCGAGTGATGTTTGCAGAAGGAGCAGTCGGCTGGCCTACCGCTCACCTTCAGCTTCGTCTTCAGCTCGCCTTCAGCTTCGGCTGCAACTATGATTCGCTTTCTGTTCACCTACATATAACTGACTTCTTCTGCTGAAAACATCCTAATCGCATAAAAAAACACTTTTACGTGTCTGCCAAATAATAGTATATTGTGCACCAAGGATGCGAACTAGTCTTTTTACGAATGAGAGTTAGTTTGCAAGAACGATGCGTAGCCGAGGCCTAGCCGCGTTATTGCAAACACGCGAGATCGTAAAAAGACTTCGCTTCCTCGGTACACACGATATTTTATGTAATAAGAGCATCGACATATAGTAGTGAATCGCTAGATGCGGCCGCCAGAAGTGAAATAGGGAATAGAAAGAGAGGGAAAATCGAGATAGTCGACCTGTCTTTTTCTAAATATGGTGATTGGTTCTACTCATCTTCCATCTGCTTTTATGAGAAAAGAATCAATCCACCAACCGTGATCCTTAGAAAAGGATAGGTCCACTTTCTCGATTTTCTCTCTCTTTCTATTCCCTATTCCACTTCTGACGGCCGTTGCTGGCGATCAATGAATAAGAGTATGGTTTCCAAGGTTCCTCATGAAATTACGTCTCAGGTTTAAGGTTAGTTTAAAGAGACAAGTACTGCGCAGAACAGTGCGCCTTGAGGCGAAATAACGAATGCACATACGCCGCGGCCAAGTGCACTATCTCTGCGTAGCCGATAAAGTACCCGATCTCCAACAAAGCCATACTTTGCTGTTCCAAGTTTGCCATAAAATACTCATAAATTACCGATAAACTATCATAAATTTCTGAAAATGTCCGAAAATTTCTAGAAATTCATTGATTTTTTCCGACAAGTTCTGGATACCTTAAATTTCAGAAAATTTTGGGTAATATATAAATTGGCCCAACAATTTTCAAAATTTCTCTTAATTCTTTATATTCAAAAATTTCCGAAAATTTCTGGTAATTTTTGGTGATTATACCACAAATTTCCGGAGAATTTGTTTTTATTGTTTATCAAATCGAAAACTCCTTGGATTTGTTACATCAAACATCGTTCGCAACAGGTGCTGAAAGTAGGCAGTTGTAGCTCTTGTGAAGTTTACAGTACATCGGTTCATCTTCGGATCGTTTCCAGCTCGTCTTCGGCTCGCCTTCAACTCGCCTACAACTCCCCTTTGATTCGCTACTGCCTCGTACAGCAAACTTCACACTCGTATGAAACTAACTACTTTTCGCACTTGCAGCACGATATACTATAATATTTTCAACTGCCCATGAAATCTGAAAAAAAATGTTTCGTTTGAAGAAAAAACGATTCGGTTGCTATAGAAGAAACAGAATTTTGTTCTTGCTTCCAAAAAATCTCGGATTTTGTTTGCATTAACAAAATTTGTCTTCATTCCAAAAAACGTTATTAAAAGAGTTCAATTATTCCTAATGAAACCAAAAAATTTAGTTCCTAAACTTGACAAAAATGTGGTTCACAAGTTCGCTATTTTACAATGATTGCATTCTGTTAGTTGACGAAACTCTTCAAAGTTGGTAAATTACGTTTTGACTAATTCGGAGTTGGTACAGAGTTTTAAACAGAGTTAGCGTATTTATAATAGAGTTACATATAATAGGGAAATTGAGTACGCGCCGTATGCGTCTTAGCGTCTATTAACCTAAGTGTAGAACAAAGAGAAGACTGAGAAGGCTATCGAAGCTACATTGTCACGAATATCGTAGATGGCTTCACTTTCAGACGATCCGATACGATCGAGGGGACGAAGTCCTTCTGTTCCTCAAGGTTAATCAAGGCTCCCTCACATGCTAGTGAATATCATCCAATATTCTGAGAGGTGTGCAAATATTCAACAATGGGATTGGGATAAGCACATTGAAGTAATTGAGGAATATTAGGGAAGCTTTTATTTTACATTTTTATTTATTTATTTTATTTTTCAAATATGAACCGGGGCCCTAAATAAAACCAAAAGTGAACTAAAATTTGATACTATGAAGAAAACTAATTCACGTTACTTTGTCACCAAACGTGATTCCTAAGGTTGCGCAATAAAATCCCATCGCCGGAAGTGTTCCATGTTATATTATCAAGTTGATATCCAGTAACGACTTAACTTCTCGCAAGTTAATTCTGCGAGTATCGTTACAGACCTCAGAAACGTCGTTCCAACTGTTTTACGATTCTAAAACGTGCGGCAAAATCTTATTTTGTGTACAATCACCACGCGAGAACTACTACACACACTTCTGAATACTCGTCACCCTGGCATAAAATCAGTACTTATGTAGCGATAAAATCGACCGACAGCGCTCTAAACTTGCAAGTTCTTAGGTTTATTTCCATAGAAAAAAAAAGATTTATACAATCTTGGTATAAATAAATTTTGAGATAGAATGCATACCAAATTCTTATTCGGGGAAAACGTTGAACGATTTCGATGAAAGAATAAAAAGGTGACGTTAATTGTTCACGTAGCAATTAACTTTTAATGTGAAAAAATATACTAAGTTCTTAACGGAAAACAATTCGCAAGCAGAACTGTAAGCGCAGTCAAGGTAAAAAAAGTATTTCGTGATTAGCAAGCGGTGGAAGACAGCTTGCCTCGAAAAACTGGATTAATTAGCTCAGGAAGATTCCCACTCGTTTCTTTCTCGCTTACGTTGCACAACCGCTATTTCTTCTTACTTCCCAGAGTTGCTGATTTTCGAGGAATTTTTCTTTGTACATTTTTTCACCGGAATTTCTATATTTGACCGCTAAGTTTGCTAAAAATGTAAATTACGAAAATTTCACTTATAAACCGATGCTTCGTCGACTTAATGATAATGACAGACGAACATAGCCGACTTGCCTTCGTTATATTAATAAATGAAACCACTAAGTCTCTCGAACTTACAAGACCTCACAAAAGGACAAGTACCTCAAATTATATGCGTTTTGATTAAAGTATTCTAAAACCACTGTGTAGCATAGCATTTCGTTATTTAAAAGTTAATCAGTAATGCGCATAACACAAGATTTATTCTTGATTACGACTGTTGGAAGCTGGGGATGAAAGAAAATTGCTAGTCCAGAATGGTTTAGAATTTAAATTTACGACTCGGCACTTTGTTACTGTCAAATAAACTGCAAGGTTGTCGCAGGTGAAAGTTGCAATTCTCGCCGTAGAACGAAGAAAAGGCAAAAATGTTAGATATGCTTAAAATGATGTTTTGCAAATTATTTCTAAATATATATTGCAAATAGGTATGGATTCCTTAAAACTGCTTGCTTCAACATTTTTTTGTTTCCCAACAATTATCATATGCCAATAGAAGCGCAAAACCTATAATTTAAACCCTGACTCTCCACCTTTAGTGCCATCTTAAAGCAGGAAGTGCACCTCAATGAATTACAGCCATGAGAGGTAGGACCAACCCCTTCAGAGATCAGGAAATCCGCTTCGTGTTTGACCTAGTTCACGCGACTGTCCATCATCACCATCAGTCCACTTTTTTCTCTTATATCCAAGAATAAAAACTAAACACTAGCAGGCTGAGACTCAAGTTTAAAGTTTCTCTATTTCTTCTTTTTCTTTAACAATTTGCATGCTATTTCTGGATGAGAACAAAGACGACTTTAAAAAATTATTAGGCACCGTTAAATGAAACTGTTACTGCTCTAATATTGTAAGTAATACATTTTATAGTAATATCGTCAGTTGATATATACTTAACAGTAAATGCTATTTTAATACTATAACGATAGAAGAAGATTCATTGTGAGATCAGCTTTGACAAAAATGATTTAAAGGTTAGACGCACATCTGTTTTAAAATAAGTGAAATATTTCTTCTATCAGACACCTAAATTTGCTTTCACATAAGTTTACATTTAAAAAAACACCCTTGAAGGATGACAAAATTGGTAATTGTTTACTTTGATGACTTTTCCGAATTTTGGAGCGAATGGTTTGAAACCCTTTGGAAAATCTTATTTCTGGTCCAAAATTCACATATATGTATAATTTGGAGGATATCCCAAAGAATTTAATATTTCTCCCCAAAGAATTAAAAATCTCTAAAAATCACGTTCATATAACTAATTCTATTCTCGCTCTGTTAAAAGCAGATATACTATCGTACACATAAGAATGGTTCTGTGTGTTTTACACTATTTTCTAAGTTTAATATACTTTGGACTTGAATAAGGTTAAATTTTCATAATTGAGTGATGGAATAAGATTTCATCTATCGGAATATAAAATTTGCATGCTATAAGTAGGGTAAGGAGGGGCAGCGCCGACCAGTTAACAGTCAATGATTTTTTTAAAGTTAATAAGATATGGAATTGATCCATTTTTTCCCATTTCGAGTCCTACATTATTGTACATCATATTTCTATAAGTAACAATTATATGAATAAAACAATGATTTAATAATTGAATTATTTCTGACAAGCTGTATTTCGTCGGCTTTGCCCCACACCGGAGGGCAAAGCCAACCGCAGCTTTTTATGAAAATCAAAACATCTGAAGAGTGGAAAACATGATGTTCCGCGTCTGCGGTATTTTATGTATTGGAAAAATTACCTTTAAACATATTCAGCAAGAAGAATAAGTTATTTTTAATAAAAATAGTGATAGTTGTGATATAACCTCTTATTAGTTGACATTCAACTAGAGACGGAGTACGCGCAAAGGTTTCTACCGTACCAGTACAGAACACCCGCTCCACCGACCGGATTGAAAATAATAATATATAATAGAGTTTCTTGCATGTAGCCCAGAAGATAAGTGGCTGTTCTACATTACCGATGACTTATCGACCAAACTTATGATACGTTTATAACCTAAGCACGTGTAAACTATTATTTTGGTCGGGCTTGTCCCACTGGTGAGGCCTCAATTATTTACGATATTAAATACACTTTGGACTTGTATTACGTTCAATTATTATAATGACATAATGTGATATTGTTTTATCTGTCAAAATATCAAATTTTCATACTGTAAGTATTGCCATTAACGTCGAAAACTTTACATTTCTGCCAGCGAATCTTCCATTCTTTCGTTGTCAAAACTCTTTTCTGCATAATTTTTCTTTTACAACGTCAATTTTCAAGATATCAGTAAGTAACGCTATCTCTATAATAAAACAGATTTATTTAATGCAAAGTAGAATGAAAATTGTTAAATAATAGCGATGTTATAAGCAAAGTTACCTTTGCCCCACCGGTCGGCGCTGCCCCTCCTTGCCCTATTTCAAATAATGTTGTTATATTCCGACATTTTCAAGATTTAGGTTCACAGCACAATTTTTATAATAAAATAGATTTATATAATGCTTAGAAGAATTAAAATGGTTAAGGAATAACGATATTATTTTCAAAAACGCATTTGCCTCTATGGTTGCCTGTGCCTTGGTCTACCCTAATCAACACGAATTCATTTCAGATTAGAAAATACTAAATTCGAATCTTTAAAATTGTATAACTTTCTATTTGAGAAGAAAAAGCTGTTCTTATTGAATGGTGATTTAACAGTAGTTCCAATAAGCTGTGCACACCAGTTTTGGACATCAAAGGTCGTTTGGATTTCATGACACTTTTGTTTTATTCGTTTATCAATTAGTTTAATGTAATAATCAGAAAACTGCAGATTTAATGAAAATCTCACGAAGGAATAATTAATGAAAAGTAGGAAGCGAAATGGATAGGACGAAAGGACTGTTTGCTCAGTACGTAAAAGCAGCGAACGTGCTTTCAGTGCATCAGGTATTATGAGTTTTTGATTAGGCGGCGATATATATGATGTTTACAATGATTTTATCTAGCAGGGCTTGCATATCATGCAAAGACTGGTTGAGAGGCGGACACTGCGAAAACACCATTAATTTACGTGCACGCCTCAACGTTTGTTTAACGTATTTTGGAATGTATAGAATATTCATGACGCTGCAAGGGATTAAACAGTGGCTGACACGGAGGTTTTTCCTGCATCTCACGCCCACGTGACAAGGCAGAACCAAATAGGGCTTTTTCTTTGTTTGACGTCGACTTTAGATACGGATTTAAGAGTTGCGAAAATTTAAATCCGCTTAAATTTAAATGTAACCGTCCGCGAAGAAAGGGACCTAACGCGGAAAAAATCGATTTTTAGTTTTTTACACCGAACGATAGTTTTTTATTTGCTCTTTCATAATAGAAAATATTATTCCTATATCTGAAAAACTCGAATTGTTATTAAACTGTAAAGTGAGGCCCTCTGATGGAGTTCCTGTGTCCCTTTCTTCGCGGAGGGTCACATATTAGAAACCTACTGATTCGTTATTTGATCAGAAATATTCAGTGGTTAATATAGTTTAAACGTTTGATAAGAAATTCAGGCTTATCATGTCAGGCAATTATTCAAGAACTTCGAGATATTTTTGCAGTCGAGAACTTTTGGTTTTCAATTGTTTAATCTCATCCCGTCCCCAGTTGAATATGCAAGCAAGATCGGGCAAGGTTCTCGATAATTTTTTCATTTTGAGTTTTTGACATTTCGCGCAAATCTCAAAAATAAGGTAGCAGAATTTGCACATTACGGGAGTGGAATCACGACGGATAAGAAGGACGAAAATAACCATCGTTAATTTCAAGCTCATCAAAATAATGATTCGATAATAAATCAAGTAATTAAGAATTATAATTTCACAAAATCTAATCAATTCATTGATAAAACATTAGGTTAGAATCAAATTTCTCATAACCACTAAAACAAGAAAACAAATATAAAAGTTTTTTAGACAGAAATAAAATTCATTTTAGTAACAAAACTATTTATAGCACAATAATGCATATAAAATATATGGTAAATGTCCCAGTAATCGTGGCGATCCCAATAACCGTAAAACTTAGTTTTAATTTGACTGTATTGTTACAAAATATGTTAAAAGTAACATTTAGTAATAAAAACCATTTATTTTCAGCATTTTATAGTAGCGAATAATATTACAATGCATTTAAATTGAATAAAAAGGAAGAAAATTGGCGTCATGATTACTGGGACGTTTACCTTATTATTTTTCCAAAAATTCATTATATTTTTTGCGTAAATTTGATTTATATTCAAATACATTTTATTAGATTTTCTGTGCTAAGAATCTTAATTTTGTTTACAATTTTCTAACCTAATGGTGTTATAAATAAAGTGGCTAGTTTTTGTAAAATTATTTCACTTCAGTTAATATTAAATTATTATTTTGATGACCACGAAGCTTCCAATGGTCTTTTTTGGACTTCTTGTTTGCTTTCATATGATTCCACTTCCATATTTTCCAAATTCTGATGCATTATTATTAGTATTATACCATTAAGCCATTTCCCTTTTGGGGTAGGCGTGACTTGCTCGGTTTATTTTTTATATTTACGAGGGATGTCAAATTCTAAATTTTATCGAGAATCTACCCGATCTGGCTCGTTTTCCGAGATTCTTGACCAAAATCATGAGATACGGGACTACTTCTCGCTGTCGTCAGTCGGGATGGTTCCCGAAATCGATGTTTTCTTGTCTCGTCCCGCCCGAATGCATCTCTAATTTTAGCAGAATTTCTGTAAAAGAATAGGATAACAAACGTCATGAATAAGATTTAATCTTTTAGTTTTTTAAATATTATATTTGTCCCTTAATGATATTTGGAAAGTGTCTTCTGTCGCGCTTTTACAGAAATTATCCTGGTGCAAAAATTCTGCAAAACGACTGCATTTATTCCCTTGGGTATAATGATAAATAACAGATGAAATGGCTCTTCGATAGAATGTTGTTTTTCGCGCGAAGCGTGTTATGAAGGGCCTGTCCGTTTTCATGATTATCATCGCGCAAAGCTCCTAATTAAACGATGAAAGCCCCATTTCAATAGTTTGCTCAGTTGCTGCGGACGCAATACTATACACTTCAAACAATATTCGCTGAAAAACATGGCTTGTTTTTGCTTCTGCAGGTCAAACGTATAAACTTTGAAAAAGCTGAAACATATGTAACGTGAAAGGGTGCTATGAGTTTCACGATCACTTTTCCAATACGTTTTAAAAAATAGATGCATACGTGAATGAAAAGGGTTTCCGAAACAGAAATCCAGAATATCAAAACAATTCCAAAATTGGAATCCTTAAGTGGTAAGTCACTGGTTATGGTTTGAGACGTGAAATTATTCAATACCTAAGTATTCAATTTAATATTCACAAGCTTTAAAGTCTATTTCGTTTTTTTAAGTTGTTAAATTATACTTAAAATCATTTGAAATCGCATCTTATTGTAACATCGCTATGCATCGAAATGAAAAAAACAACTTTTCCAATTAAGAACGTCAACCCACAGATGATTGCGATTCGCAATAAAAAAACTTTATTAACCCTTAAAAGGTGACCTTTTCTTGAACCCTAGAACGTTGATCTTTGTTCCCATTGAGGCATAAAATTTTAACGCGATTGTTAACCACTATAAAGCCAGCTCATAGCGCAGGAACGAGGTAATAAAAATGATTTGCCCTCACGAAATTGGCCATTGCTTGCATAAATTATTTTCTATTATCCACAAACAGACCCTTGCTAAATATTCGGTTTTACCTTCAGTTGTTTTTATGTCACTGTTATCTCGTTATATGAAGTTCAGTTGTACAGATTCGCACTCGATAGCCAATAGTCGCAAAAATTTATACGCTCATCGAATTGGGGAACATTAACACGAATGTTATTTGTTACACAGGTGTACCTACAATATGTACATATGTTTTCACTGCGAAAGGGGAAAAACGGCTCATGTGTATTTTTCAGTGCTACCCTGGCAATTAATTCGCTTTCTCTCTTGACACCGGTTTCTACCCCTCTGCAACCATTGACCTATAAATCAACCTGTGTGTTTGGACCCCCGTGCTTTCGTTTGTCGAATCGGACTCACCTAAATTCACGTTTAACTGCTGAAAACTCCTTCCAACGAAGTTTATCGAATTTTCTCGAGTTACCGTTGCCTCTGCAATCAAACGAACGAGTCCAAAAAACATAATTTTTAGGTATTTGCTTTTAGAGTACTCGTACGTTTTAGTTATGTTTGATAAATAAGAACTTAAATTGACATCTTAGAACCGCTAATTTTTTTGATTTAATTATATAGTAATAATTTTTTTAGACGATGACAACTCAAATTGAAGAAAGAAATTCCTAGCCATTTTCTAGTTGCTAAAAATTTATCTTTGTCATTAAAATAAAAATCTTTCTACTTTTAAAGATAATATATTTTCCCCAATAACAGTGCCGGAACTTGCGACTTACATGTTCGTTGAGAAGAATCTAAGTTGTTATTTTCTCAATTGTTGACGTCACCGTGGACTAAACAAGCTTTAGTCTACTAGAGAACTAAGTAATGATATACGCATCAGCCAGGTACACCTTCTCCCTGTAACTTTAGATTTTTCTCAGCGAGCATAGTCGTACGTTCCGGCCTGTGGTGATTAGGGAAAGTATCGTGTGCTGCAAGCGGTATACGTCGATCACCAACATGCTTGTTGACAATCGACTATATCCCGCTTGTTGCAACATGTACTATTTTACTAGAAGTATTCGAATTTAAACTGCAAATTGAAATATTTCAAGTGCAACTCTTCTGAATTCGAAGCATTTGGAATTCAATACATTTAAGTTAGAACTTTCAATAATAATAAATCAGAAACCTTATAACTTGAATGAGCTTCAGGGCATGTACCACACTGTCTCGTGATCAGTATTTTGATAGGTTTTTTTTTAACTAACAAAAATCCCAGTCAAAAAATAATTTTACTGTGATTACCCAGTTTTACCGGTCACACAAATTGCCGATCATTTTTCAGCTTTTTTCGTCCAGCTTCATTTGAGATTTTACGCATATTTTCAATCGGGTATTAGCATGTAATCTATTTCATGCAACAGCATACACATTTCAGATCTAATAAATATTTAACTATGCTTAGATTGTGCTAATTCGTATAATGTTTGTTCATTTTTATGAGTTGCATGTGGTATATATTTTAGTCAGAGATAGCAAACTCGGAAATTATTTATGCCAGACATTTATAACTTCGGAACCAATTAAAATTATATTGTTTATGGAATACGCATGAAATATGGTTGTGTAACTGGGTCATATGGTAGCAACTAACGTTAAAGCGAGAAATTTTAACGTTTAAACGAAATCAAAAGCAATCAGGTGTATGTATGTATGTATACCATTAAGCCATTTCCCTTTCAGGGTAGGCGTGACACTACCCGATTCGGGTAGTGTTTCTAGGTGGATAGTTTTCTTGTAGTTATAAATAACTACAAATTTGGGCTCACCACACCCATAATATGCCAACAGCACACAGTATTCTCGAATGGTCACCTATCCAAGTACTAACCGCGCCCAACGCTGCTTAACTTCAGTGATCTGACGAGAACTGGTTTTTTCAGCGTGGCATGGCCGTTGGTGTAATGCTGCTTATACTAGAAATATTTAATATTTAATATGTATATAAATATTTATTATAAAATACTTTTTTGATTAACTTATACAGTAGGTTTAATATTTCTAATATTGTGTTACTTTTAAGTACAATAATTACAATAATTTTTCGATTTTTTTGCACCAAGTTCGACCCAAGGGTGGAATCTAGGAAAAACATTATAAAAAAATCTTAACAATTTAGCAGAAGAGGGTCATCCACAAAAATTTTGTTTGCCTTATACTTGAGTTTTTTATAAACTTTGACTCCCAAAGAATTAAAATGTGAAATTAAAACTCAATTTAGTTTATTTATTAATTTATAATAATTTATTAAAAAGTGATAAAATATCCACCGTAAATGTCGATTTATAAAAGAAAACATGTGGCGCCCTCACGGCTCGAAACACGTGGTGTGACGTCACGCGCCGTCAAAACCGAAGAAAATACATGGTCAGATTGATAAAAACAAACTAAATAATTAATAATCAACGTTTTTTGGCAAAAAGGGTTTATTTTTATGAAGTATCAATATGCCTGGATACGTTAAAGCCAGTTCGGATAATTTGCAAAAAGTGAGTACACTTAAAATAAGTGATTTCTGTGCGAAGTGCTCCAGTTTCAATGTTGCTGAGACTCGAGGAGTGAAAGCGAAAAAGTATTCAAACTGGTGTATTGTATTGAATTTAAAGTTATTTATTTGATCAAGATTATAATATCGTATTTATTTTAGTTTAAATAAAAGAAATAGAAAGGAAACGAAATAATCGAATATAGATGCTATAGATGTTGACATAAAGCGATAGCTATACTTTGATTTTGCACTTGATAAAATATAAGAATTAAATATATATTCGCTCTTTAGCGGAAACTCTTTTTAAAAAATAGCAGCATGATTCCAAAGTTAAAAAATATATAATTTTATAATACTTGTTGCGCAAATAAACAATTTGATTTCAAGGTTAAAGTGTACATACGTCCCGGCATCCCATATATATAACACTGTTGAATATCAGTAAAGTACGGGTTTCATGTTATCAAAAAAGCATATTTGATAGTTTTCTATTTTAAATAAAAATATTTTCTTACGTTGAAATGATCTTCGCAACAATATACTGTTGACGTTAAAGATGTGGTTATTAGGGCACATGTCACGACGAACAATTTTGTACCATTTTTTTCGTTCCTCACCTTTGGGTATAGATATGAATAATTTTCCTGAATTTTTGACAAACGTGTTCTTGCATGGAGGCACAAAACACCAATGGTAGTGCTGATTTTTTTGCATTTTTATGAAAAAAGCGTGAATCGCCCGGCTTATTTACAAGCGTTTGGCGGCTAGCTACGTCACATCAAGATGGCGGAATGGGCGCGACAGAAATAGGAATTTTAAATGTGTACAAAATTTTCTTTTTCAAATATAAATTCGAAAAAAAGTTTTTGTTACACTATGCTGGTATTATTAGTGATTTTAGAGCATATATTTTAATATGCAAAAGTAAAAAAAAATGTGGATGACCCTATACTATAGAGTAGGACTTTTAAAATTAGCTAAAGAACTTTGAAAAATGTTGATTATTTCCAGAGTTATTCCGATGTTTCATAAATTGACATTTGCCTTTAGCGTGGCCATTATGAGGAAACAAAATTTCATGCTAATATTATAAAAAATGAGGCACTTTAGCAAAAGCTGAAAAAATAGGCGTGTAAATAATTTCCACTGGTAGTGTACATAAAATTGTCAATCAATGCAAATTTTAACAGGTAATACACTAGTCAATTCCTATCAATCTGAGTTTGCAAAAGAAGCAGAAAAGTACTAAAATAATTAGTAAAACTTCAAAACGAAATAGCAATACAAATTTCCAGGCTCTTCTACAAAATACCAAGACTTTTTCAGGTTTTCCAGGTTCTGTAGCAATCCTGAATAATTTATAATAGAAACACTTTTCCCACATTCTTTAACAAATGAATAACAATAACAAAAATTCACTCAGAGACACAAGTTTTCAATTTTTCATACACTGCGTTTCAGTTTGAAAATTTCAACGTCATTGAAATAATTTTTCGTATAGCAAATACTAAATTTTACACCAAACATACGAAGCTTTGAAATAAGTTGTATTATAGACCAAAAATTTTCAAAACTTTTACAAGTGCTCATGAGATTTATGTCCCAAAAAAGTACTGCTGAATTAGGACTAGAGTACTAAAACAGTTCAAAATATGTGCTGCTTTAGCAGGATCACTTTTAGACAAAAATACCCAAAAAGTCCCACCTAATTTTTTGTTCTTGACATTTTTACAAGTTTTAATTAATTTTTTGAACATAAATTCCACGAGAACTTTCAAAAATTACAAAAAATGGAACTTTCTTAGTAATTTTGTCCTGAAGATATATTAAGGCTCGAAAAACTGACAAAAAAATAAAGTGGGACTTTTCTACTACTTCTGTTCTAAAAAAACTCCCATTGAAACAGCATATATTTTTTACTTTTTTGGTACTTTAGTCCTATTTAAGCAGTATATTGCGACATAAATTCCATGAGCACTTGTAAAAATGTTGAAAAATAAAATGATACTATAATTTTTCAAATAATTATTAATACAAATTTGCCGTTTTTTATGGTTGCATTCTTTAGTCAACGTAGTTCATTCAACAGTTTACACTAATTCACACAGTTTTTACTGAAGCAGTTTGCATTGTCAAGAGGAATTCTCTTCTGAAGGCAGTTAGAAAAATCCATTCAGTTTGGAAACATAAACAAAACAATTTCTCTCGTCGCCGAAATTCTCATTTGAAATTTAATAAAGTTTAGTAATATTCTGGTGTAGAAACAAACGTTTACATCAAATATCTGGCATACTGTATGCCTATATATATAGAAGGAACGATTTCAGCCGGAAGGCAGGTACAAAGCTAGGGGTGGAGCCACCGAGGAAAAGTTGAAGCATAACTTTTGAGCTTCATGACTGGAGAGTACTCGATCCGTAGTCGTGACTACTCAAACCAAATAATTGTTCTGGAAATGGAAGTACTTACTTCAAACGAAGACGAAAATCGGAATTATACGGCAGAGAGGAGACCTTACTTGCTTGTTCGACAAGTCTCTCGACATCTTTTATATCTTCAGGTGAAATTTATTACTCAGCCTCCCATCGAATCTCGATAAAATTACAAACTTCGTCGTTTTCGTTTATAAGAACAATAAAGTAGTTTAACTGCAATAACTCGCGGTTCAAGAACTTATTAATTTATTCACTTGACAGAATTCTTAAGAACATACTCTTCATATTCTACTACTCATTGTAATGTTAAATACGAGGTTAAATATTAAAATGACAATATAACAATATTTTTCATGAAATTTAATCAATGCATCTTTTTCAGGGCAATAACTTTTTCTTGTAACCTCAGTTAAATTGAGTAAAATGTTTTAGTAAAAAGTTAAATCTTTTAATACCGCAGACCATGAACTCCTGCATTGTTCATAAAGCTAGCTAGATTAAAAATTAATTTACGACTCCAAAATATACAAAGTTCCTTTTCCTAAAGCGCTTATAATTGTATGATGTAACCTAGTTCTGCGGAAAAAAAGTATTTCCTCCTGGGAATTTAATTTCCCTCTGAGGAAATCATTTTTTCACTCATTCGTAAATCTGATTCTTAGTTTAAACAAGGACACTGATTAAAATGTCATGCAAGTGACCCTAAGCTACACGGGGAAAAGGCTTCCTACCAAAGGTAGACGATACACCCGGTTACAGGTGCAGCCTGCACTGCAGCTGTCTGTAAACCCTCCTCGTATTATTTATACTGCTTGCAATATGCTGTCTGTCCTCATTTTTTACACCGGGACATTCCGAGGACCCAGATATATTACTTTTAACATGTATATACGATTTTTACGAATTTCGAGATCGAAGGCTAGGGGTACATAAATATTGCAATCGGTGTACATAAATTATTGCAATCAGTTCGCAATAATTTTGAAATCACCTTGCAATCATTAGCAATGACGTTAAATTATTTGCAATCACTTGCAATAAAAGCCTCTTAAATCATCTTGAAAATATTTCAGTTATATATATTCAAATTTGAGATTACTCCCTTCTAATGAAAAGTGCTTTAATTGCTTCCTCATGGAGGGAGGTTTATAAATATCTTAATTTTCTAATCTTCTTTTTTGACATATTTTTATATAACTCAACCCCAGGAACTTGGAAATGCAATTTTTTAACTGTCCGTATGTCCGTATGTCCGTATGTGTATGTAACTTTTTTGTGTTTACCATATCTCGAAAATTAAAAGAGAAATTTTAAGAAAAAAATGTTTACTATATGTTTATATGAGAACGTCTTATTTGATAATCAAAATACACGGATACTATATTTCGCATCTTCGAGGTGCATCTATCAACCTATTGGGGAACATTTTATAATATACTAGTAACGATTTATGAAGTTTTAAAAAAATGGTTTATTTTAAATATATTGTTTATCTCCTTTATATCGGGAACACTTTTTTAATATTGGGAATACGGCAGGACTGTATATGTGATGTATATTTGTTCGCGTTTTCGAGACTCATCGATTGACCTATTGAACAACTTTTCATGACCTTCCATGACTTACCAATATCGTTTTTTAATTTTTAAACAAAATTACTTATGTTGTTTATAAAAGGAATTTTTTTATATTTTTACTATAACAGAAGTGTATTTGATGCAATGGTTCTCGTCTTCCGGACGCGTATATTGACCTATTTACGAACCTTTGATAACCTTTTATGGTCAATTAATAGTAACTTATACAGGTTTAAAAAAAGGTTACATTGTTTATGTGATTTTTTTTTTTAATTTGGAATATTTACCTTTTTTCAGGATAGACCAGGCCTACCTACTTCTTTTTCAGGACGTATTAAATTTTTTTAAAACTATTTTTATACATATCCCTCCTCCCCATCATCTACTGAAGGGCCTACTCACCTATTTTTTACAATCTTAGGCCTGAATATAACAATATCGTAAGTTGAAAAGTTTTTCTTCGTGACCGAACATATTGATTGACCTATGAGGAAGCAATATGCTCATAAAATGAGCACAAATAAATACACTCCTAGTGAATACACCCATAGTATTTTTCAGCGGTATTTTGAACTTGTTTAGCTTTGAAAATTTAAATTTCGAAGTCTTTATTCAAGATGTAACAATCACGAATATTTTAACAATGAAGTTTCTTAAATTTCAGATACTGTAAATTATTATAATAGTTCAATTTCATAGATGATTACAAAATTTTAATTTTTTAATTTAAAAAGCATTAAGTTTAAAATTGTATTAAAAAATTTTATTAAATTTTAATGTCAGAAGCATATTATGAAATGTACTAAGAATTAATTTATGCTACGTAAATATAATATTAGGCTTATAACTTCAATGTAAAATGTCAATTCTTGAAGACTTAATAAGATTCCAAAAAGTTCAATCTGAAATTGCACAATGCACGTTGAGGAATAGGTACTTCAAATTACGATACGTGGAAAATTCTGAAAAAGTTTCTGCTTTCTGATCTTATTGCTCGTATAACAAGTAGTGGACGACATTCTGTTTGCACGCAGTGAATATGAGATGCTCGTACCGGGCGATAGAGCGTTCAAGAAAGTGAATGAGCATTTTTTATCACCCCCAAGAGAGCCGCAGAGGGAAACAGCGTACGACATGTGCGTTAGCCCGAGTGACTTAATCGTAACGACGGCGACGTACACGAAACCGGACCGATGCGGGAAAGCATAGCTGACAGTGTTAATTTCAGATGATAGATACCACTTGCAATGCAAATGAGCCTCACGGCTCACGCGATACTTGTACGTGCAACTTAGCAACTTTGGAGGCGTTGCATGCAACCTGTACCCTGCTCACTTTCCCCTCTTTGTTCCGCCCGTAGGAAAAATAAACATTCATTTACAAACAGTACCAGCAAATTAGGGCAAGGAGAATCGACGATATCTAGGACGCATTTAATGGCAGTGGTAATTTTATGACAAGCATAAATGGAATTAATGAAGGCGTCTCATTCGATCACCGGAAATAAGCAGCGCTTGTCTCGGGTAAACTCAGATGGGAACCACACACTGGGAAAAAGCACCTTTTTGGATCAAAATAGTCCGACAGTACAATTCTTAAAGGAATTTTAAATTCTTTTTTTTTAATGACCGCAAGTCTTCCAGGTATGAGTGAATGAAGATATTTCACTCCTACTAAACCAAAATTTGTTATTTAACATCAACGTTTTAACTTTCTTTGTGTAACTTGTCAGTGATACCATTTATTTCAGGACTTTCAAAATTCATTAAAATAGATCATAAGTCATTTCCATAACTAACTAAAAATAATTTCTAGTGGTCCCATTAAGAAAAAAATTTTTTAATGTTATAAACAAACAAATTTTTTCGTGATTCGCAATGATTAGCTATTTTGAATCCATAGCTTTGGTATGAAATAGGACAGATATTATTGTGCGCTTATAATTAGTTAAAGATAGCTGCTGTTTACCTATTATTTAAAAAAAATTATAAACAAATGTACAATTTGGTCATTTTTTCATGAATAGGCTTCATTTTATTTGCGGAATTACCTCGAAATGTCTTGCCAAAGACTCATTGCTGTCATATATTTCATAGCGACAAAAAAGGTTAATCATATAAGCCATTTTTATAAACAAATGCACATTTTACTAGTTTTTAATAGGCTTCATTTTTTGTGGAATCAACTCGAAATGTGTTGCCAAAGACTCCTTGCTGTCATATCTTTCATAGTAACAAAAACTGTTAAATATATATACAATTTTTCTGAAATAATGTATATATTTTTTACTATTCTTGAATAGGCTTCATTATTTTTTATAAAATCAACTAGAAATTTCTTATCAAAGACTCCTTGCTGTCATATTTTTACATTCTCATTCTAATGAGAAGGTATTGGTTTTATGTAAAATTTGACATAGTCGGTTTTCATCAAATCTCCACGTTTCGAGACCCCCTGAGCTAGAAAAAACGATTTTTACGAAGGTGTCTGTCTGTCTGTAGTCTGTCTGTCTGTCTGTAGCCACGATAACTTTCGAAAAAATGATCAGATTTGATTGAGCTTTGGCACACTTTTTTATGGCCCAAAAATAGAGAACGAGTTCGTTAACCAGCTATTTTGGATGAAAATCCAAAAAGTGAGCACATTTTGAAAATTTTTGAGACCACTTTTTTGGAAGATTTGAAAATTCTATGTACGGTTATTAGTAGTACGCAAAATGACGAACAAAATATTCTTATGACTTTTCGTGATAAAAAAAAATTACTGGAGTTATAGCATTTTCAAAATTCCAAAAAACAAACGAAAATGAACATTTTAAGCCGAAAAACGCACGATATGAAA
The DNA here is from genome assembly GCA_932195095.1 of Andricus curvator. Classification (NCBI taxonomy): domain Eukaryota; kingdom Metazoa; phylum Arthropoda; class Insecta; order Hymenoptera; family Cynipidae; genus Andricus; species Andricus curvator. The sequence goes on along the minus strand of CAKNYM010052731.1, from coordinate 104,599 downwards.
AAATGTCAAGAGGAGAAAAACGTTGATTCCTGAACACCCTATAATATTTTCATAACAACTTTTTGAATTTTTCGAAAAATAAAAAATTCAAATTTTGATCGCACAAAAAATTAATGAAAAATCAAAAAAGCCATTTTGCTGTAAAACTATGCAAGATACCAGAAAATATCATCTTACCAAAATTGTGCACCTAAAAAAGATCTACACATTCCTTATTGTTCACTTTTTGATATGACGCGTAGTTTTTGTTTTATTCGTAAAAAACAGCATTGAAAATAGAAAAATCAAATTTTCAGACGAATATTACCAGCTACGAAAAAATGACCGAAACAAAATTTGTTCATCCAAGGAAGAGGTACAAATTTATTCTGACTCATGTTTCGATAGGATGCGTGGTTTTTGTTTTATTCGTGAAAATAACATTGACAGTAAAAAAAATCAAATTTTTGAAAAAACAATGCAAGGTACATACGAAAACATATAAATGAACAAAAATTGTGCATTCAAAAAAGACTTACACACCCGTAATCAATTTTTGTGGTAAGAATATATTCAAAATGAAAAATTTAACTTTTTTGATAAACGGCACAAGCTAAAATAAAATGTTAACTAATAAAATTTGTCGCCTGCATTATATGATTACTTTTCATTTGAAATCAAATACAAATTTAGTAATTTGTATATGAAGAACATATAATACGAAGCACAAAGTGCGCGCTCAGTGTATTTACCAAATCGCACGCCGTAAGTGCGCTCAAACTTTTTTGTTTCTATCATACGGTTCAAATGATTTTCAAAGCAAATATCGAGCGCGAAGCGCGAGTGTCTGGATGAGAATGTGTTCCTTAAGGTCGATAGAACCTTGAGTAAATAAAGTTCCTTTTCAGTCTAAAATAAAAATAAATTTAACAATCACATAATATGTAGAGGTTTTGATAATTTTATAATATTTGCAAACAAACTTTTTCTTTTCATCGATGTCGAACACGAAGTTCAAAAATCTAGAGGAGCCTAGCGTAAAGCGCGATGCAAATACGCCCGAGCGCGTAGCGCGAGGTGAACACATAATCGAGCGCGAAGCGCGAGATAAATATATGATCGAGCGCGAAGCGCGAGATCCAACAGTCGCGCGCCCTAGGCGCGCTCAAACTTGCGAGCGAAGCGAGCCGCGCGCGAAGCGCGCCATGAGAATGTGCCCGCGAAGCGGGCAGATTTTTTTAAATTGCAAAAAATTGGTAACTATATCAACAATTTTGATAAGCAAATGCACTGTCCGACCATTCGATAAGCGGTTATAGAAAACCAGAATCTCGACCCGCTGACAAAAATGGGTGAGAGTATGATAGACGTCAAAATATGAATTTTTTAATCAAAATTATTGATAAAATTAACAGTTTTTTCTAGGGTTGAACCAACAGATTTTTGACCGGCGGCGGCAATTTGAGTATTTTGATTGGCTGTGGCTCGACGTCATGACGTTCGCGTTAAGTACATTTTTAGCATATAGATATGAAAATATCAAAATAATAGGTAGGAACAAGGTATCAATTTCCGACATAAGATATTTTTTTTATAGGCATATTTGAAATCCACTCTTTTGATCCTAGAATATGTTATACTTTTCTTTATAAATATCAAATATCCTACATAAAATGACCGTTGCCAAATTGAAAAAATTCCTAAATAGAAAATCTATTCGGTTCAATTTGTACATTTTCAACTGTAATCTATTCAGATTTTCGCGTTCATTATGAACACCGGCGGTAGCGGCGCAACCGCCTAAGTTTTTGTCATTATGAAAAATGACAGCTAGAAATCTTTGACCAGACATTTCTACTTTATTCCGCAAAAAAGAAGCTTATTCAAAAATGTGCATTTGTTTATAAAAACGGTTGGAATAATTAAAAGTTTTCGCACTTTGTACCATATAACTGCAAGAAGTCTTCGGCAAAACATTTCGAGTTGATTCCGCAACAAAGAAGCCTATATTTATGAAAAAATGGTCTAAATGTGCATTTTTTAATGAAAATTGTTTAAATAATTGGCAAAAAGCAGCTATTCTTCACTAATTATAAGCACACAATAATATCTGTCCTGTTTCATACAAAAAACATGGAATTAAAATAGCTAATCATTACAAATCAGGAAGAAATGACTTTTGTTCATTAGTTTCTTCATGTCATTATAAAAAAAAATGTTTCTTACTCTAAACCACTAAAAATTATTTTTAGTTAGTTATTATATTAATTTCCGACTTGTCTTAATGAGTTTGTAAGTCTTAAAAGAAATGGTATCACTGTTGTTAAATAAGACATTTTGGTTTACTCGGAGTGAAATATCCGTAGTCATCTTGGTTATATCTGATAGGCTTGCGGTCATTTCTAAAGAGAAAAAAAAACCATCAAAATCCGTCACGAATTATACGGTCCGTCAATTTTTCTCCAGAAAAGATGCTTCTTTCCACTGTGGGCAGTTGCGTCGTGCTAGATGGAGTATTTATCATCTTTTCAGCCAACTTCACTCTCGAACTAATACTAATTATACAAAAACTGGCAAACTATTAAAAATCTATTTCTTTATTGAATGGAGCGCTCGTTTACCCAGCAGCTGAATTATTTCATAGTATAATTGTTTTACAAATATTTCATGCAACTAACTTCATATATAAGGTATGCACTAGTGATCGTCACCTTAAGCCAAATTGCAAATTAAGAACGCTTATAATTGTATTTAAAACACAATTCTCATTTCCACAAAGGGCTTAGCCGATTAAAGCAGATATAGAAAAACTCAATTTTGACCACTTCTCATGATATTTGATTGGAGTCAATTTTTATTCACGATAAAAATTCAAATTATGCAAATGCGTTAGTTATCGTCAGGCACGTAACCAAGTATTAAAACAAGAAAAGTATACTAATTTGATAGAAGGATATTTAAACTGACCTAAAATGACATCTTTTATCATACGCGGCAAGAACGAGTCTTGTTATACGAAAAATACTGGGCCATCTGACGATAACTAATGCAGTGACGATTACCAGTGCATTTACCTTACTACTTAAAATATGTATTTTAAACGATTTGTTTGAAATAAATAATTTTTTCATCAACTTTAAACATCAATTGGACACTCTAAATTAAAATTCCGAGACGACTCTGTCAGCAGATTTGAAGAGCCATACATCGAAGTGCAGGCTGACGTTGTATATCAGCCATATGTCGTGTGGAATAGTAGAAGCCAAGTGAAAAAAAAATTTTAAAAACAAAGGTTAACGAGAAACCCGTTTGTGGTTTGGAGTTCGGCGGGTGGTCTCTCGTCGATGTGTTTCGATCAGGAATGGGGAAAACCGGAAGAGGGTAAGGGTTGTCGCCAATTAGCCAAGCAGGTTGGTTTATTGCTTAATGAGCTAATACATGGCTTAATGAGCCGCGTTAACTTCAACGTAGGGTAACTTTTGCACAACGATTCGTTCCATCATCGATTCGACGTTTGAAGATTTATAAATCTTTCCAACGCGGAGACGAGAAGCAAAAGGAAGAAAATAATTGAAGAAAAAATGTACAGGAAAAAAAACACAGTGAAAAGGCGAGATTTAATCTGGCAGAAACTGATAATTTATCACCAAGTTCAAATTAGGAGTGAACTAATTAGAACCGAATATGGATTTCGTTGCTCGACGATTTTATTTATACATGTAATCATGGAAAGAAATGAAAATACCAGGAACTTAATAATTTAAGTAATTAGCATCTAGTAAGTGATAAAAGGTATAACATCTTACACTTTGGGAACTTTAGGCACTTACTTAGAAGTTTTATTACAGCGATAGAAAAAGTCATTTTATAACTGACCTAATGGATATGAGAATCTTTTAGCAATCGGGTCTTGCACGTAATTAAGAAAGTCTGGGAGTCAGATAGGAAAGTTTTTAGTACTTCTTTGCACTTTCTTTCTCGTTAAACGAACGTAATGACACGATGAATTGATCGGACTCAATCTCCGACTCTCTTTCTCTTCATCCCGATTTACTTCTCTTAACAGCTATTTACAAAGTAGCAGGCCGTAGTCTCTCCGTCCACGTTCCGTGCGAGCTTGCCGAACTTCGTAATTACGTTAAAACGGCAATGGTAAACTGTGCGTGCCTCCGATTAATCAGATGTAGGACTTTCAGACAAGAGGCCTATGTGTATATATACTACATCTATGGGGCGAAAATTACGTTGATCAGAATGGGAATGTGAATTATATACATGCATGGGATGAACAGAATCGGAAACATGAATATAATGTGACTACATGGGTAAAACTATACTTCTCGTTAAACACAATAAAAAAAAGTCTTAAAATTTAAGATATCATACTTGACTGGAATGGACAAGCAAAATAAGTAGAGAACACATGTTTTTCCTTTTCTCTATGAAAGAAGATTGCACAAAGATTAACATTCTTGCTAACAATAAGACTTTTTTTAAATTAAGCTTTTTTTAATTTTAAACTCTAAAGAATACATGACTTTAAATTAAAGCGTTCTGAATCAAACAATTTGGTATTCCACACTCTCGAAATAAAAAAGTTTAACATTTTCTGATGTGTTTTGAAACTTCGATGCAATATTCATAAATGAAAAATTGGGAGTAGAAAGGTTTTTGCTAAGTTATTAAACATTTACATCAAGCCTTCAAAATTCAATACATTAGAGTGGTCCAAATTTATACTCGTACATGTAAAAAATGGCTTTCAATTTTTGGCGATCCATCCACTCCAATTTGTTCGTCTTCCTGAAAGAAACTTCCATATTTTTTCAAATTTTTTCAACATGCATTTTTTAAAAGTATTATCAAAGTATTATATAAGTATATTTCGAAATATTTTTCAATTGATTTGTAATTTTTAAAAGAATTATTATTTGTTTAAACAATTTTTCCCCCTGTAAATTGTAAAAAGGTTATTAATTTTCGGGAACAAATGAAAAAGTTGATGAATTTCAAAAGTTGCATTTCTTCTTTAACATATTTAGTATTCATTTAAACAATTTACACTTATTTAAACAACTTTTTCCCCTATAAGAAGAATAAAATTTTCTTTTTTTACGTCTGGGAAATTTATAATTTAGAAACTTAGGATAGAACCTAATAAAAACGATATCTTCCAGACTAATAGTTAAAATTTATTAAAAAATTTATTTAAAAAATACGAATCGATTACGTTTCGAAAACCCAGCTGGTTTCCCTCATCAGATCTTAAAACAGTTTTAAAACTTCCGTGTGTATTTCTTTATGTGTAAGTTCCATATATTTTAAAAGTATAAATTTTATGGGTAGTGCTGTAGAATGATTTGAATTTTTTGTTCTTGTAATGAAACTATTGTTAAAATTATGGTAAAAAAGATATCTACAGCACTACCCATAAAATGTATACTTTTAAAATATATGGAACTTACACATAAAGAAATACACACGGAAGTTTTAAAACTGTTTTAAGATCTGATGAGGGAAACCAGCTGGGTTTTCGAAACGTAATCGATTCGTATTTTTTAAATAAATTTTTTAATAAATTTTAACTATTAGTCTGGAAGATGTCGTTTTTATTAGGTTCTATCCTAAGTTTCTAAACTTTTTCCCCTGTAAATTGTAAAAAATGGTTAGTTTCTGTAATTTTTGACACAATTAACGAATGTGCAAGTAATACATTTTTGTTTACATTATTTGGAAATTTTTTAAACAATTTTTATTTCAAACAATTTTTTTTCCAGTGAGAATCTTGAAAAGTTCCTACTTCCTGAAATTCAAAAACGCATTTAATGAATGCTAAGAAAAATATTTTTTCTTAAAGACTGTTTGCAATCATTGAAACAAATCTAATTTGTTTAAACAATTTTTCCTCAATAAATCTTGAACAGTGACTATTTTCTGGAATTAATGACGCAGCTGATGAATTTTAAGAGTGATATTTTTTGTGGAAAATAGTTTGCAATTATTTAAAAATATAATAATTATACACTTGCGCCTTTTCATAGGAAAGGTGGCGAACATTCTAGGTTTTTTCGAATCTCTTACACTGTGTCGTTTATAGTTTATTATTTTATGATCTCTGCACTTATACCCTTAATTTTAAAACAATCATTTTTTTTTTTTTCAGTGATGATATGGATAATTATATTTTTTTGAACACTTATCAAATAAAAATAATTAATGTGAAGATAGTGTAGGCCTCTTCTGTTTTTAAAATGTTTTTATTACATAATCGTCAACATTTTCGACTCGAATCCGAGTCCGTTTCAAGGCGCAGTTCACACAGTACATTCGTCCTGATTTTGTTCGACTTGTTGGTAGTATTCGCTGGTTATAATTTTGCATATCTATATATAATGACCTAAAACAATGAACAGTAAAATGATAACCAGCGGATACTACCAACAACTTGAAAAAAACCATGACGAACATGCTGTGTGAACTGCGCATAGAAAAGGACTCGGATCCGATTCGAAACATGTTGGCGATTATTTAATAAAAACATCAAAAACCATAAAAGTCCTAAACTATGTTAATATTCAAAGCTACTGGAAAAAATAAAAACAATAGTAATTAATGTTAAGAAAATTAAAAAAATATCGTCTTTAGCATTCATTTCACCCAAAATCGAAAGTCATATTTTTGGACCAGTCTAGTAATACACGTGCTCAAATTGCCATGAGTTGTTATTGACAGTTTCTAGGTGGTTCTTATTAACAGTTGCCAGATGTTGTAATTCACAGATTGTAATTGACCCTTTCGAGAAATTGTCTTTTACTGTTGATAGGTGTTGCTCTTGTTTTACTTTCTAGAGGTTTTTAGGTTTTTTCTAGAGGTCTTTTACTGACCCTTGTCTTGGGTTTGTTAATACTGTTTCTAGGGGTTATTACTATTTTCATTTCTAGGGGTTTCTCTTGACCTTTCCCAGGGATTGGTAAGAATCTAGCTGGGAGTTGTGTTTCCCTTGCTTGTGTACCATGATGGTTATCGTGAGTGCATCCAAATTGACTTCGTTTTTAATTGTTTCTCTTTTATGGTATAGGGCAGACTCTGCATTATTAGTAATTGCGTATATCTTTCTTTCTTAAAATAAGATCTTAACTAAAGTAATTTAGTTTCCTTCATAGAAGTTATTATTGTAAAATAAAAATAAAAACACACACAGAATTTTCCATATTTAAAACCAAAAGTATGTCTAGGTAAACTAAAGAAATCAACTTTTATATATGTTATCTATAAGAAAAATACGGCCACCTATATCGTGTATACCTGAAGTGGCTATAGCCATTTGAAATTATTTCAAATTCGCGGAAGTGTATATATATATCCCACTGACGTAAAATGGTTAATAAAATATCAATAATGACGCGGAAGAGACTACTATAAGTACAAACGTAAGGCGGAATAAGAACTGAAAAGGCTTCGATCATAGACTAGATGACGGTATACTTTCGCAATATGGTGGAGTCAAATGTGCGAGGAGGAATAGTTGAAGTACATCAGTACTACAGGGTAGCCAAGTTGAAATCTTGCATGACGGCTGACCATTGGCCTGTGGCGCGTGCTTGGGGCTGCATCGCACTTCTATACGTATCGTATTGCTTCCTCAACACGAATTGCGCAGCGAAATCACCACTCGAAATTGGAATTATCCTAGAATTACATTTTCCCGCACGCTCAGTAGGGATAGCCTGTGTATATTGATATACGACTGCGACCCAACACGGGTGTTAACAGCCCAAGAGCACGCAGCTCGTGATCCAAGTTTCGCTGCCAGTGTTCTCACGTGTCAAAGAAACAATAGATAATTATCACTCTTTCCACAATTACATGTGCCATTTAGTGCAGATAGAAAAGTCGTAAAAACTGGTGGTTCTAATTTGTTGAGGCAAGGTTCCTTAAGCAATTAGTTTTTTAGTTTTAACTGTGCCCAGATGATAAACTAAACAGCTAAAATTGAATTGATAGTCAAAACTTATGGACTTTGTTTCAGATTCTTTAAATTATAGATAAATAATCCAGTCTGAAATCAATTTGATTTACAATGCAACGAGATGAAAAGGGGACTAAACTACGAGTAGCTATACTCTTTCGAAAGATTACTTCTCTCCAACACCATGCCACCTTACGCCCAACAATGACTTCACTCACATGAATCTGCGAAATATAAAATCCTTAGAATCACCCTCGCTTGCATCACGCTCGAAGAATTTGGGAGGGCTGTAGAAAATTAGGGTATGTTGGTACCGCTTCCTTTCCATTTGTTCGTTCGCCGTTCTACGCGAATCGTATTCAACGTCCATTGAGTCAATATTGGCACGAGTTCACCCTACTTTCGCCATTGGCTCAACACTTGTCGCCAGAAATTCGAGAAAAGGAAAAATTGAAGCGTGCAATTTAAGAAATTTTCGGATCCATCGAAAGTTGACGCAGGTGTTGGTTCTATAACTTTATTAATTTTCAATTTTAGAATGTATACTGTTCCGATTCAAATTAAAAAAATTATGATAAAATTGTTCATTCCGAGGAATTATTTAGAAACTTATAATATGCAGAATATTTCTACTTACAACACGAAAGCAGCAGTATACATGTAGTAGGTGAAAACTTACCTGAAACAAATGAATAATATATTAGTAGAAGTTAATGAAAAGTTATTCTTCTTCTATTTATTCGATAATAATAGAATATTTATTAAAAAACGTTGATTAAAAATTTTCCAGTTTTAAGAGTTTTGAATTAAGCGATTATTATTATTCTGTATCCTGATAAGTTTAAATATTTTTCCATTCTAAGTTTCCAATATCAAGAACTCTATCTGCTACAATATAATGACTGAGTTTAAAACCAAGTATTTAGTAGAAGTTCATGAACAATTTTTAGTGAAAACAAAAGTTTAACTAAACCTAAGTATAAGAGGCTTTTTCCCAACTAAAAAGTAACCCTACGGAACTATTAGGGATTTGGACACTTGTAAAACTATGAAAGCAATCGACACGTGTTCTTTTATATTAGAAAAGGTGCACTGTAAAGGCCGAAAACATCCCTCAAAGGTAAACCTCGAGGGTATAATCAGGTAAGTGATTTAAAACGACCCGAGATTTGAATTCAGCGACCTCAAAAACCTCTTAAAAGTATTTTAGCTTTTACATCACTTGATTATACCTGAAATGTGAAAACCACTTCTAAACTTTGATCGGTGAGTGGCAGTTCCGTAGAGTTACTGTAAGTATTTTTTTAATCTCTTCGATCTTTACTATTTTCTTAATTTAAACGTGGAATTACGTTTAGGATTTCGTAAGCGAATCCCTTAAAATTTTAATCTTTTAAAATTTAGTCACAAATGCTAAACTTAAATCGTTTAAAATACTTTTTATATTAAAGTAATAATTAGATCTGCTTTCAGAGCCTTCATATAAGTAAACTGAGCTTTCTTTTAAAAGATATATTGCCATAAACCTAAAAATTCTCACTCACGTGCACCACACGAAAATTTTGCAAACATCATCCGAGAAATTTATTATTGGTATTTTACAGCTTATTACAATGTTTTACCAAATTTTCGATCCCGTACGGTATTTTTCAGCCAAATTCGTGTATAATTTTTAAAAGGAATTTTTAAGAATTTTTTTATTTTTCCGGTGTGCAAAGTTACTTATTTCTAAAGTGCGCATATACGTCCATTGCATCGATTCGCGAAATAGATATGTTTAAACGTGCTCATGCGCCAATATAATCCTCGCACAGTCTGCTGCATTGAAGCACTTTGCACATCATTAAGAGGCATAGAAGTCCTCAATTTCGAGCTGGATGTTGCAAAAAATATTATAGTAAGGGACATGTTACCGGATAAAATTGACTCATATTTAATCGAGTTTATTTTCATAACCAGTAAACTAAATATAATTGGAACAATGGAACATAATGTATTCTGTAAAAAAGTACGCTTGCAAAACACGGTAATTAAAAAATTAATGTATAGAATTCCTGAAAACAAAAAAAGAACCCAATGACCAAATTTGGACAACCACCATAAAATGCTCCTATTGTAATTTAAAAAAAAATTCAAAAAAAAAAATTTCTTTTTTCCTTGGACAAAAAATAAAAAAGAGGAAAGAAAAATGAGAAAATTTTTAATAAAATTTATTTATATTTATATTTAAAATAAATTTTTTATTTTTAACTTGTAATTAAAAAAGTTATTCCTTCGAACACAAGCGTATAATATTTCAGGGATATAATATTGTCAAATTTTTTTATTTTCATCCTTACGTGCAATAGCAGTCTATCGTAGAAAAATAGTGAGACAAACATGAAGAGATGGACGGGGAGGGGGAATTATAGGTTCAGGTACATAAAGAGTGTGAGACAGATATGGAGGAGTAGACGAAGGGTATGTAGAAGACAGGATATACAGGGCAATAGGCAATGTGGGGGGTTGATAGGGAAGATTGTTATAGTGGAATAGGGGTCGTGGAGGGAAAGTGGGTAGGGAGTTAAAAGAGAAGAGGTATATGGTGGTGAGACGGAAATAAGGATGAGAGTAGGGGATAAGGTTTATAAAATGTGAGGGGTGTATAGAGGTGGGTCAGATGGAAATACATGAATAACAGGCGTTCAGAGCGAGGGTAGGGGGCGGCGGTGGTCTAAGAGGGAAAGAAAATATAGGAAAAGGGGATATAGAGAGGAAAGAGGTAGTACGGGTGAGGGATATATGGGAGAGGAATTAAGTGGAATAAGGGTGAATAGAGAAGGAAAGGGAAAATGGAAATCAAAGGGCAATAGGTGGATTTCTGGGTGAGGGACAATAGGATTATGGGGAAGAAGGTACTGGGGAAGGGAGGTAGAGGTTTATAGAGGTATTGAAAACAAGTGGGTTATATTGGAGAGGCGTTTATGGGTTCGTGGGCAAAGGGTAGGAGGATATACATGATAGCGAAGGTAGGGGTCGAAATGTGGAAAGAGGGGAGAGAGGGATTTAGGCTCCTAAGGATCTATGAAGTAAAGGATAAAATGAGAAGGGAAAGGTGTTTATGAGTCGAAGAAAGGAGCTGAGGCAAGAGGGAGAAAGGAGCGAAGTTGTCAAGTAGAGGTGTTGGCACGAATGGAGTGGCAAGAGTCATGACAGAAGGTATAAAAAAGAATTAGTTCCTTCGCCTTTGAAAACTTTCTCGTCTTTAGTATAAGGAAACGGTTTCATGATCTGGAATGAAAGTTTTTTAGTTGATTTTCTTCAAAATATTTCGGTAAAACCATGAAATGTTCAGTACGTGTCTAATCATCAAAACTGCATAATTTCCCGAAGGATAGTATTTCGTATCGCTTCATGCGCACGTCACGTGATACGAAAGCTCTATTTCAAAGCCCGGCCGATCAACCGATATGCGTTTTACGTGAAATGCACATTTCAACGTGCCATTACATGCGTGGCCAGGATATTATGTAAAATTCGGACCGCGGGGCATCCTCCCTCTCTCGTTAGAAGCATCGCATGACATTAAGACCTGGGATGAGGCGTGCGGCGACCACCTGTGTAATTTCCAACGTTCCACGCAAATGCCGAGCACGAGCATCGAGCGTGAGGGGCATATTATAAACGCATTTATAACTGATCGTTATCAACGTTAATTGCAGCCTTTGGCAGAGTAGGGCGTGAAAATGGTTCCGGATCATCGACAAGGAAAGACGGGTGAAAAAACTTTACAGTGCCGTTGCCTTTGGCTCGACATGCACTCGAATGATCTTAAAATAGGTACACAACGTCGCCTCGAGCAAACGACTGCCACTCTCAACGCACTTTCGTTCTACGTGATATCGATCTTCATCTTCTAATTAAGGCATTTCTCTTAATTAAAATTTTACTTATGCAGTCGGTTCACGACTCTTAGACAGGCCCTTCAAATATCCCGACCAGACATGAAAATTATCAATGTTCAGGAATCTTAATTAAAAGCTCTTTTGTTCCGATTAGAATAAATGAAATATTAAATTCCTAAATAGGGACTCTATTTCAAAACGCAGATTTATGTTAATACTAAACCGCATTTTAAATATTTTGACTTGTTTTATTTTAATTCAAACCTTTTTTGATTCGGAAGACTTCAAAATTTACAGCATATACAATTCTTAAACAATAACTCAATTCAGTAATAACGTTTGAGTCTATTACAGTCTTTCAAAAAATTAAAGAAAAGGAGACTGCCGGAATAGGCTTCCGCGGAAATGAATTTGTTGGTGGTTGCACCGGGAAACGAACTAGTGTACAACACTTTCGTAGATTCCCATTTAAGCTGCCTTTTTCCAGGGAATTCAATTAAAATAGATGGCTTTGGTGAAAAAGGGAAAGAGATTCAAAGAAAAAAGTATAGATTTGTAGAAACGCGTCATCGAATATACGTTAAACCTTTTGTCACGAGTCTTAGAGCCAGTATCAATTTTGTTCCGTTGGTTCCAAAAATGTAAAAATATAAATCTCTAGATTTTACGAAATATTTCTCCACTCAATCAATAATTCCTTTTAAATCTGAAATGAAAAAAAAAAAGAAAATTGGGACTCTGATATTGAAAACGAGACTAGTCCAGACGGTACAATTCGAATGAATTATGGATTTGAGTTCACTACATGCGCTTCGCTTTTTCGACAAGAATGGGGATGGGCATTCAGCACAGACATAACTGTATCTTCCATATTCTGTTGAAGATCGGAAGAAAGACTCTCTTGGGCATTGGCCTGTGCCTCGCATGAAAGGGAAGTACGTTTGGTATCTAACTTCCTCAGAAGGGTCGAGATGAAAACCTTGTAAAAACTTTTACATCGCAGAACGAAAATTGCATGGAGGACAAGGGAGAAAAGCATGGATCTAACCCCATCTCACCTCCATTTCCCATTCTCGTATTTTTGTTTTTCTATCCCTTCGCCTTCTTTCGAATCCTACACCGTTTTCGCAAACTCCAAGAAAAGTGCGCCTGTTGAACAGTTGGGTACGTTAATTATGTCCAAAGTTCCTTAATAATCATCCAATTCTTTACTTTTACTAGTTTCACTGAGCAAAAGTATAATTTATTTCGAGTATTGCAAACCTACTACTTCCACATTCTCTTGAGACTTCATATTTTACTAATTGTAGCGTAAGAGAAAAATGTCAACCACTATAGCCTTGTGTCCTGCTTCAAAGATGATACTTGACCTACCTTTGGTTTTATTTAGCTAGCTTTCCTCAATGGAAAGAATGTTTCGTGGAACAATACGCTTGAACCATATTTTTGGTATGAGGTTTTTCATTTTTCTCTTGAAATGTATTATAGGATTTCTAATCATTTTATTTATTAAAGGGTGAGCGAAAAATGTGATAAACTATTTGCCGTTTATTTGATTATCTTCTCTTTCAGTAGAAGTGATAGTAAAGCCTTTAGCCGTTATAGCTCATTCGTCTGAATGAAAGCCAAAACTTGGACGAGGCAAAGATTAGAAGAGAGCAATATGCGGCTTAAGAGCGATTGAAAAAATGTCATTAAACGGTCAAATGTACCCTGAAACGGTTTCGATAAAACTTAGAGCTTCTTTTTATTTCCAATTTTTCGAAGCTGAACTGAGCACCTATAATACGGTGGCTCCCATGCTAGATAAACGAACCAATTTCCCGTGGCTTAAGTCAGGCGGCAATATTGCCGGTAGGTCTCTATTCGGGGAGAGTTTCGGTTTTAAACTCAATTCTCTGGGACATGATGTATCATTTTTGCCAATTTGTAACACCTTCCTCCTTTCGACTGACTCATCTTACTTCGTTTTTTTCACTTGTGCGTTTTACTATGCAGTTTTGGTAAGAAAAAAAAATAGATTAGAAAATCTTGTATTTTCACAATTAATAATTGTGACAAAATAGCAATACATCGCTAGATTAGGGTTTTGTTTTCATTATATATATATATTTTAATGAATTGTATTTTTCCTACAATTTTAAAATGAATTAAAAAAATTTGCCATTAAAATCTTTCGGCTTCTTTTTTGACAATTATGGAAATCTTTTGAAATGTTTTTAAATATTTTATCAAAATTAATTCTACAAAATAAACGATTATTTTTAATCTTTCCAGAAATCTTAAGACATTTTTTTATTCTCTCAAAATCTTTTGAAATTCTTAAAAAGCTTCTTTGTCGAAATTTTCACAAATCTACAACTTGTTTCAAACGTTTTGAAATCTTCTCAAGATTTAAGATACTTTCGAGTCTTTCCAAAACTTTTAAATACTATATACTTGTACAGCTGGCCGTACGAATAGAAACTTCGTATCATTTAATCGAAATTTCTGCTGTGATTTTGGTTGTTATGAAATGTAGAGGGAAATATCGATTTCTTTGTTTGTATCTTTAAGAGATATTAAATCAACCCTTAACATAAATTGAAACACTTTTCCTGGCAGGGGACGCCTCCTGCAGTTATTTTAAAGTAATTTTTCATTCCAATAGTTTAATCAAAAACTTTACAGTTTTTTTTGTTTTGAAATGTCGGTTTCCATTGCTTAAATCTTTAACGGGTGATAAAATAACCCCTAAACATAATGTATACACAAAATCGTGAATCCGTATCTTTCAAAACCACCTACATAGTTTATATTATCTTATCCTTACTATTTACAAATATTTACATCTATTTACATTAATACTTATATCTAGACTTACTCCTATATTAAAGATAGCGTAATTTTACTGTCGAGCGAGTAAGCGAGCGATGGAAAGCGAGAGATCCGAATCTTAATCTACTTACACTATTACATAACCATTACTTACAGATCTTTACGGTTACAATCTAAGAGACTACCGTTTCCTTTTTCTTTCACTTTCACTTCTCTTCTACCTCAATTTTGCCATTTTTCCACATCCATTCTTTCTCATTCGGCCCTCTAGCCCCTGCCAACTCCTTCATCGACTCCTCAGAGACATTCCATCCTCCCCTAGAATCTTTACAACATTCTCTTTCCAGCTTCCTTTATCTTCCATTCCTGTCCTACATCCTTCCCATACATGCTCCCATGTTACCTCTTCTCATTCACATATTCTGCACTTTCTGTTCTCTATCTTTTCCCAATACATTCCTCCCTTACCTCGTTTCCCAATCTAAATCTTGCTATTCTGGTCCATTTTCTCTCTTCCCATCCCTTTTCTAAATACTTCGGTACTCCGTCCTCTCCATGCCCTCTTTCCCGCTTTAGTACTTAATTTATCCCTTTGCGTTTCTTCTCCCCACTATACAGGTTGTCCCGCGAGTTATCCTTATCCTTGTAGGCGCGAGTAGAACAAAAAAAGATAAGTCGAAATGTCCTATAAACTTTTTGGGTCCGATACGTATTTTGGGACTTCCAGAGCTTTGAAATTGTATGTAGATTAGTCGCTTTTGTGACAGTGTGCGTGCATGGAGACCAGCAATCTTCAGCACCACTTCCCCTCTAGCGCCAAGTTCGCACAACTGTGCACGTGTACAGGTGTAAAAATGCCATCAGGGCACCTGCACAGTTGGATATAAATGACTGAAAGTGCAATTCATTTTATTTTATTTATTTCATTAATCAATTGGTAAAAGTTTGAACTCATCGAGCGAGCTTAGATTTCGCTTTTTTGTATACCTCGAACTGTAAAAAACTGTAAAAACAATGGACAGCATGTGAAGTTTCGTAACCCAAATCCGAGGTAAACGATACATTCTGTAATGGTACCATTCACACTATCAAAACTAACTTTTGTTGCAAGGAAATGGTACCCTGAAATTAGTGTTAGATTCACACTTTTCTTCTGCGTCGTCTTTTCGGCATGCAGTTTAAAAGTTATGTTATTTTGAATGCATCAAGAAAGTGAGTACCTCAAATAAAAAAACTTTCAGCTTCAAAAGCTTGCATTGTTAACAATTTTAATGATCCATCCGTTCATTTTGAAACATGAGAGAATAAAATGAGGACTATTATGTTACGTAATTTGGGAACATTGTAGAAGATATTAAACTCATGGCGTGTATTTTGGGAACAATCCTCGGAAGTAACACTTGTCGGAAGCAAAGCAGTGGATCTCTGACAAGACACGAAGTACCACGTAGCGTTCGGCTCAGTAAGTACATCGCTTCAGATGAACAAACGGTTCGTAGATTTAGTAAAATGAAACCATGAGTAGAGGACGAGTGAAGAGAGACGAGAATAGCTATAAAGATAGATAGATATATAGATGAAGAAAGAGAAAAGAGAGAATGAGTGGGATAATATTATGGTTTCATTGAAGCACTCGAGTCACGTTAACAGAGCTTCCTATTCCGCAGCCACAGTCTTTTGTTGCACTACTCGACCGGATTGCGCCCTCAGGATTTATCCATGATCCGTTTTTCCTCCATGGTTCCTTTCCTTTCTCTTTCACCCTTATTTCTCCAATTTCTGCTGTTCTGCTCTCACCCTCGACAGTCTTTCGCAAACCTCTAAGATGGCCAAAACCGCACGTTTGCCGATCGTATCTATCGATGGCTGATTTCTTTCCTTCCTCTGCTTTTATTTGCCACCAACGTCACTCTACGGAATATTTCATTTGTCGGGATACCACCCTTCATGAAATGCGTGATAAGCAAGAGAATTCGACAGCACAATTACGCTCCCTTTTTCTTCCACTATTATTTTTACTCCAGAGGGTAAATCATCCGTGGCGAAAAGTTCACGAAATAAGAAAAGTAATAGAGCGAGTTATTGAATTTCAAACTCATTATTATTGCCAAAAGAAGATAAGTTTTTCTCTGAAGTTTACTGAATCTGAATCACTATATCCACAGTGAACCCCATCACCGAGCCATTTTTACGACAAATATGAACTAAAGAATTCATTGGGCTCGAAGTTTCCGCAAAAGATGTTCTTTTATTTGAACCAAAAATGTGCAAGATGTACAAGAATTAAAAAATGAGATATTCCCGAATGGCAAGAAATTTACTTAGAAGGGGCCGTCCGCAAATTTCGTGACGCCAAAAATAGTGAAAATTGGCCCTCCCTCGTGACAGACCGTGGTTTGTAAAGCCCCCCCCCCCCCCCTCCGAAGGGTCATGTGGCGAAGTGTCGTACCCCCTCTCCGTTCCTATTGGGATATGATAAACTGACGAAAAATAAGAAAAATAATCAATTTCATTCGATTTACTTTGTTACGTAACGTTTATAAAAACCCTCCCCCCTCGGGCGTGACAAACCGTGACGTTCTCTCAACCCCCCCCCCCCCTTCCAGCGACACGAGATTTATGGACGGCCCCGAAAAGTTCAGAAATCGGACTCGAAGTTTATGGGATTACATAAGTTTATAGCAGAATACTTTCATGCGGGATTCAATGTTTTTTTAATAGTTCCCGTGTGGAAAAATTTCTTAGCAGTCTTGAATCATTCTAAAGTCAGTACAGTTTTTCTCAAGACTGTATATTCACGCAATACTAACCTGGCGCTACACTGATGCCGTCTAGTTTTGCTCCGTGTTTGATTCAAACCTTTCTTTAAGAACAAAATTAGAAACACAATATCGTCAAGTCAATCTGTTCAAAAATTCTATTCTTGAACAAAAAAACTCAGAAACATTATGCAACCAAAAATCAGTTATTTTGAAAAAACATATTCGAAAAGCTCAATATATGAAAAAGAATTGCATAGAAAGGCCTCAAAATATGTTTCCAAACAACGTTTTAATCGGCTCATTAGTGACAAGTATATAACTAGAGGAAAAAAGAGGGAGAGAATTAGGAAAGAGACAACCAAGCCATCCTCACTCTCATTACCTTTCTCTTACTCCGTCTTTTTTATACTACTTTTGGGAACCAACATGTTTCGAGACCTTTTAGATCTCCTCATCAGGGTATAGTTTTATAGGATACTACGAAAATATTGATCTATTTTTTGCTTAATATTAGTAATGTATGTTCATATGAGACTGAAACTTTTTAATGCCGTTCTCAGGGAATAGGTTTCTGGGTCAACCTTCAAATTTCTGATCCAGGCACAGTGATCGTTTTTCCTATCACCTTTATCCTTTCCGAGTCAGATTATTATAAAATAAAATTTAATTTATAAGGAGATATTTTTTCACCTAACAAGCTTCTGTTGTGTAATTTTGTGCACTTACAAAAGTTTAATGAAAATTTAATTTCTTATGATTAAAAACAATTCAAAATAAAAAGTGATATTATGATATCCTGGTACTTATCAAAAGTAAGGTTGCCAGAGGGATGTTCAGATATTACTTAATCATTTAAACCAAGACTTTCAATAAATGAAAGCATGACACCCTTAACACCTGCAATAATGGTTGTCTAAGGAAGATTCAATAGAATAGTTTCTTTGAATATGTATACTGTGTTATACTAAAATGCATAGATTTTATGCTTTTGACAATTAAAAATGAAAATTTTCCAAATTTTACTGTTTTTTATAGGGTAGAATTTCATTCACTAACTATCATTTTATATTGTAAGTTTTTTCATTAGAATTTTCAATCTTTAATTAATGATTACGAATAAGATTATAATTAATCACTAACTTTATTTTATTGATTAAATTATATATTATTGTATATAAATGAAGAATAAAAAATATTTGTTTTTCCTGTTCCTCAATCTCTTCAGTGAGTTTCACTGGTTGTAACAGAAAACAAAATTTTTGGTGTTGTATGAATTGTCCTTGATATTTCAGATGTTTTTAATCTTTAATTTAAAAATTCAAAATATTCAGAGATAATCTTTAAAATTATAAAAAAAAAAGGCAAACGAAACCTAGAGATGAAAACAATTAAATATATTGATTTTCTGAGTACTATGTAACTGGGATAATTGCATTTTTTTAAATGGGAAAATATTTCAAGGACCAGTTTCAGAGGAATTTCTCCAACATGTGTTTTTTATGACGTTAGACTGTCTCTAGTCTAGGAAGGGGGGTACAGTCAAAGAGGTTGGACTACACTGTACTTGAGTTCTTATGAAAATGGGCACTAACCAAAATCTGTCAATTTCAAAGGGAGTTTTCGTTCTTCTGTTTTTTCCTTTGTAAAATGATTTCAGTATTCAGCGTGACCCGGTACGGTTCAGTCGCTCTAGATGAAAGTTTAAATTTTCATAATAACCATTTTTTAAGAAGTATGTGCAAAATAAAATATTACTAAAAAAATACTGTTAGATTATAAAGTGAATCTGAACTGGAATTTTGAAATAGCAATAAATAAATTAAAAAATAAAGTTTTGAATTAACTTTCCTGAATTTTCAATAAAATTTCTTTTCATTTGATGAATTTGAATTTCCAAATTTGGAAGTACTTTAAAAATAAAAATAGTTTTTAATTTTCAATTTTAATAAAAATATATTTGAAATAATTCTTTTGTTATCATCCATAAACATTCGTATTGTGATTGTGACTATATAAATTGGCGTTGTGCCGATGGATTCCTTATTAGCATTCTGAAGGATAAAAAATGGAATATAGGACATAACAGCAGAAGGATAAGTCTTTGTTCTCTTTTATTGTTTTTATACTTGTAGCATAAAAGATGTCCGAAATATTACGGATTGACACGTACCGAAAATTTAAAGTTTAAAATTCGTCCAAGAGAAATAAATTAAAATAATGTAAATAACATTATGAAAAGAAATTTCAGTCTCATATGAACATACATTACTAATATTAAGCAAAAAATAGATCAATGTTTTCGTAGTATCCTATAAAACTATACCCTGATGAGGAGATCTAAAAGGTCTCGAAACATGTTGGTTCCCAAAAGTAGTATAAAAAAGACGGAGTAAGAAAAAGGTAATGAGAGTGAGGATGGCATGGTTGTCTCTTTCCTAATTCTCTCCCTCTTTTTTCCTCTAGTTATATACTTGTCTCTAATGAGCCGATTAAAACGTTGTTTGGAAACATATTTTGAGGCCTTTCTATGCAATTCTTTCTCATATATTGAGCTTTTCGAATATGTTTTTTCAAAATAAATGATTTTTGGTTGCATAATGTTTCTGAGTCTTTTTGTTCAATAATAGAATTTTTGCACAGATTGACTTGACGATATTGTGTTTCTAATTTTCTTCTTAAAAAATTTAACAAACAGAGACATTCAGCCATAGACCCTGATATTTTTTCTTTTGGGTTCGGATTTTAATGCCGTTCTCAGGGAATAGGTTTCTGGGTCAACCTTCAAACCTTTCTGCTGTCTAGTCCAAGTCTTGGCGCTACCTAGGAGTTCGTTACGAATTTGATTTATTCAGATTTTAGACTTAAACAAAAATTACAGAAGTAAATTCAGAAAATAATAATTTGGGAATGAACGATTTAAGAAATTATAATACATAATTGCATCAATGCTCAAGTAATAATACAATATTTACTATTACATATTTAAGATAATAGCAATAAATTATTTAAGGTGATTCAAATCTCAACGAACTGTATTCTTAACAAACCTTTTTTCAAAATAATGTTTAAAAACATGTTCTTTAAATTAAATTATATATTAAAGTTATAATGAATTTATATTAAATTTATACATAATTATTATAATATGTATAATGCTACTTATTATATTTATAATATTCCAGAAAATCATCTGTACGTCTTTCGGATTCACAACCACCTCCCAAACCACAACTTTTTTTTATCGACTCAAATGATTCAATTAATTTCCACATTTTAACTTCGCTCGAATATATATATATATATATATATATATATATATATACTCCTTCTTTTAGTATTGAAAACTAGAGGGGATTTGATTAACATTTTAAATCCTTCCAGTTTTATTTTGCTGTTTTAGGATTTGAAATTGATAGCCGATGGATTTTAAATTCAGATGCTTTCAGAACAATGTGTTTTCGCTCACTTCCTTCAAAAGGCATTTCAATATCTATTTAAATTCAAACGCTTTTGACTCGAAAGCCCTTTAGAATGTAAGCAAACCTCAAAATCCATTGCAAATTGGATTCTTTTTTTTCCGATATTTTTGTTTTTTATATTGTATAATAGTAAGCCTGAGATCCATTTAATCCTCTCAATATTCTTTCATAACTTATATATATACCATTAAGCCATTTCCCTTTCGGCGAGCCTCAAGGGGTAAGCGTGACACTACCCGATTCGGGTAGTGTTTCTAGGTGGATAGTTTCTTGTAGTAAATAACTACAAGTGTGGGCTCACCACACCCACCACCGCCAACAGCAACGCAGTAGTATCAGACGGTCACCCATCCAAGTACTAACCGCGCCCAACACTGCTTAACTTCAGTGATCTAACGGGAACTGGTGTTTCCAGCGTGGTATGGCCGTTGCTAAATAAAAAAATTCTAAATTCTTATATTGCATTATAGTAAGACATTCGCAAAGTCTGCGCATTGAACATACAGACGTACGTGCAATTTTCAGTGTTCACTCATTCATATAAAATGATTAGTAAGCACTGAAGTCATATTTCCGGAGATAGTCGCAATAGTGCACATGTGCATATGGTGTACCCGTAGGCAAATGTAAAAGCGATTTAGAAAAAGAATACTAAAATGATTAAATCTCCAAACCTCTCTTTTTTCTGGGTATTTTTCTGTATTTCTGTATTTTTATGGGTATAGGAGATTGATTCTATAATATAAACACTCCAAGCTGTTAATGTCTAAAATGGGTTCTAAAATTTATTTGTAAAATTTCTATAGGGTTCTTCATAAAAAAAGTTTCTTAATATATTTTATTATAATTTTTTCCCCTCATGACTTGACAAAGTTTGATTTCACAAATTCATGTCGTTGTACTTCGCAGATTTTTTGCACTGCAGATGTTTTTGGTGGCATTTCATGTTTATTTGTATTTTTTTGAAATACGGTTGGTACGCTTAATTTATTTTATTTTATTTAAATTACTGATTTATTCAATTGTATTAATTTCTTTATTCTTCAATTTAATTGAATGATACCATTATTCAATGGAAAGGGTGGTGTCCAATTTTCGATATCTTGAATAGTTTTTAAAATTTTACCATTTCGGTCATCTCTGAATTTTCATTTTGTACACTAAATACGTAAATTTTGTAAATTATTCAAAATATAAAAAATTCTTGGATAATTTATTGAAAACCTGTTCCTACTGCCTTCTGGTTCAAATGTGGTACCAACTGATTTGATAGATTGGAATGTAGAGGTAAGCACAGGTGAAAAAATCGAATATTCAGCATAAAATATGATCAACTAAAGTCTTAAATTAATAAGGATATTGTATTTTTCTAAAATACATATCGAGATGTTGCCATAGATTTCTAGGTCCAATATAAGGCAAAAAGTTTGGATACAAATTTTTATTCCTGTGGAATGTATTGTGAATCTGTTCCTATTACTCGTAGCTTCTCGTTAAAACCTGGTACCAATCGGTCAATAGATTAGGATATAGAGGTGAGCACAGGCCATGCATTGGGTTTTCAAAATGATTTTAGATTTTATTTTAATCTCACATTTTCTGAAGCATTAACATAAAATCACGCGTAAACTCATTTTTTAATGGTTGGTCCATTAGCTGCCAAGTTTCGTTGAAAGCTTTTGAGAATTGCGCCAATCCACAGAATGTTCAAAATAGGGTAATGGGTACAATAGTTGGTCAACCCCCCAATAACTGGCAATTTGCTTTAAATATATGTAATTATGAAATATTCACAAATAAAACTTAATAAACAGTGCAAGACTGTTCTCAACACACTCCACACTATATTTATTATAAGTCTCAATTGTCAATATTTCTTAACATATGATCATTTTGAAGTGGCCAATCATTGTCAAAGGTGGCCAATCTCTGTACCCAATACCCTACATGATTATTACAGATAAGGATTCTTGTACTGAAAAAAGGCGCGGATGTTGGCAGCACTGTTCAGGTTTCAGTTCTGCCAATGTCATCAAGGAACAAACTTATAACTAGTGATGGACGTTTACCACCTTGCTCGTGCTCGAGCATGAGCAAGACCGAGCATGCTCGGTCATGACCGAGCAGAGCCAGCTAGAGCGTTCATTGTTTAATTTTAACCAAAGACAACGTGTTTAAACTATAACAAGTAATTGGAGTAAGAATTTGAGACATCTATTTTATTCGTATATATTTTTCAGCTCTTAGAAATGTATATAATATTAAAATAAATAAAGAAATGCCTCTCTGACTGCTCGTAGTAGACGATCATTCAGGTAAAATGTTGGAATTTCGGCGGGCTATTTGAAATAATGTTTCAAAATATGTGGTTTATTTGATGAAAATGAAGTAAATATTGGAATTTGAAAGTGAATTATGAGATATTGTGGCATCTTATACTTCGTGGTAAATAAATTAAGTGAAGGAAATATGAATTTTCAAGTGCAGTCTGAAAATGATATAGAAAAAAATTAGCTTTTAAAAATTAAACATTTTGTAATGTGCTTTATTGTATAAAATTAATATTTAGACAATTATTATATTTTAATATAATTATTATTATATACAATTATTATCATTAGTCAGGTTCTGAACGTTTAACAACTCTAATAAAAAATGTATAAGGGTAAACCACTTTTTCATTTACTTGTTTCTTCAATTAATTTCCTTTATTGTGGAAAACATTCCCAAATTGTTTGAATACATTTTAAATGTATTTATATTCTTATTTCTAAACACATGACATACAAAAATACATACATACTACTTAAAGTACTTGCCAGAAATGATTGCAGTATTTCAATCTCAAACTCCAGTCATGTAAAATTAAGTACTTAATGTTAAAAGTGCTCAATTTATTACAAAATATACTTATCCAATTCATTTGAATAAAATAATCTTAATATTTATAGAATAGAATGTCAAATAACACGCTACATTCAGCCATTTTCTCCCAATATTCGTCTGCTACTAACAGTCAGATGTAAATTTTTTATATATTTTCCATTTTCTACATCTTGCTAGATACTGAAATGTGGATATTGTTGAAATAACAGGTTTAACTGTGCAGTGCAGCTATTTTTATTGCCAAGATACATTCCATTTATAAGAAATTAGAGAATGAACAGTCCTGCTCGCTTGTGCTGGGTCATGACCGAGCAAAAGCGAGCATGCTCGAGCATGACGGTAAATTCACATCACTACTAATAACCTTTACTACTTTTATTTCTTGGAAAATATATTGGTGGTAAATGTGACTTCACTGAAAAAATGGGTTATAGCTGGGCCAACTATTTAGTTTGTAAGGTATGGCAGTATATCATATCCTTCAAAATAAATAGTTGGCCCAACTAGCCATTTTCTTCAGTGTACTTTCATTTTTTGGGCTTACAATTACTACCGTTACTAATATGAACTACATCGGAGTACTAACGGCAACTTGTTGCTGCACAAAACTGGTTAGTTTTACCATAGAAGCGGTTGTCGCAGCTAATACCATCTCTTCTAATAAAAAGCTTGTTTTCCCAACCCACCATTTTTTTTCAGTGTGGTAGCTTCTTTTTTTTTATTTGGCGTCGATTCGCTACCGCGAATTTTGATTGCTTAAAATGAAAATTTGATGAAGCATTTATATTAAATATATATATATATATATATATATATATATATATATATTTTTTTTTTCGTGCAGTCCGTCCTATACGGTGCCTTCGAAGAGTGCACTTGCGCTTCAGATCCTGAATAGGATGAAAGTACGTTGGTAAAAGACGTTTGAACTGCAGCTGCATGCAGCTAATTCTTGTTTTACCACACAAGTAAATGATGCACGTAAATGGGCTGGATGCGAGCTCCATGCTGTATTAAGAGAGATAAAGTGGTGGGAGGAAGAAATGAGTGAGAAGGTGCAGAAAGGGGATAATGAAGTCATGTATATTCTCGCGGTACGATGCAGCAGGTGTAAATAAACTTCTCATATAGCGCACCACCACCCCCATTGGCGTAGCCAGTTTCGCGCGCGGCGCACTATCGCAAACGCAACGCACCCCCTCGCATATGGGACAATACTGAGCTCGGGTGGGGACTACTTTAAAATTAGGCGTAATAAATTTTCATGAGCGCCCAACAGTTTCACGTGCCACACGCTTCATAGTTCGTAGTATCAACTTGTAAAAAAATACGAAAAACAAGTAATGTATCAAATTTAAATAGGATACGGGTGAAATTATTGAGAGTAATTGCAAGTGATTGGTAAGAGATTTGAAGTGAAATAACTCCCCATGTCAGGGGTCACAGACATTAGATAAAAAGGGGATTTTTATCCAAAAAAGGGGATTTCATTTATTATTAAAAACTTTCATATGGTTATTTCGTGAATTTTCAACTAAATTCCCCTCTAACAGTAGCGCTCATTTAAAAAAATTTCTAAATATATTTGTATCAGTAGATATAGATTTGCATTCCTTATTCTCGTCAATTTTTTCAATTGTTCAAAGCATTTTATTAAAGTGCAACTGTTTAATTTGAAATTAATCTCTTAGCGCCCTTGTATCACAAATATCTATTTTGGAATGAAATATCAAATATTACATTTTTCGTTAAGAATTCATATTTTTGGTTGAAAATTCAACTACTTGGGTAAAAGTTGAACTTACTACTTTGTTAAAAATGCTTCTTTTTTTTCTTTGTTTGAAGACTCATTATTTTAGTCGAAAATTCGACTATTTTCGTAAAAAATTTATCTATTTCATTGAAAATTAACTTTTTTGCTAAAACTACATATTTTCGGGTTAAAAATCAAATTATTTTGAAGAAAATTCGTCTTTTTGACTTAAAAATTCAGCAATTTGTTTGAAAAAATATTTGGTTGCAAGTTCGAATTTTTTGGGTGAAGTCAACTATTTTTTTAAGAATTCATCTATTTTGTTTAATATGTATTAGGAATTTGAAGCGTTTCAATTTGAATTTGATATTAGTACCTACATTAATTTTATTTTAAATAATTTTTCACTTATTTTCGTGAAAAATATCTGCATTACTCCTGCTTTTAGAGCATTTTTGCTTGTAAAACCTGCAACCCCTATAGAGATATTTTCGATTTGAAACTACAGAATTGATTTATGTTTCGGGTTTAGTTTCTCGATTGAATCGTTAGCGATTACGTGGCTGACGATGGTGTCCTTGGAATCAACAAAATTAGCAAATAAATCGTTCGGGTAATATTTGAAATTGGTATCATCAAAAATTTTAAAAGAATCTCTTTCGAAACGATTTATTTTCTTATAGGGTAGATAGGAGTATGTATAATAACGAGGTTAGTGTGATAAAAAGAAAATTTGAAATTAAAAACAAAATAGTTATTAACTGTTTTTGTTACAACATGAAGATTAGGGGAAACCACCCTACAGTAGATAATGATTTACAGTAGATAATCTTAATTAACTGGAAAACTGACAAAAATTGTTAATTACTTTTGTTATTATAACGTTTCAGCAAGGATACTATATTTTCTAACGAAGTTTCATTGAAATTTTATAATTAATTAATGCGTGAGAGTATAAAATTAATTTTTAACCTGAAAAAAAAAAATTTCACCTTTTCTTTATTCATACTTGTTAACTTAATGCAATATTTTTATGACATGATTATACATTAGAACCGAAGCTGGAAGTTTAATGAACAATATTTAATAATACAAATTGTTCTTTCTTTATTATTTATAAATATTTGAGGACTTTTTATTAGATAATACATTTTCCAACAGTAGATAACCAACAGTAGATAATCGGAAAATTACAAAAAATGTCTCTGTCAAAATTGGCAGCTCTGCGACTGTCTCGCAGTTGTTTTAATCTCGGTTTTAAGTTAGAGGTTGTGTTTGTTTGTTTATTTTGATTCGTGAAGTTTTTAAATTCAAATTATTGTAAATAATAAACTATGAAAATAGTGTAAATTATTGGTTTTTAAAAAGCTCATAAATTTTAGTTGTGTTTTAAGGAGCCTTTCGGAAAAGATATCATTTTTAGGATTAAGGTATGTAAAAATGCTGCACTTTTCTGTCATCGCAGGTCAGGTTAAATTTTATAAAGATTAAACATCTTGTACCAATCGTACCAATCTCACGGTATATCAAAGATAAAAAAAATGTCAATAATTTAAACTTTTGCGATTTTTGTAAAATAATCATAGTTTCAACTATTATTTACTCAATAAATTGATTTTAATTGTAAGTATACTAATGATAAATCATAATTATCCAGAATGGAGTATTCTGTCTTGTCTAGAAGCAATACCAGAAACGATTATCTATTGATGGACAAAGGTGTCAAAATCGCAGCCTTGACCAGGTCTAATAAAAATGTTTGACACAGCCAACTGATTAATTTCGTGATATTTTTTTCTATAAGAATACTCAATTCAATATGTAAGCTTTATTTAACAACGATAATCTTTCTTGATTTTTGAAAACTGATGCAGTTATATGCTGTTGAATTTTTTCCTATCTACTGTAGGGCGGTTTCCCCTATATCTCTTATTATTTGCTGAAAAATGTGATTTTTATTAGTTATTGCAATAATCATTTATTTCTAAAGAAATTTAGATGCTTTTAGAAAAATCCAATTCGTAATTGTGTGATCTCGTCTTTTGATTTGAGTTTTGTCCACATGAAGCCCCTTTTGTTAAATTTTATTTTAAGGATTGATAAAAGATATTATATTTTCCTTGAATAGTCGTTTTTTTGTTGAAAATCTTACATTTTTATTATTTTTAATGATACACGTACATTAGGACAGAGTAGTTAAAAATCAGACTCAGTGAAAGTGTAATACGTTTTTTGTTTTTCTTTTCTATTGTGAAATACGAAAATCTGTCAACAATATTGGAGGCTAGTTAGAGAGGTTAATGAACCTGATTTTTGCAATAAAATGTAGGTACACAATAATAATTGGCAAATAACATTTTAATACGCACATTCACACAAATAAATATTTTTTTAATCCATTTAAAATTTACACTATATAAACTAGATAAGTTTTTCAATTACACTGACCAAATTCAAAAAAAAAAATTTTATTTTCATTAATATTCTTATAAATGACAAAAAATTGAAATGAAGCATACATTATAAGAACCAGTGGATATTTCATTAACAGTTATGAAAGTACGATCTTGAAAAATTTTAATTGTAGTGAGGTTTTTACACAAAGTCCAAAGATAATTTTGGCAGCATTTGAAATTAAAATCTTCTCAAATATTTTAAATGATTGAATTCCATCAAATCTATTAATAACTTTTCTGAGCGGAAACTTGGTTATAGCAGGACATAGCGTAAATGAAGCGTAATGAAAGTTTGATCTTCGCTTAGAATCAGCAATTTCGTAAAAGAGCGAGGGAGAGAGAGAGACAGTCGCCCTAATGTGAATAACCTATTTTAGAATGTTCAGAGGAATAGCCGGTCTAACGAATTTCCGGAGCAGCCAGTTAATGCCTAAAGTAAAATCGCTTATCGATAATTCCCACGGAAATCCAAAGGCTTTGAAGGCTCAGCCACTATGTACGTGCTGCAATGTTCTATATCTGAGGATCGTAAAACTGTCGTTTCAGTCAACGCAAACCAACGAGCGTGAAGTTAAAAGACGATTATATTGTTAACGGAAGTACTAGAAGATAAGAACGTTTAAGACTTATCTCTAAATTCTGAAAAAATGGCACAATACAAGCATTCTATTATATATTCAAAAAACATGTCTTTTTACTCTCTTTGTATTCGAAACTCGTGACTCTCAAAGTTTACATTTTGAATATCTTCAAAGTTTACCGTAGATAAGCAGTAAATGAAGTTTTCCATTGTATGTCTTCGGTTTCAATTAACACTTAAAATTCATTGCAGCCCTTAGTTTACGTACAAGGTTGTGATGGGTTTTGTTTAAATGCTAGTTTCCTTTAGAGCAAGTAGACATTTCATAGTCAGTAAACGACTGTGATGATCCTTTCACGACTTTCTCGTTGCCGAGAGCATCTCAGAGCGAGTTTTGCGGGTTTGAAAAGCATGTCTAACCCGCTCTTCGCTAGTTCATAAGTCTCATAGAAAAGAAGACAGCAACTACACTGCGAAAGATCTTTCGGTTACAGGCTGCTACTTCAGGTTTTATGAAAGCATTAGGAAAACATTGCGTGCCATTTTTTCGCTTTATTCATCGACATGGCATCTTTTTAATAATGTACAGACACCAAGATTGTTTTTCAAATGTTCTATAAAAATTGTCCATATTCATTCACATTAAATTTTACATGTCTTCAATTACAAACGGTTCAAATTTATAGTATATCATCTATAACTGTATGAAAAGATCCATCCTAACTACCCGTCTATCTTCTCTATCTGCCCTAGCCAAAATCATAGGGCCTAATGATTTTGCATTATACAAGTATTTCTAGAAAAGATCGTACAATATTATATTAATATACGACAATAACCAAAAACATGAACGCGAATTTATGTACAATATGTTTTTAGAAAAAATAGTACAATATTGTATACTAAATATACTAGCCTGACCAAAAGTACAAGTGAACATATTTAAAGCATAATCTCCTCGACCTTTTCCTTTTAAACTCGCTTTCTCTTTTCTCGTTTCTTATCCCCTTCACTATCACCTAATATTTTACATCTAGATTGTAAGATAGAACTTAATTTATTTATATGAATAACTTGTGTGTCCCATCAGTGGACACTAGCTCCTCTAAATCTAAATCTCCTCTAAACCCATTACCATCTCCTTCTATCAAACCTTTTTCCCCATTTCCTTTTATTATAAACTATTATAATGGCCAACGGCCATGCCACGCTGACAAAACCAGTTCCCGTCAGATCACTGAAGTTAAGCAGCGTTGGGCGCGGTT
Source organism: Andricus curvator (assembly GCA_932195095.1). Lineage (NCBI taxonomy): Eukaryota > Metazoa > Arthropoda > Insecta > Hymenoptera > Cynipidae > Andricus > Andricus curvator. The sequence continues at coordinate 74,769 of CAKNYM010052731.1, read as the reverse complement.
AGTACTTGGATGGGTGACCATTCGAGAATACTGTGTGCTGTTGGCATATTATGGGTGTGGTGAGCCCAAACTTGTAGTTATTTATAACTACAAGAAAACTATCCACCTAGAAACACTACCCGAATCGGGTAGTGTCACGCCTACCCTGAAAGGGAAATGGCTTAATGGTATACTAATGGTATATAAAAATAAATACATTATTTAAAAAACATGAACACTGTTTTGTTTTAGAGTCAACGAAATTTTGATTAAAATAGACTATCTTGAAAATTTATATTTTTTTAAATTAGGGGTATCCCACGACTCGTCCTCACACCTGCTTCAGAAACCTCTAGTCTTTTCTTTACTCGGGAAAACATATGGGCGATGGTCAATTCCGCCCCAGTTACCTGCGTAGGGTTCCACCACTTCGCAGCTTCCTCACACTCAGCCGAACTGCTACTGCCGAGCCTGATCGGCGGGACCACTTTGTACCTAATGAGGACTCAAATGCGGAGCTTAAGATATTTTAAATTCAACACTTGGTAAGTTACAAATATATGATTTAAAATCTGCGAATTATAACGATTCCAGCGATACATTATTGGACTTAAAAATATGAAAATTAAAGAATAAATGTTCAAGTTTATGTGAAATTTTTTGGAAAATTTTGCAGTATATTTCACTCAAATCAAGTACAGTAGCTTCAATTTATTGGCGCAATATTTTACTTAACTTGGGGAAATTAAGAATGCTGCAATTCGGCCAAATTTGAAAACTTATTAACTAACATAATAAACTTTGTTTATTGCTCAACCAATCACATTGCTCATAATTATCCTTTTAATAGTTTGCCCTAAAAAGTTTGTTTTTGTTTTATACGAAAAATTAATAAAGCAAAACAATATTACACATAATATTTCCCACTATGTATAACTTTTCCGCCTGGGACACTATGCTAAATATTATGCAATTTGTTTATGAAAGTTAATTAAAAATACTATTTAAACATATAAAAAGCAGAATAAAAAGGATTTTCATAAATATACTTTCAGTTAGAAGTGCACGAATATCACTCGCAGTTACCAGTACCTGAAATTTAAGTTACATTTGTAATTTAAAAGTGCTTCAGTGTAAAAAATTAAATGAATCCGAACAGAGCATAACAAAATTCTCAAATCAAAATTAAATTTCCTATCTACAGGTATGGAAAATAGGAACATACGCTAAGTTAAATTCACTATTAAAATTATAATTTTGAGCTAAGGATTAGTTGAACAATGCACAAAAATAATTATTTTTCTTAATGAGTTTACAAATTAGGCTAGGAATGAAACTATTCATACTTTTTCACTGGGAGTGCAAAATTATTTCAGGCTAATTTTATGAAATGCGATTATTTGAGAAATAAACTAAATTTCTGATGTTAGTTAATAAGTTTTTAAATCTGGTCAAATCTTACATTCCGGAATTTCCCCAAATTAAGTAATATATTGAGCCAATAAATTAAAGCTTCTGCAGTTGATTTGAGCAAAATATACTGCAACATTTTTCATAAAATTTCACATAAACTTGAACATTTATTCTTTAATTTTCATATTTTTAAGTCAAATATCATATCGTTGGAATCGTTATAATTCGCAGATTTCGAATATTATATTCTCAAATTACCAAGTGCTAAATTAAAAAAATGTTATATTCCCCATTTTAGTCCTTATTAGGCGAAAACATACACTGGTAGTTGGGGCGGAATCGTCATCTGCCCAAACCCATGTCCATGAAGTAATTGATACCCTTATGAAATTATGAATAGGTGGGGAACAATTTTCCTTTCCCACTTCTGAAGATGTCGATTTACAGTAAGGAAAAATGATAAATCTTGTTGCAGAGCATTTTTGCTCTAATGATCATTTGACTCTCGAGATCATAATGGTCTGTCCATTCGGATCACTTCGATCTTCTTTCCTGAGACATTTGTCAGACATCAATTAAAAATTTTATCTAACCGCACGCAAGTGAGAACTATACTTGACAGGTGATATTTTCTAATATCAGATTTCGTTAATTTTTTAACATTTCAAGTACACTGCACGATCAGAAACCATAAAAAGCTCGCATATGAGCTAAAGTACTCTAAGAACGTCAGCCATCTTGGTCTGACTTGATATATGATCCCGAATCAGATCATTATGAACTCAAAAGTCGATCATTCATTCCGTCCTATCAAGATGCTCTTGATTTCGGTATCATTTTGAACATTCTTTTACCCGACTTTCCAGTCTGATCGACATTCCGATTCTTCTAGATTCTGTGTATATTTCGGATTAAGGAGTTCAAAGATATTATTAATTCTTCGTCAATAAGGTAGTCTCGCCAAAACAAGGATATTATTACATCATGGCATGAATTACTTCATGGATATATGTTTTCCCGAGTAAGAAAAAGACAACAGTACAAACTGCCTGTTGTCATCAATGGCGATGCACAAGAGTCAGAATATACGTACAATCTCGTCCTTAAACTGGTAAGAGGACAAGTCGTGGATCACCCAAAATTAGACTTTAAATTTTATCACCTGCTCTGCGTAAAGTGTACAGAGGGGGTTATAATTTGTGATAATTTGTAATGCTTTATATAAGATTTGCTATTCCCTAAATAAACAGATTGCATTGTTCTAGTTGAGGAAATAAAAGCAAGTCATACATAGCGTGACAATAAGCACGTCTCTCGCGTAAATAAGAGTTGCTATCCTCTTTGAAGAATGTTCTAGAAAATTATTACTATTGGCGTCTCCATCGCGGAATAAATGAAGCAATGCCCGCTTGCAATAGTATGTTTAACGCGCACGCAGAGCAATGGTAGAATTTTCCCGCAAGTAAGCAGACTTTTCCGAGATTTCGCAACCAGATCACGTACAAGTGCACTTATTTTCCGTACATAATCGGACAGGGTTCAGTTGCAAGCATGCGAAGGGAAAGGAAAGAAAGCTTCGCCTTTATGAAAGGCAAGTAGCAAAACCGCTTTCGATTTGTAATCCGGACAGAGACGCATTCGCGTTTAGATTTACAGACGGCGCCGAACAGCGTCGCGAGAGAGAAAGACCCTCAGAGAGAGGAAGACAAAAGAGAGGGTGGGTGTTTGCAACCATAGCGGTATTTCGATTCAAAGGAGCAATAACGGCCGAATTCGATCCTTCTACCCGAACCACTGATCATCGGGCCTCGATGCCCACTACCCGTCAAACAGTTCACTTCCCCTTTCGCTTATCGGATCAAATATCGGCTTGCATATATATGCATATATGTATATCGTCGTCTACCTTACCAAAGAGATGCATATCTATATCTGAGCGAATATAGATTAAAGCCATGAATTAACATTTCTTTCATATTTTGATATTTGTTCTGCTGAGCACGTGCAATATTTCGTTCTATATTTAGGTGCATTAAGAACGTTTCAAAGCATACACATATATATGCTCAAATGATTCTTCATGGCCATACAAACTTATTTGAATACATTTATTCAATACTGCTCAAACCGTTGTAGACTTTCTGGCTTTGGAATAGTTAAAAAATATATATTTCTGTATATGTACAATAAAATAAACACTTTTTCATTTTCATATTTAAAGAAATTCATCAAATGTTCAACAGAATTATAATGCTAATGCATATAGCATTAAAATAAAATGTTTTATTTCGGCCTTTTGGTCTATTGAAACAAAATGTATTTTCTTCGATCGCTGATTTTGCAAATCATAATGGGTGATGTTAACCCTTATGATATTAAGCAAAGTTAACACACTAAAAATAAAAAATTCGCATTTTTCTCCCGTGCATACTGGGTCAAAAAGTTCTTTATTTTATCATAATACTTCAAAACTTGTATTTCATTCATTAAGAAACTATTCAAAGTAGGCGACATGCGTCTAGGAAAAAGGGTTTCGTAGCCTATTAAGAGGCTAATGAAGTCGTTCAAACGTTTTCATCTGATGCTGTCCCTCTTCTACTCTACCTATTTTCCCCTACTTCCCCTCCCGTCACTTCACCCTTCGCTTCCCATCCCTTCCCTAAATTCTGCGTCCTCTACTTCCCCCTCTCCTCACTTCCCGAGGTAACACTCCCCCCACCTAATTCGCTTCCCAAGTTTGCACTCCCCAAACCCTTATTCACCCGCACTACACTACTTCCCTTCCCCTCATTTCCCTTCACTACCCTTCCTCATTTCCAATCATTTGCCCTCCTTCCCCACACTTCCCCTACTTTCCGTCCGATCATTTCCCATCGGTTCCCTTACTGTCCCTCCCATCAGTTCTCCTAACTTTCCCTACCCTAATTTTCCCTGAATTCCCCACCGCTTATTTCTCCTAATTTCTCCTCCTTCCCCACTCATCATTTCCCCTCACTTCCTCTTCTGGCGAAAAAGCACGGCGGACGGGCGGATCGGCGTACGGACATGCGACCGAAAATAAAAAAGGTTCCTATCTGGGGCTTCAAAACCCTAAAAATAAAATTTAAGGAAAATAATTATTTGTAATCAGGATAGGTGAGAAAAGTTTTGAAAATTTAACAGATTTTCCATCGATTGCAGTAATTATCTACCCCTCTACAGGCCAGTAATGTCTACTGTAGTGTAAGTTGATTCAGTATGATCACCGAACGATAAAAATGATCATTCGTAACGTTTTATCATTTACATAACTCAATATGTCAGATTCACGAGGGAAAATATGTCAGAAGAGAATGAGCTCGCTTCACGCCTTAGGCAAACGCAAATGTTCACGAGTGCTGCTCGAGGTCGGTGAATTAGCGATTATGAATGAAGAACCGCAAAAGGTGTAAGGGTTATGTTCGTTTTGTATACCCCGTCCCCGGTGGACCATGCCATTCTGTTTGAACTGGCACGCATCGCTGACCTGTTACGACCGACCCTCGTCTGAGTAAATGAAACTTTCTTTCTCATTCCAGTTTTCCTTTCCATTCGGAGCTCTTTTTTATCACCCTTTTTCCTTTTTTCACAAAGAGTGAAAAAGTCACAGAAATTCGAGGGTCAGGAATTAGAGGGTTCCATCTTGGATTTTGTGCGCTTTAAAGAATAGGTTGTTGGGAAATACATTAGTCATTCTTATAAAGAGATTAACAGATACTAGAAAAGTAACTTTTTTGAATATTTTTCCTCGAATTAGTGAATATTATCCTAATAGCAAAAGACGCATACTTGCTTTCGACGCCTTCATTCCATACTGCTGCAAGTCGCGTTTGGTTGCTATAACTCTCCGTCGCGTTTGGTCGCTGTGTTTAGCTCCAAGTCCTGTGCATAAGCATAGGACCTGGAGCTATACAACGACAAAACCCGATGGGGAGCGGTATGGAATGTTGCCGTCGCTTTCAGGTTTTTCATTTTTTATCGCCGCTGTAAAAATATGATGTGGATTTTTATTTCTGATATAAAACTATGAATCTGTTCATCAAAAAATAATGTTACTAGTATAAAACAAATTGCATCTAGCGAATCTAGAGTAGTGTATCTTTGTGCGTCTCGAATTTTCACGCAATTCGGCCCCTCTTTACAAATATACATTTTTGTTTTTTTTTTATCTTGAACGTCCTTCCTACTGTATATGCAGAGTACCTTCGCAGCATGTCCTTTCAGTTCTCTGTGCGCTCTCTCTCCAGTGAAAGCAATGGCTCACCCAAAAACAAGAAATATATGCTAAACTTATGCGACCTCCAACGATTACTTTGCATACCAGATACTAGGTACCCCTGGTCGCAGAATACAGCAAGCTGTGTCGCACCGATAACACAAGACCTTTCCTAGAATTTACCCTCTGTCAACTTCAACTGAATGCTGCATTCTTGCGCATCGTCAAGATTTTTCCCTCGTCATTTCGCTATCAATTTCGATCCTTCACTCATATTCACTCTACACTGCATATACAAAGTTTGCTCTTTGAAGTCCTGCTCGAAAGAGAAAACTATATTCATTTCTTTCACAATCTTGTTTGAACGAACAGGAGAAGGATTTAATACATGTCAAAGGTACAAGAATACTCAAATTAAAATAGAACTAAAGTATATATTTAAATTCACCCTATCAGATATTCGAATGGGAAAGAGAAATTCTGACGCTGACTGGAAAAAGAAAAACATTTTGCAGGTTTGGAGTTCACTGAAGGAACGTTTGATTACTATCGCTGTAAGAAATTTCAGGTTTGAACATTATTTCTAAATTATGTATCACAGACAAAAAGTACTGACGCAGATAATCAATATTCAGATTTCGCAATTAAATTGAAATAAACTGAGCATTAAATTCAAACCTTGCCAACATTTGCTAATCATTTCAATGAAATTTCATCAGACGAAGGATTGATACTGATCTTATCTTCAGAATTGACTAAGAGCATCAGCAGGTCTCTCCCTGATGATGCGGATTGTATGTACAAGGTGATGGACACTAACGAGAGAAACCGCAGGTGAAATTTACTATGGTTAGGATGAAATTGACTACCTTAATAAGGGTACGTATGAACAAGGTTTGCATCATTCTCCCAAGATATACGCCTTAAACTATTTGTACTAATGAAGCAGTATATTTGCCTTAATCTTAAATATTACATTTTTTATGCCATTCTGTGATTAAGTGCTTCTTTATGATGGACTTTCATCGGTAATTAAACGTATCTGTTTCTAAAAAAACGAAACAGAAAGTAGAAATTCCTTTTTTCGCTATTTTAGCTAGAGGGCCAGATACAATTTATGCAGGAGATCCAAGCGAAGGGCTAACGAGCGATTCATTTTTTTAGATATCCTGTTTTACGGAATGGCAGTCAGCTCGAATAATTTCATCGCTGCTCGTTAAACGAACATTTCATACAGACAATGCAGCGCCATTAGCGTAGCATTTACTCATTTTTATTTTCATGGACTTTCTGTCCATAGGAACTTAAGAGCGGATTTCGAATTGTACTGAATACCTTCAAACAAACATAGAAAATCAATCACATAATAAGCAAAAAATTTCAGTTCAAGGTTCATTTAGAAGAAAATATTTTGAAAATTTTAAGCAAGAATTCTTTTCTTGTCTTTCCTGAACAAAATGAGGCAATTTTTGTATACTTTTTAAAACGGATATGTACTAGAAGACTTTTTGATATAAATTAAATCTATAGAATTTCATTTTCTAATTTTAGACTCAATATTTTTTACTTTTTTCATTGATGTAGATCCGTATTAGCATTTCAAATTTCTGACACCGTAACATTAAATGACAACTTTCCGGAAGGTCCAAAGATAAGCCAATCTCCATTTGTTTGAAAGAGATTGGAAATGTCCAAGTTCATGAAGACTTTATCCAAGATAAGTTGGTGTCGTAGAATAGAAAGCGAAGTGAATGAATGAACCTGAACTGAATCTAGATAGGTATTGGGATAGGTAAGGTAATAACTTTGTCGTTAACAAAAAAAAAACTGGTGCCTAACAAATCATATGTATAATCAATGTAATCCGTATTTATTACTGATTTAACAATTTCAGGGTAACCAAAAAACTTAATTTTCAAAATTCCGTGACTTTTCCCTGACCAATTTTTTATTTTCACTGACCCTTCATATTCAAAGTTAGGCATTTTATTCTAGCAACATTTTTAACATATAATCTTTTATAAACGAAATAAAAAAATTTCAGATGCATATTTTAGAATTTAAAATCCATTTATTTTCGATCAAGAAAGATGACTTTTTAACGAAATACTTTAAATTTCAACAAATCAATTAAATTTTCAACAAAATAGTTGAATTTGTAATCAAATACTTAAATTTTCTACCTACAAAGATAAATTTTCGACCAAATATTTGAATTTTCAAACAATAAAATTAATTTTTAAACCAAAAGCAGTTGCATTGTTAACCAAAAGGTTGAATTTTCATGCTAAAAATTTGCAACCAAATGGTCCAATTTTTAATGAAAAATGATTAAAGTGCAACCAAAACCAGTAGCATTATCAACAAAATAGTCAAATCATAAACCAAAGATATAAATTTTCAACTAATATGAGAAATTGTCCAACCAAAAGAATGAATTTTTAACAAAAAATTTGATTTTCCAGTGAAGAAAGAAAAAAAGTTCATCCAAATTATTGAACTTCCAAGCTAAAAGACGAATTTTCAACCGGAAAATATGAATTTTCATCAAAAAGTTAATTTTGAATCAAACAGTTGCATTTTCAACCAAGGAAGAGGAAATTTCATACCAAGAAGATTAATTTTCTACCAAATAAGGCGACTTTTCAACTAAAAAAAATCAATTTTCAACCCAAAAGGATGCATTTTTAACAAAATTGTTGAATTTTTAACCAAATAATACAATTTTTAACTAAAAATATAATCTTCAGAAGCGAGCAACTGCAAAAAAAGGAATCGAAATACAAGATAAATAAATTACTGACATGAATATTATATCAGAGTGGCCGCAAAACTTCATTTTCAAAATTCCCTAATTTTCCCCTGAAGAGATTTTCATTTCTCCTGACCATTAATATTCAAAGACCCGAATCTTAATCTTGTAACATTTTCAACATATAATCTTTTATAACCGGAATAAAACAATTTCAAATTTATTATTCTTGACAAATATTTAAAGTGCCTCTGATAGAAGGTCACTGACTTTTGCAAGATTTTTTTTAAATCCCTGACTTTTCCCTGATTTCCAGGTTTTTCCCGAACTATGGCCACCATGCAAATCCTTTTTAGTATTGATTTTTTAAGGTCATATAGAATACTGACTCTATGAGGATCGTTTATTCCAGATCAAATAAGGAAAAAATGAAACAAATATCTTACTTTATAAATTATATTCAAAACTTCATTATACAGTGTTTATAGAGCTACTTTTATATTTCACTTTTCATTTTGCGCTGGTGAGGCAAGTCGCACGTCTCCCTATATGAGATTTATGTACATGTTTCTCGTTGAGGAAGGCACGAGAAAAATTGCTACGTGTCGCGTATATCCGAAATAAGTTTCAGAAACGCGTCACCCGCGGCGGAAACGCGCTTTATATTAGTGTAGCACCACCCCGAGGCGGCATAAAGTGAATCCCTTGGTCTTGGTCGTTGTGTACCTCAGCAATACATCCGAACATACTTGTACCTCCGTCTACATCTTCGCCTGCATCCACTGACGTTCCCCAGGTTATACGGTAATACCTCCATCTCATACCACAGATCGCAAATTCTCTGACTCGTATCGGTATTTACAAAGCGACAGAGCATTGCCACGCTTCGCGCCTAGTCTCAATGTCAGAAATCAAGCTACTTTACTGTTAAAAAACGCATTTTGCTTATGTTTATAAAGCGCACAAGACTACCGGATGCTCAAAGTCCAATTTTTTACAGAAAAGCACACTCGGTGAACGGTTTCATTAAATCAACTAAATTTGTGTTGGTTCAACCACAGGATATGGTTATTATATGGACAACAAAATATTTGGTTGACTCAACTATATTTTTTGTTTGTTTTAACCACATCTTTTGACAGATGGACTATTTGGTTGATTCAAGAGAAAAATTTAGTTGGTTCAATCAAACATTTTGTTGAAGCAACCAAAATTTATTTGATTCAAGCAAATTTTCACATTTTTTTCTCCAAACGTAAATCTTTGTCATAATGACAAAATGTTTTTTCCACAAAGTTCTATCCAATCGGACTAAAATCTACCCAAGTTGGAGCCCAAGTGATTTTTGGGTTAGGAAAGTTTAGAAATAATGTCACAAGAAGTGACAGCTACCAACGTAGTTCGACTATGAGAGTAGAACAACCCATAAGTACAGAAGTTGTCAGTCTCATTGCGGTAATTAATTATTTTTCATTAAATATAATCATTAAATCATTAAAATATAAAATTCAAGCTTTCAAAGATAACACACCCAGAAAAAAAATTTTCTTCATTCAACAAAATCTTTTTGTTGGCCGCATTTGGTTGATTTCAGAAAATATTTTTGTTAAATTAACAAAATTTTCGTTTAGGTGACCAAATTCGTTTGGTTCAATCAACCAAATTTTTTGGTTGAATCGTTTTGTTGATTTTAGAAAATATTTGATTGATTTTACCAAATTTTTTACTTAAATCTACCAAATAATCTAAGAAATCATTTTACTAAAATTAAGAAAAATATTTTGTTGATACAACCAAAATATTTTGTTGAAAGCATCTTAAAAGTGACGGATGCTTGCGAACTTGGTGCGATCGAGTACTCCAATTCAACATGACAGTCCACGTTCGAGAGTTCGTAGAGTCGTGAAAAAAAAAAACATAAAAATGTTTGCATCTCGGTGCACCTTATCAAAATAAGGGCGGAAACAGAATCGATTGGGATTGTGTGATTATGTGAAAAATACGTAAGATTACTAATTAAACCTTTGTGTGTGCGCATACGATTGCGTGATTACGATGTTGATAAAAGAAGAAGATTCTTTGAATCAAATAAACAAAGGATCCAGCACAATTATTTACATTGCAAATGGCTTGCCGTGGAATTTTCTAGTCATGTGATATTTAGTAGTTGAATAAAGAACTAAATAATTCACACAAGATGACTCGATTCCATGGTAAGCCATATTTACAATATACATTGTGTTGGGTCGCCTATGGTTAGATGAACTACAAGTTTTGGTTAAATCAACCATGCTCTTTCCTTTGACCAGCAAAAACACTTATCTCAATTAACTAAAATATTCTCTTGGATCGAGATAAATATTTGCTTGGATTAACCAAAAGTTTTACTAGGACCAACCAAAATATTTGCTTGTATCAACCAAAAGATATAGTCTAATCAACCAAATTTGACTAACCAATAAATTTTCTCGTGTCAAACAAATATTTTGTTGTCCATATAATAACCATATTCTAGGGTTGATTCAACCAAAATTTTGTTCATTCAACCAAATCTTTTTCTGGATGCACTTACTTATTTAAAGTATTCAAAAGTAAACTACAAATTCAAGCATTTAGTAATGCTCGATAATGTATTTACCTCGAGCTGCGCGCTCGGTTTTTGTATTTCCCCCACATTTGTGCACTGACCTTTTAAAATTAAAGGTCAAATCATCCACAACTGTAATTTGGTAATTGTGAATTCTCTTTTGTTAAAGCTCATTCGGCTTTAACGAATACATTCTCATCGCATACCTTGTGCTTCGTACTCGATTTTGTCCAAAATGCGAAATTTTCTACATTATATGTTCAACATTATTATATCAAATGTATATTACATTTATTTCTGTACGTCGGCCTGTGATTGCTTATCTAGATATTGCAAAATAAAGTACAAATTGTATATACCAACAGCCATACCACGCTGAAAAAACCAGTTCTCGTCAGATCACTGAAGTTAAGCAGCGTTGGGCGCGGTTAGCACTTGGATGGGTGACCATTCGAGTGCTGTTGGCACATCGTGGGTGTGGTGAGCCCACACTTGTAGTTATTTACTACAAGTTATCAACCTAGAAACACTACCCGAATCGGGTAGTGTGACGCCTACCCCGAAAGGGAAATGGCTTAATGGTATACATACTAGTTAAGATGGTTCGGACATCTTGAAAGAATGAAAGATGAACGACTGACCAAACAAGTGTATAAAGGTAAAGTAAATGGCAGAATGAGGTCCCGGAAGCTGGAATTACAACATTGTCATATCGATACGGGCACTATGCCATAATTTAGTGCCTATTTAGTGCTAATTTATGCTGCAGAAAAAAAATTTTGTGCCCGGTAATTTTGGTCAAAAACATGTAGTAGTGCCAG
>CAKNYM010052731.1:26030-61955 GCA_932195095.1 Andricus curvator | reverse complement strand
AATTTATGCCGCAAAAATTAAATTTTGTGCCCGGTAATTTTGGTCAAGAACATGTAGTAGTGCCAGCTTCAGCTGACTCTGTTATGTGAAACTTGGAAACTCTTAGTGATATCAAATTCTCCTTTGCGCAGGAATTTAGTGCCGAAAGAATGGTTAGAATCTGTAAATGAGACATTAATCCGTAGAGACATAAGAAGCCATAGAAACACAAGAGCTTGCATGAAAAAATGCATGGACGTGAAGGAAGCCAGAGTAGTATGCCAGGACAGAAAAGTGTGGCGACAAATAGTTTGTAAACAGAGTGACAGTATAATGAATGACGCCTGAAACAAAGATCTTGGATACTAATGGGCCCAAGTGGAGAACCATACATAACAATTTTGTGAGGCTCTTCACTTGGGGTGATCGCTAGAGAGATTGATCAGCAGCCTGGGCCGGAGCAGTGTTGCGGAGTAAACGTGTCATTTAAATAAATAACACGAGAATTCCAGATCAATCTAAAATATATATACCTAACACTTATATACCTATCTACCTCATACCTATATACCTATCTACCTTATACCTATATACCCATATGCACACTACTATTTTCCAACCGAGCAAGTCACGCCTACCCCGAAAGGGAAATGGCTTAATGGTATAATAATAATAACTTTAATATTTGTTCCTGATTTTGCATTTAATTTTATCCTCAGCTACCGTAAAAATTTTATATCATTTCAATAAATGTATTCAGACGTATTTTCTTTGTCTTGTTTTTATAATTAAAAAAAGTGCGCATCCTATAAAAAACAATTTTGTTATTATGCATTTTATTGCAACTTGTGTCGTTTTTCCATAAATTGAATTTGTTTATGTTCAATGTTATTTTTTACAATTTGAAACAAAAATATGCATCCTGGCGTAAAGTGGTTCTAAGAAAATTTGTAAATGTAATTTAGGCGAAAAATTTTGTTAGATAAAATGTTATTGTAGCGTCTATCGTTTTTCCAAAAAGTTAATTTTTTTTATTTTAAATGTATTTTTATAACAAAAGTTTATAACAAATTTGTAGATCTTTTTTGGCTGAACAACTTTTGTCTATTCATCTTTTTTCGTACCTTGCGTCGTTTTTCCAATTTTTTTTTATGGTTAATGTTATTTTTCACGATTGAAACAAAAATTACGCATCCTATCAAAAAATGATTAATAAAAAATGTGTAGCTCTTTTCTGAGTGAACAAATTTATTCTATTAATTTTTTTCGTGGTTTTTGTCGTTTGTCCAACAATTTAATTTATTTTATTCTTAAATTAGTTTGTTACAAGTGAAACAAAAACTACGCGTCCTATCAACAAGTGATTATTAACAAATTTGTGGATCTTTTTTGAGTGTACAATTTTTTTCTCTTCATCTTTCTTCGTATCTTGTATAGTTTGACCGCAAAATGGAATTTTTGATTTTTCATTATTTTTTTTGTACGATAAAAATTTGAATTTGCGATTTTTCAAGAAAATTAGGAAAACTCTTACAACAAAATTGTAGGGTGATCAAAAAGAAACATTTTTCTTCCCTTCACTTTTCTTCATATCGTGCGTTGTTTGGCTTAAAATGTTCATTTTCGTTTGTTTTTTGGAATTTTGTAAATGCTATAACTCCGGTAATTTTTCTTCTATCAAAAAAAGTCATTAAATATTTTGTTCAACTTTGTGAGTATTATTAATATCCGTCCATAGAACTTGTAATTATTAAAAAAAAGTGTTCTAAAAAATTTTCAAAATGGGCTCACTTTTTGAATTTTTATCCAAAATGGCTGGCTAACGAATTTGACCTTCATTTTAGGACACTTGAAGAGTATATCAAAGCCCAATCCAATACGTTAATAATTCTTTTGAAAGTTATCGTGCTAAAAAACTAAAAATCTACATACTAACAGACAGACAGACTGAAATTTTGTAAAAACCTGTTTTTTGGGTTCAGGGGGTCTGAAAACGTAGACATTTGACAAAAACGGAAAGGGTCAAATTTTACACAAATCTAATATCTTCTCATGATAGGATGAGAATGTAATAAAACCCCTGATATTCAGCTATTGACGTTGAAACGTTTAATAACACAATTATTAGAAATTGGAAGCCATCTAATTTTCACATGCTTAGGTAGGAGTAAACGGTAAATGAAAGTTATTGAATTTTACCAATTATAAACTTAAAACATTAAAAATTGAATAATTTTTTATTTTTACATTCTCATCCTATAATGAGAAGGTATTAGATTTGTGTAAAATTTGACCCCCTGCCCCCCGTTTTTGTCAAATGTCCTCTATTTGAGACCCCCTGAACCCAAAAAACAGGTTTTTACAAAATGTCTGTCTGTTAGTCTGTAGATTTTTAGTTTGTTAGCACGATAACTTTCAAAAGAATTAACGTATCTGATTGGGCTTTGGTATACTTTTTAAGTGTCCTGAAATGAAGATCAAGTTCGTTAGCCAGCCATTTTGGATAAAAATTCAAAAAGTGAGCACATTTTGAAAATAAAAAATAAGAAATAAATATGAAATTATATTTAATGTAATAATAGATAGTAAATCTTTTTATAAAAAATGATATTAAAAGGCGAACAAAATATTCTTCTGACTTTTTTTGATAGAAGAAAAATAATCGGAGTTATAGCATTTAAAAAATTCCAAAAAACAAACGAAAATGAACATTTTAAGCCCAACAACTTTAGCCAACTTTAGGCCAAGCACTTTTTTTGATTTTCTTGAAAAATCGAAAAATCACATTTTTATTGCACAAAAAAATATTGAAAAATAAAAAATTTCATTTTGCGGTCAAACTATACAAGATACGAAAAAATATGAATAGGCAAAAATTGTGCACTCAAAAAATATCTAATAATTTGTTATCAATCATTTTTTGATGGGACGCGTAGTTTTTCATTCATTTGTAAAAAACTGATTTAAGAATAAAATAAATTAAATTTTTGGACAAATCATACAAACCACGAAAAAAATTAATAGACTAAAGTTGTTCACTCAGGAAAGGGCTACAAATTTTTCAATAATCATTTTTTGATAGGATGTGTAATTTGTGTTTCAATCGTGAAAAATAACATTAATCCGACGCAAGGTACGAAAAAAGATGAATAGAAAAAAGTTGTTCAACCAAATTACATTTACGAAATTTCTTAGAACCACTTTACGCTTGGATGCATATTTTTGGTTCAAATCGTAAAAAATAACATTGAACATAAACAAATTAAATTGATGGAAAAGCGACACAAGTTGCAATAAAGAGAAGACAAGGAAAATACGTCTGTTTTTAATATTAATGCATATTATGAATTTAACTAATATATATTTATTGAAATGATCTGAAATTTACACGGTAGCTGAGGATAAAATTAAATGCAAAATCAGGAACAAATATTAAATTAATTATGATAAATAAAACTTGTGCTTTATTTTGCCATATCTGAATAAGCCATTCGAGGCCTAGGTACATAAATAAATGTAATATACATTTAATATAAAAGCGTTGAACATAATGTATAGAAAAGTTCAGATGTTGGGCAAAATGGAGTGCGAAGCACGAGATATGTGATGAGAATGTGTTCGTTAAAGCCGAAGGAGCTTTAACAAAAGAGAATTCACAATCATAAAATTAAAGTTGTCGATGCTTTGGCCTTCAATTTTAAAAGTTCTGTGCACAAATGTGAGGTAAATACAGTAACGAGCTCGAAGCGCGAAATAAATATATTATCGAGCGCGAGGCGCGAGAACCAACAGTCGCGCGCCCTAGGCGCGCTCAAACTTGCGAGCGAAGCGAGCCGCGTGCAATGAGAATGTGCCCGCGAAGGGGGCAGATTTTTTATTCTTAGGATTGCTTAATTTTCAATTTCAAATTCTTATGAATTGAACAAACCAAAATCAAAGTTTCAAAAATCAGAAAGTTTCAAGATAATGTCTGAATAATTTAAAACTTTAAATTCACGTAATATCAAGTTTGATTAAATAAATTCACTGCAATTTGCGCCGTTCAAAATTGAAGACATTTTAAATTGTGAACCTTCAGAACTGAATTATTCTTATGTAAGAAACGTTCAAAGCAAAATTATTTAAAATTTGAAACATTCCACATTAAAGAATGTAAAATATATTTCAAGTTTTTAAACTTAAACAATTCTGAACATCGATTAAAACTGTACAATGTTCATTTAGAGTGCGATTTGGGCACTTTGCGTCTGCTACGCAAGCATAATTTTATGATTAGACATTGCAAAACAGAAATAGTTTTTTTAATATTAAATTTTATGTCAGTCAAGTTACATTTCCGAAGTGATTGGATAGGTTTTTCTAAAATTAAATAATAATAGAAAAATTGCCGAGCCAGCCCTCCCCCCACTGATAAATTAAATTTAAGTTTCTTAAAATAACGCCCATCAAAACTACATTTTTTGTGACGTTGAGTCACTTTGTTTTAAGCAAAATTCAATTTCACTCAGTTGACATAACTCATCAAGAAATAGACGCACGTATCCTGGTTCCTTTCCCACTTTTTCTCGTTTTTCGAAGATATGATCATGCGATGTGAATCGGCCGCATTTGTCATGTAAGGTTGGACGACTTTAAAATCTATTTAGATATCGCTTTATAAGACACAGGGAGATTCGATACGCAACGGTCGTCAATCTTCGAGAATGATCGTAACAGCTTTGTATCGGTATCAAGCTCTCGGGTCACGGATTCGCCTACGCTCTCTCACGACATTTGATTACCGCGAATTTAACGACGGTTCTTGAATGCCGAGCTTAGATTACATTTAGGTCGCTCAGTTCAAGCGATACGAGCGATCAGGCTGCTGCCGTGCCGATCTGCCAATTTAGCCCCCAGATCTGGATTAGTCACCAGGGACGTCGATCTTCGTATCACAAATTCTTTTCTTTCTTCAGTCTTTTTTCAATTCCTCGCTTGAGCTTTGTCATGGCAGATCAATTTGAAGATAGATTTAAAAAAGACAGTCCACCGTAAGTCATTTTCTTTTTTCCTTATGCCATCTCTTTAAAATCGGCTCTTTTATATTAGGAAGAAAGAATATTGTTTCAATAAGTATGAAAGGAGACGTTTTATTTCATGTGTGGGACTAATTGGTAGATATTTTATAATTCGAGTACAGAGTTCAATGTTAGTTTTATATAAGAAAAGATTTAATTAATACAAGGAAAGAATCGATTTCAAATCTGCCAGGTTAACAAATTAATTATTTGAGCATTTTTCAATATAGGAATGTTGTTTTTTCAGCAGAATCAACTACAAATATCACAGAATCTATTATAAATGTTTCACCAGTGGCTTTTTGCTATGATAATTTGCAGTTGAGCAATATTGAATATTGTTTAAACAAATTTAATGAACGAATGTAT
This sequence comes from Andricus curvator, assembly GCA_932195095.1. Lineage (NCBI taxonomy): Eukaryota > Metazoa > Arthropoda > Insecta > Hymenoptera > Cynipidae > Andricus > Andricus curvator. Next base: position 56,550 of record CAKNYM010052731.1, on the reverse strand, counting down.
TGTTAGACAATTTTTCAAGATAAGCTTCTTTTGTTCAGCAGAATCATTAAGATGTATGTTGCCAATGTGTCATGCTGTTTTACTTTACACTTAGGTATCAATTGTTTAGTGCCTCAAAAAATCTAGTTAATAAATTAATTATTTGAGCATTTTACAATATAAAAAATTTGAATATAGAAATATAGAAATTCAACTTAGAAATTAGGATAAGAATGTAATACTAAAATTGAATTTTTGAGTACATGGAATAGAAAAATATTAGGTAACAAAAATCTTGCATCCTATTCAAAAAGTTTTTCATAAGTTTTGCATGCCATTACAAATACAAAATAAGAATAATTTTGCTCTATCCTATTTGATATCTGGAGATGTTCGCATAAAAATAACTTATAAATCTGAACCATAGTTATAGGTAAAGAAAGCGCCCTACTAAGAAAAGCCAGGTTTATTCCAACGCGGGTTTCTCTCCGATGAAAGATTTACCGACTAACATAAAATCTGATCTTATAGAAATGGTCAGGCAAAGGATTTCTATATTCATTCTACCACTTTAACGGTTACGCAATATTTTCGATCGATGTAGACGGTTTATTATAATTATTTTACAATCCTTTTTATAAAAAATTATAATACTTGACGTTATTATGACCTTAATTTAAAATTCGAATTGCATTGCTTCCAGCTTAGAACTGTACAGCTTATCGTTTGAAGTTTTCAAATAAATTAAGGAATATTATTTAAATGCGGAAATTGATAAATTTTTGACTCGTTCAACTTTAGATTGTTCATATTTTTATAAATCCAATTAAAAACCGTTCCAATTTATGGAACTATAAAAGTTTGATCATATCAATTTTAAATTGGTAATTGCTAAACCTTAATTTCTTTATATACTTGTATTTTCCGAAGTTAAAAATTGGTTCAATTTTAGCACGTCCAATTAAATATTCAAATCATTTATTAAATATTTATTAAATATTCACTAATCCAAGAATGCACAGTTTTATAAGACGAAGAAATTTGATTGTATTATGTACTCACTCAATTTCACTATGTAAATTGTTAACTCATAATTGGACTCACCTGCAACAAAAAATAAAACATTCTGATTATTTAAAAATCTGAAAGTGTAATTTCCCTTAAATGTATCAATTAAAATTTCTAAGAAATAGTATAAAAAACTGAACAATTTGAAGAACATATTTAGAATAATAGAATCATTTTTTCACTGTCCAAAAAATTTTCAGATAAATAATAATTCACGTATCGAAATCGGTAGATATATCTCCTTGAAAAGTGGCGAGACTCAAAGATAATAGGAAAAAGGCAAGCGAATTCGAGTTGGAAGCGAGTTCCCTATCCAGTGAAATACGTTTTATTATGCGATTTCAGCAAATCGTACCCATTAGGGCCCCTATATCGATTTGTCGAGAACCTGACTCGTTTTGTGCCGTGCAACTCAAGTATAGTAAGTCGGCTGCAGGAATATAAATAATTACCCAATTTGCTCGACGGATACGTACTCTCGACTGTGAGTCAGGTGGTCCCACGCTCTCTACAAAGCGTGAAAAAATGCCCTCATCCCCCTTTAATCAAATACCTTCTATCGTTCTAGCGTTTACCCTGATTTATTCCAGCATGCCCGTCTATATAAATCGGCTTTCTTATAGGAACGTTACGATAGCTTCACGTAACCTCAATCCATCAAGATTCGACGAGAGATGAACAGTGAACACTGGTGGAGGTTCAAATGTTCCACAAGTTCAGAAAAAGGTCAACATTTTAAAAAGTTTTCCACTTTCTCTAGATTTTTCTACTTTTTACTAAAGAATTCAATGCAATGAACCTTATTTAACTTTTTCAAATAATTTGATTGAAAAGGGTTAATTTATAAACTTTAATAAAGTTTCTAAATTTGAAGGTTCTAGAAATTCTTCTTTTCAGAGTAGCAACACAAAGCAACAAAATTATGAACTATAAACTATATCTATCTATCTAAATTATTTTAGTCAGTTTATTTATCAACTGTGAACAGATCTATTCACATACTGCGAATTGTGATTCTACCACCACTTTATAATTTATACTTTATATTCATAATTGATTAAAAGTAAATGTGGACGTATCTTTATAATATATTAGGGTGGCCGAAAAACTTAATTTCCAAAATTTCTCTGACCTTTTCCTGATTTTTCCTTGAATATTTTTAGATTTTCCCGAACCATTAATACTTAAAGACGAAATTTTTAATCTTGTAACATTTTTAATACACAGCACAGCCTAATTTATTTTTAATAAGTGAAAAATTACCTATTTGAACCAAGAAAGCGGCCAACAATTACTAATTTCTAACCCAAAATTGATTGAAAGCGAGTAATGTGCATTAATAATGTGAATAATGTTCTTATGAATTTAAAAGAATTCGATGCCCCAAATACATGGTAAAAAAGGTTCCGGTGGAATTTTGAAAGTTTTTGATATTTTTTTGGTTTATACTCTCCTGATCAAAACATCCTTATGGCAAAAACTCAAATGATGAACAGTTTTTGCGCTACGACGATTTAAAAGTCAGATTTTGGTACATATCTTTACCTGTGCACTGTAAAAAAATTCTGTTGGAAACTTCCAATAAATGTATTGGAAGCTTATTTCCGAAACGTAAGGTAACGCTACATTACATGATGTATTGGAATTTTACAATATCTCGTAGAGTTCGCACTACGGAAACTCCACGAATTACAACACTTACAATACATGTATTGTAGTTTCGCCATTCCAATATCTTGTTTGCAATTTTACGTTACGCTTATATTGTAGAAGTTTTGTAGAATTCCAAACCTTTTTTACAGTGTGGAGTGGAATATATCACAGACTTTTTTTCCACCCTTTGCATTGCTCTGGTGCAAGTTTATGCAGAAAAAGAATTGCACGGACGAACAATTCGATTTGATCGCGTTGGAAGTGATAAGCGCTAAGCGTTCGGGCGATGCGCTAAGCGCTTAGGCAACGCACAAAGCGTTCATATTTGAGCACGTTAAGCAATGCATGTTGCATGTCAAGCATGTTATCGAGCTTCAAACGCAAAATTCGATTTCTATTATCAAGAGGCGTTTGGTTATCTGAATCGGTAATACAAATAGCTAATTCACAAACGCATGACAAACGCTACTTGCGATTGAAAGATTGCATCAGGAGATTAGGAGAGCATAAACTAAAAAATATCAAAATCTTTGAAAATGCCACCGGGACCTTTTTTTCCATGCATTTGGTGCAGGGTCCTTTATAACAATTCCAGGTGAATTTTAACGAATTCAGGATGAATTCAAATTAATTAGGAAAAATTAAAAAAAAAACCCATTGATTTCCGTAAAACTGTAAATAATTTAGGGGAATCTAAGGGAAATGAGAAGAATTCGATGAAATTCATAAAAATTCAAGTGAATTGAAAACCATTTAAAAATATGGCCAAATTTATTGAATTTAGTAAGTTTGAAATGTGTATAAAACAACTGAAGGGAGTTTAAAAAATGCATGAAATGCTTAAGAATTCAAGGTCAGTTTAAAAGACTTCAGGATGAATTAAAAGAAAATTTAGAAACATTTTAAAAAGTCTATTGAATTGAGGAGAACTGAGTGAATTTTAAAGAATCCAAATAAATTCAAGTGAATTCAAAAGAATTCAGGGTAAACTAATAATAATACACGATGAATTTCAAATGAATTTAAAACAAAATTATTTGAAAATTGTGAATAGATTCTTCCAATTCTATTAAAATGTGATAAAATTCCGTGAAATTCTACGAAATCTTATAGTTTTTCCTTAAGTCCAGAAAAATCCAATGAAAAACCTTGAAATCTTATGAAATCCCTTGGAATCTTTTAATACATTTTTAAACCTTATTGGTCCTGTAAAATCGTTCTACATCTCCCGAAATTCTAAGAAATTCTTTACAGCCGCATGAACATGTGTTTAGATCACTTAAAATCATTAAAATTCTTGGAAATTCCTTGTTATTTGTTAAATCTCCTGAAGATACCTTGGAATTCTTGAAAATACCCTCAAATATTTCAGAGCTTTTGAAATCGCTTCAAATTAAAATCCACTACAAATTCCTTGGAATCGTTTCAAATTCCTTAAAATATTTCAAATCCCTTGAAACATTTTGAAGCTCTTGCAAAATGCTTGGAATGTTTTAAAATATCGTAAAATTTGTAAAAAAAAACTAATAAAGATCCCATATAGGACATTGAAATATTTGAAATCCTATGAAATCCCTCAATTCTTATGAATACATTCTTCAAAATCCATTAAAATATAATAAATTCGCGTGAAATTACATGAAATCTGAGGATATTTCCTGAAATCCTCGAAACTTTATTAAAATATCATGAGAGCATTTAAAATTCTTCAAAATCGCTGAAATCTTCGGAAATCTTATAAAATCCCTTGGAATCTTTGAAAATATCCTACATCCTTATAAGTTCTATAAAATCGTTCCATACTTTCCGAAGTACTAGGAAATTCTTTAAACCTCTTAAAAATGTTGAATTTCTTTAAAATTCTTTGAAATGTTATAAAATACCCTAAAATCTTTCAAATCCTTTGAATCACCTTCAAATAAATGAAATTTATTAAAAATTTCATAGAATATTTTCAAATGCCCAAAAATATTTCAAATCCTTTGAAATACCTTCAAATGACTGTATCTATATAAAATGTTTGGAAATCTTTTAAAATACCGTAAAATGTTTTGAAGAATTCCCACGGGGGTTATCCTGACCCGCGGCAACCCTGATATATGGAACAAATTGAGTTTTTTTTTTTTAATTCCAGCCTTCAAATTTGCCAAAAGTCATAAGTGATTAAGTCATAAGTCATAAGTGATTAAAAAACTGTTGACCTGCTTTTTTCTTCTTTGCAATTGTAACGAAGTTGTAAATTTACAAAAATGAATGACTCTTTTTAGAAATAGTTGCATGCCTAAAATCCCATTTTGGCAGGATTCGAAGCCTCTACTCATAGTCAGTCTGTAATATTGACACAAAAGTATGTTTTGTTAACTTTCGTCCGTCGATATGTCTGACACGAAATATCGGCGATGTATAGGAAGTACGAGAGGGCTTATAACGTAGAATGGCAGCTAAAGAGAGAAAGATAGATTCGGCTGTATGGTTATTACCATCAATAATGGCAATTTGGTTTGCAAATGGCTCGAAACGCCGAGCGGAGCCGTTCCTACCTACAATTTCCCTGCATTTGGTGGTAGAAGCATTCGCCCCTCTCGCGTAGTCAGCCACATTGAAATGCCTTGAGTCAACATTTGCCTACGCTCACGCAAATTGATTTTATTTAAATCCCAAGTACGAGGACGAAAGCTTCTTCGGCCGGGCACTTAATTGTGTTATCACGGGCCCGTAATAGAAATGATCGGCGAACAGAATAGCGCGGCACTTACGAGTAGTTCTTACAATATTCAGAAGCGATTTTTCATTAGGAGCTGGATAACCATTCACTGAATAACGAGATAAGCTTAAAGTACACGATTCATATCCGTTGTTAGAGTTGCATTCAAAGATAATTCATTACACTCAACTCCTGATATAAAACCGTCTTCGGGCATTGCTTGCAGTGGCCTAAACGTAAACAGTCAGTGGCGTGTGAACCATTTCCTAATATTATGCAATATACGCACCCGCTTACTGTCCCTTTGTCCCTACGCTACTGGTGTTTCACGCATGGGTGAGAACCCCCTCTCCACCCCGAGGGGATAAACTTTCAGCCCGAAACCGCCGCGGCAACAATAGGGTCATCCACAAAAATTTTGTTTGCCTTATAGTTGAGTTTTTTATAAACTTTGACTCGCAAAGAATTAAAATGTGAAATTAAAACTTAATTGAGTTTATTTAACAATTTATAATAATTTATTTAAAAGTGATAAAATATCCACCGTAAATGTCAATTTATAAAAGAAGACATGCGACGCCCTCACGGCTGGAAACACGTGGTGTGACGTCATGCGCCGTCAAACCCAAAGACAATACATGGTCAGTTTGATAAAAACAATCGAAATAATTAATTATCAACGTTTTTTGGCAAAAAGGGTTTATTTTTATGAAGTATCAATATGCCTGGATACGTTAAAGCCAGTTCGGATAATTTGCCAAAAGTGAGTACACTTATGATAAGTGATTTATGTGCGAAGTGCTCCAGTTTCAATGTTACTGAGACTCGAGGAGTGAAAGCGCAAAAGTATTCAAACCGTTCTGAATATTCAAACCGGTGTATTGTATTGAATTTAAAGTTAGTTATGTGATCAACATTATAATATCGTATTTATTTTAGTATAAATAAAAGAAATAGAAAGGAAACGAAATAATCGACTATAGATGTTGACGATGTTGACATAAAGCGAGCTTTAACCTCAAAATTCAATACTTTGATTTTGCATTTGATAAAATATAAGAATTAAATATATATTCGCTCTTTAGCGAACACTATTTTTTTAAAATAGCAGCATGATTCCAAAGTTAAAAAATATATAATTTTATAATACTTGTTGCGCAAATAAACAATTTGATTTTAAGGTTAAAGTGCACATACTTCCCGGCATCCCATATATATAACACTGTTGAATATCAGTAAAGTACGGGTGTTATGTTATCAAAAAAAGAATATTTGACAGTTTTCTATTTTAAATGAAAATATTTGCTTACGTTGAAATGATCTTCGCAACAATATACTGTTGACGTTATAGATGTGTTAGGGCACACATGTCACGACGAACAATTTTGTACCATTTTTTTCGTTCCTCACCTTTGGATATAGATATGAATAATTTTCCTGAATTTTTGACAAATGTGTTCTTGCACTGAGACACAAAACACCAATGGTAGCGCTGATTTTTTTGCACTTTTATGAAAAAAGCGTGAATCGCCCGGCTTATTTACAAGCGTTTGGCGGCTAGCTACGTCACATCAAGATGGCGGAATGGGCGCGACAGAAATAGGAATTTTAAATGTGTACAAATTGTTCTTCTTCATTTAAAATATAAATTCGAAAAAAAGTTTTTTTTACACTATGCTGGTATTATTAGTGATTTTAGTGCATATACTTTCATATGCAAAAATAAAAAAAAATGAGTGGATGACCCTATTCTCGGAAGGACATAAACTTTGTGGGCATAATTTCAGGTTCCAGTGAAATACTGACTCTGCTTCTTACATATTATGCAACATTATTTTCAATTATTTTTAATTAAGTTATTATTTCCCTTTCAATTCATAGGGTGACCACTTGACCAAAGTCTCAGTATCAGAACAAGCTTCTCTGTCTTTGCCCGGGTTTAGAAACATTTTCCTAGTCCCTCACATTTTCAGATTCAGACCTTTGAATCTTACAATTTTCTAATTTGAAGTATTCAAAGAGGAAATTTCAGATTTTTAAATCTAATGTGAAACAATTATAACTGTAAAGCTTTAAAGACTTATAATTGAACAATTAATCGTAAACAATTTTCAATTCAAAAGTTTATAACTAAAGGCTCTTTTAGAATCATTAAAAATTACTAAATAAATATTTTATATATCACTCTTCAAAACAGAACCTATTATTTTTAGTTTTTACAAGATAAGCGATTTTATTACTGCAGTACTTTAAACATCTCTTCTTTATTATATACAAATGCCGAATAAAAAATTATTCAGTTATCAGAGCTTTATATTTGACATTGTACCATTTGAAATAATTTAAATTTGTTAAATTTGGAATATTTGAGTTTTATATTATTTGTTTTGAAAGAATTCAAATTTGTTTAAAAATTTTAATTTCTAACTTCATATCAACTTGCGTAGAATAATGAAGTATTCGATTACAAACTTTTAAAATTTTAACACTATTATTTAAAGAAATTGTATTCCTCTTTTAAGGTTTAAAGCTTTAGAGTTGGATACTTTATAAGAACAGTGGTCCGAAATTTCAGTACAAATAGCCGGATTTTCTGGGTACAAATAGAGCTGGAAAAGGGGCTATTTTTACCGAAATTTCGATACAAATAGCCAGATTTTTTTGGTACATGTAGAAACTTCCTTATAAGTTTTAGTTTTCTGTAAGACCAAATTTCCTCAAAAACCGCAGCTTTTTTTTTCTCTTGATTTTTTTTCTAGATTCATCCTAATATAAAAAGTATATTCCTGTGCCCGCACCTTGGAGAAAAGAGAGAATTGTCTTTTTGCCATCAAACTTTTGCCTTTGAAGTCGGTACTTTTGAAATAATTGATAGTCTTCATTTTGTGTAGCTTACATCATAATTAATCCACTAACAGGCTGTTAAAACTGTTAAATAAGGTCCGTTTTGGTTTTTCATTGCATCATCAAATTGTATTGTTAAAAACATATTTTCGCAAAAATCTCAAAAATAATGCGAGACAGAAAAAAGTGACAAGGAACATATTCTATAACTTTCACAGAGAAACAATTTAGTCGATTTAGCTTTTCTCATATCTTGTGTCATTTTGGCAAAAAAACGTCAATTTTCGTTTTTCAGATAACAAAATTTTCTTTTCTCTCCAAGGCGTGGTCACAGAGCAGACTATTATGGAATATACTCCTTCCATTAGGATGAATATAGAAAAAAAATTCAAAGAAAAAATGCTGATTTTATCAATTTTGAACTTCTTTGAAAGATTCCAATGGATTTCGAAACAGGACGAAAAATTGTATCAGAATCAGAAAGGAAAGTATAAATACCTATATTAGAGTAAAAAATATCACATTTTTAACACAGATTTTTTCCATTTTTTGATACGTGTCATCTTATTCCCTTGAAAAACAACACATTTAATATTAGGCAAATAATTCATTGGCTTGAGCATGAACTGCCTGTACAATTTGAAATAAATTCGGTCGTAAATTTATTTATTTTTTCAATTTGTAAAAATATAAAATTTATTCCCTTTCTAAATTTTTCAATCTTCCATTGTCCTTTTTGAGTTAAATTAAATAGGGAGGGTAGAGTATGGCTAAATATAAAACAGGAATGTTTTTTTAATATAAATTTGCAATACCTTTTAACCAAACACGTCCGTTGATTTTTTCATTCAATTAGACGAGTTCAACAACTCAAACAAAAATCTGCTTATTATGCATTGATAGTTTCATTTTTTTCTACCAAATATTTTTGAAAACCCAAGACTGCTATCCTTCAAATTATATTTAAACATATATTGAAATCCTCAAACAACTATATTTTAATAATAGCCCTACTCGATGGATTAAAAATGTTTCTTTTCAAAATGCGAAAACCATCAACTTCAATTATTTTAAAGTAAGACCCTGAAATGTTTGTATTTTTAGGTGGAATACTTTTTAAGTTTCATTTTTATGAAAAATGTAATTGAATACATAAATATAGAATTTCAAATATCATTTTCTTAAAAATAGAAAGCATTACAGCTTCGACAATTAGATACTTTAGTAGATTAAACAGAAATATTGCAAGATATAAACTAAGTGGTGAAAAGTATTTCGATAAATTCTATATTCTTCCAATATTTTTGTACGAGGGAATGTCCATATGATTTTCAAATATCTGAGAAGGATCACAATATGAGATTTAATCTTTTGTTCGGCTATGTAATTAATGAGCGCTCCTTGAACAATATGCAATATATTTTTAAAAAATTAAAAATAGTTTTTGCGCTGTTAATAGAATAGTTTCTCATAGAAGACTCTAGATTAAAAATGTCTTATTTGTTTTCAAAACAAAATTAATGAATAATATCAAATATCCTTTGAGCCAAGCGAACAAGTGTTGAAAGTAGAGTGATAAAATGAAGCAGGAAGGAAATTTGTTGAATGATGTTTCTTATTGAAAGCTTTTGAAGTACAAAACGAAACGAAATCTGCTATCTCAGTAAGTAGGGCGAGATTTTTTTTAACAGGAGAGAGACGCTGATTGAAAAAATATTTACCCGGGATACCACCGGCGGCGAAATCGAGCTTTAGGTCCTATTTTTTTCGCGCGATCTAATGGAGCGCGATTGAAAAGTCAAGACCCTCAAGAGAAGCCCTCGCGCACGCGATTATGCTCGACAATAGGATTTCGATCAAAGCTTCCCCACTTATACTCGTACAGCTAGAAAATAAATAAGCATTGGCAGACGAGTTACGAAAGGCGCGCAAAGCGATTTCTCTCCCCTTACAATTTTATCGAGGGGTATTGGACTTAAAAAAGGGTCGCAAGGCGATCGGTCCAAATACTTTTACAGAAATTACTCGATGCTTCCTCGCTTAGATACTCCTACTCCCCTTTTAGCTGAAGCCCAACACGAGAGACCCTCAAAAAGGATTTATTTCTCGGCTTACCGATCGACGAGGTTGGAGGGAAATGAACCAAGAGTGGCTTCCAACTTCACAAGAAAAATTGGCCCTCGTAGTAAAATTTAGGTCAACTGGGCTGAAAGCTTCAAAAGAATTAAATTTTTGCAAAACTGTGATACTATGTAAATCCTAAATCGGATGCGATTTTCCGCCAGCCTGTTGAGCTGCTAGGCATGCGTTTTTCAAATAGCTGAGTGCGCTTGTACAATAATGGCGAATTTTTTTATATGAAAAAAAGTTAGATGAATCACAAAAAAAACTAATTTAAATTTAACTTACATTATTTATTATCAACTTATTCTTATTTCATAAATAAATAATAACTTTTAAAATTGTATTCTTTATAAAATTTTCAAATTATAAACATTTAAATTAAAATCTTTTACAGTTTTTATATGAAAAAGCTTTCAAATTCTGACTTTAAACATCGTGTATAATTTAGACGTTTCTAATCTGAATATTATTTGCTATTTTATTTGCAATTTTTTCAAAATTAAAGATATCAACTTTCATGAGTTAAAAATTCAAAAGCTTTTATTTTCATAAACTTTAAAACTTACAGAATTAAAAAATGTTTAAACTGCATGAAAGCAGAAAAACATAGATATTGAGGTATCTTAATCTGGAATTTTAATTTTTATAAAGTTGCAGAAGAAAATTATGATGATGACAGCAGGAAAATAAATTCTATTAACGCAAGAATCGTAAAAGAGAAAATTGAAAAGGATGTCTAAAACCTTTAAAGCGCTTAGCACGTAATCCCTTACTCTCGTAAACTTAAAAAGTCTTGGGTTGATAGAATGGAATATTTTAAATATTCGTCTTCAGAAACTCAGTCTTTTACTTAAAGGTAAATGAAATAAATGTACGTTCTACGTCAACCCCATTTCTAATTAATCAACAGTTTCACAGGCAAAATATAATATCTGAGAGAAGGTTCTTTAAGCAAGGAATAGACCAGAAATGACTTTTCTGCACCATTGACTTATTTCACTTCCACTCCTTCTTAGTTGCGCTGTCATTTTTTATTCTTTTCCCTTTCCACTCCTGCGCGGATGCTCGAACCGGAAAACGATCTCCGTCTACGTTTTCATCTCCGGAAGTTTCTTGGTGGTTATATAAGATCAAGAATCTCGATTTGCATGTAGACGTTATAAGGCGCGATAATAAATTGTGTTTGCTCTTGGGGATACTAGTAGTCGTGAATCATTATTATTTTTAATGATCTGATGAAGAGGCAATTTTTAAAGGGTAACCGTTTTACCGAAAATGGAAGATTAGTCGAGATTAAAAATGTAGTATTGTTATAAGAAAGTTTTCGCAATAAAAAATGAACATTCCTTTTTTATTTAATGAATTTCTGACCTTCTTTACTCTAGTTTCAACCACATGTATAATTAATTATAATAATATAATATAATAATAATAATAATATAATATAATTAATTATCTCATTCGAAGAGAGATAGTATCTTCAAATTTCGGGATATACCGATAGAAACTTTATGAGGGTGTGCTTTCAAAACAGGGGAAATAGGGTGAGTTTTCAAGAATATACGGGAATAATAGGAAAACACATTTTTTTAAATAAAATTGATGTAGGTACCATATTCCTAAGATTTCATGTCAAAATAATATTCTAAGGTACCGGGAAAAAAAATTATACATTTGTGTCCTATAAAAGACCGGAAGTGAGTAAGTTTTAAATTTGAAGACCAAATATATAACACGTGAACTTATGATACTCACCAAATTAGAATCAGTTTTTCTCAAAAAGCGGGTTTTCAATTTATTTGCGAAACATTTACAGCATCCCTAAATTATAACTTTATTATGCCAATTGATTAGTAATTAATTATATAAATTTAAGTTATATATGTAATTATCAGTAATTACTATGTTAAATATATCTAAAAATGAAGTTTTTGTTCTCAAATACCAAAAGGAATTATAGTATTTGAATGAAACATTAACTTAAAAACCTTAATTATGAAATGATTCTCGATATTTTAACGGAAACGGTTGGTAACACTGAGCACGATTTCAAATAGAGTTTTTTTTGATGAACGAGACGATATGTATTGCTATTTCCCGGCTTTTTCTTGGTGCTCAAAATTCCAGGGTAATTCTCAGTTTTCCTGGTCAGCGGCCGCGTCCTGTTTATAGAAAATATGATATCCATATAAGAACACAACATTTTTGAAAAAAGAAAGAGTTAACCTCACGTAATAGCTACCACCCTGTAATGTAAACTGCATATATAAATGAGAAGTAAAATTTCCTAATAATTGTCAGTTTGAAGCCAGCGCCAACAATTCGAAAGGTAATTCGTACTTGTAAGATTGCACCTGAAGCAAAACGTATTTGATTTCTATTCGTAGGTGGTATCCAAATTCTAGAATCACATGCTTCAGGAGACTTATACCTAACGAGAAAAGAATTTCTCGACGCTAACTTCGTTTATCTTCGAAGATATCTGCGCTGCTTTCGACGACAGCCACGATCTTGAACGTTTCCCAGTGGTGTTGGCACTGGACGAGTTTAGATTAGTTTAGTTTAGTTTCGCTACGAGTTTCACCAGCCGCCACGATTAATCCGATGCGCGTGGATTTATGGTCCAGCCAACGCAATCGTTTCTCTTCGTCAGGTGTTGTGTACCAACATCCATACGTGTGTCCGGACCAAACCGAGGAACAAACGTTATCGACCTTCGTTCAGCCGAATCATAGAGACCATCAGGAATCGGATTCAAATGCAGTCCAACTAATTGAACAATTAGATTAAGGCCAAGTGAAGTTGATATTGAAAGTAAAAGTTACTTCATCTTTTTTCAAGTTCACCCGTTTTTCTTTGTTCAATTGCCGTAAATACGACCGTTCATTCGCCTCGTAAAGGAAGAAACGTTACTCCGGGTCATAAATGAGAGTCTCGCGGCTCGGAATCGCAATCAAGTTCCGTTCGGCGTTCACACATTTTTTATTACTTCTCGTTGACTTTCCACTAGCTGCCTCTTGGACAAAAGGGTGCGAGCCTTTGAATTTTAACTTAAGCTCGTGACCGAACATGCCAAGCGTCGAGGTCGCTGTAAACGGCAAAATAACGGCACTCGTAAAACAGTAATTGCTTCTACCCTGCTCTCCTTGCTTGCCTACGCTGCTATCGAGTTCGTTAGTACGTATTAGCATCTCGCATAATTTAAATTACAGCAATTGTCAAAAGATTGTTGATGCCTGTCACGCAATGTATACAATCTACAAAATAGTAATAGGAACTTATGCTGATAAGATACAAAGAGCAATGGGGGTTACAATCAGAAGTAAAGAAACTTTAGTTGAAATGGCTATATGAAAGTACTGGTTAGGCATTTCACAATTATTTCAACATATTATATCGCGTTCATAACAATTATTTTTATATATAATTCTACTTTCCTTGGGTGCGATAAAAGGCGGGCTCCTTATTTTTATACCTGAATTTCTTCTGACCATTGAAGCTATTAAAATTGTAATAATAAACAGAAAATTCAAAGTTGATACCTTAAGCTTGAAATTTTTGGAAATCTATTATTTTGAAAACAAAAAAGCTGAAGAAATATTAATTGAATTAGGTTTTTAATTATTTTACATAAATTTGTGCCAGATATCATGTCATGAGAACAAAACAAAATTTTTCAGCTATTTAGAAATTTTATCTTTAAAAAAAAAACCTATATCTCAAATATTTTTTCGTAGTTTTTTTTAATTTATCCCAAAAAATGTTTGAGCTATTGCAAAAGTAAGGTGTCCGCCTGATTCAGTATGTTGGAATTTAAAAAATCCGAAAACCTATTATGTACACTAAAAATAAATATCGAATTCGAATTCAGCACGAAAAACTATTATGAAAACGAAAAGTCCGAAAAAATGTCGGTCAGGTAGGATTCGGATGTTACATTTAAAGGTTTGATTAATTTTTTAGCTCTACTCTACGGCGAAAACTTCCATAAGACAAAAACTGGAATTCTGGTGGTTTCAATCTCACTTTTATTAAATATTATTTGCATAAATGTAAAATTTGAGAACATTTTTCATTTAGAATTAGTATTTACTTGTAATACAAGCAATTACATTATTCCATAACGTTTCATCGACATTGATTAATTTGAATAATCAAATTACTGTCTGAGACGGTTAAGTCGATGCCACTTTGTCAACTACTTCTGAAAGTTATGAAAAGAAAAAGTACCTGAAAGGTGTATTCGAGAGAGGTAGAAACGCTTCAGATAATTCGATTTAGAATTCAATGCTGCTGTAGTAGTAAATTGACTTCATTACCCAGCAAACGCGGCACAACCGGGACAATTAAGGAAACATTTCTCCTTAAGATTCCTTCTACCGAATAATAATATGGTGCGCAGAGTATCGTCGAGAAGGAAGAGGCTTTTTTAGTGGACAATAAATAACAGTTGCGCCTTCAAGGGTGGTATTTCTGGTCCTATCACGTCGCCGTGCCGCTTAATTATATATTACATCTCCATTCTTATGGTGGTGCAATGCAGTCCGAGATTCGTTATAATATAATTTCTTAAGGAAAGGAAATTTGCAAACATTCTTGAGAGAAAATTCGGAAAGTTCTGCTAGACATGATAATCGTATATAATGAGTAATACAATATCGCACGAGCAAATGAATCGTCAAAATATAAGACAGTAACAGAAATCTAAAAGCTTCTATATATACAAAAATGTCGACAGAGGATTGTACGTGGTCTTTTACTTTCAACATACCCATTCTAAATGTATTATTTCTTTCATTTCATTTATTCTAAAACTCCCTCTCTGCTTTAAGGTTTCAGTTACAGTCCCGTGTACATACTAAATGAGGGATTCGAGAAGTACCCTAAAAAGAAAGAAAACGAGGAAAAGAACGACGAAGCAAGAAGAGGTATAACTCCCTAGAGGAATGGCGGAGGCGGGTTGAATCCCCATAAATAGACCACAAAATGTCCCAGAGACATTCTTCCAAATGTACTTTGATCCGTGTTGAATTTTTAGGATGAGTCATGATTACCATAGAAAATAGAATATTAAAAACAGAAACTGAAACATCCTCTAAAATATGGAAGATGAAGCTGACATATGCACAATCAGTCCAAAAATATTATAACCCATTTTAGAGAGTTCTATTATGTATCTACTTTGTGTGAAGATCAATTCTAGTTGCAAATTCCTATTGTCGATACTTACCGATATATAAGCCCTTTAAGGATTCGTTTTAGATCAAAATTTTGCAAATTAAAAAAATTAATTACTGACAATAACACTCAGAGATCATTTACGTTAAGTTTCTGTAAAATAAATTTCCATCCCATAGCCACTCCTAAGTTTCATTTGAAAATCGTGAAAAACTATTTAGCAGGCTTTAAACGTATCTATTCAGCTTTTTAGAAGCTGATATTTTTCATGGTTTTTTAAATGTAGGTCAGATTTACTTCAGTTAGACGATTGTAGGATTTTCTAGAAACAAACCCCGCCCAGCTTTGAAGTAACAGTTCGCCCTTCATGGAAACTTTCACTACCACTCAGAGAAGCTCTGCCGTTTCCATGAACGACTAAGAGAACTTTACAACCGAGCCCTGAAGCCCTCTGGGGATTTCGAGGTCGTCCTTTCTCTCCTTGGACGTTCCACCCTGAATTTCACGAACCGATGATGCCAGTCGCAACCCTTGTTCTCGATTTCGACAGGAGCAGAATACGAAGCATGTCAAGATCTTTTCTAGAACGCCATTTTCCAAGAACGATTTGTATCCGCTATCAATGCATTCGTGAGCTGAATATAAAATCGCGACAACACGCTATAGGTAATCGACAATTTTGCTCTGAAATATTTTTGTAAAATGTCTAAATGCTGGCAAAAATAAATACTAAAGAAATCCGCTTGTAGGTAACACTTTAATATAAATAGGACTTCAAATCTATATGCTGAAGTTGTTTAAAAAGTATGATATTTATTGCTATATTTTTGACAATATTAAAATATCTTTTAGTATTTTTCTAATCACAAATAAACTGTTTAGCAAATTTGTTTAGTGCAAAAATTTTTTAATATTTTAAGAAAAAGATGCATTTTGGACAAATATGTATTCCATTAAACCTAAAATAGAAAAGGAAGAATATAATCCAAGAGAATACTTAGCGCGAGACCCAGTAAGTAGAAACATGTATGCTTGGTCAGACAGAAACTGAATTCGCAGGTACTTTAAACTTACTATGGATTTCCTTCATTTCTGACATTATCCGACAGTATTTTGCATTCGAACCAAAATCTATGTTTGTATTTTTCAAAGAATGATGTTTAATTTTCTCGAATTTTTTACATATTATATGATATTGTTTTTTCATAAAATATTTGTCATTATTTCCATGCAATGATAATAAAAATATGAGTAAACACTTTCAAAATTTAGTAAATCAGTTTTTCATCAATTTAGTGCAGTTGACAAAATTCGTTTCTTTCAATTTTTGATTTAAGAAAATATTGTATTGATTAAATCAAATTTTTTAGTTAAATCTACCAAATAATGCAAGAGAGCATTTTACTAGAATGAAGCAAAAGATTTGGTTCATTCAACAAAAATATTTTGCTGGAGAATTCTTAAAAGCGACGGGCGCATGCGCATTTGATGCGAACAAGTACTCTGGTTAAAGATGACAGGGCAAGTGCGAAAGTTCATAGCGTTGCGAAAATCCTAAAAAATTAATCTGTTTGCATCATGGTGATCCTTACAAACATAAACGATCGAGAAACAGAATCGAATGAGGGCTCAAGAAATACACATTCATGTCCAATTATTTCCAAGATTAACCATGAAATAATAAATTGAAAGGCCCGTTTTCTACACGATAGAAACGTTCTTCGTATATTTATTCTTTTACGTCTTGTCTGGTACAGAAACCCCATATTTCAGTTATTATTTGATGAATAATCATGCGTGATTAACTTGTTGGTAAATCAATAAAACATTTTTTTTAACAAAGTAAAAAAAAAGATCCCGAAAAATTTAGGTTTCAAATTTAGGCTTGCCGTGGAATTGCCTCGTCTCATGAAATTTAGTATTTCAATAAACTGCCTAATAATTAACACAAAATGAGACTAGCAATGTAGTAAAATGAACTAGAAAAAATGAAATGTAACCCATGCCATATAGGTATTTTTTGAAAGCCTATTTTTTTAGTGTGGAAAAAAGTGTTCACTGTTCACGTTTAAATATCTGTTTTTTGGAAATTCTCTATCCCCGGATTTTTAATGGGAAACTTCACTGGCTAAAGCTGTATGTTTTGCTCTAGCTTCAAGGAAACCTTTTTCTTCGTACCAATAATTAAAATTCTGATAAAATTAAAAAATGATTGTTTTGGAACAACGCTTGTAACCATGTATCCACTTAACAACATAAATAGGTGATTATATTATTATTCTAAATCAAACTAGCATTCCAGGCAATCTGAATTTCTTTTAAATATAATATTCAATGATTTACACCTGAAACTCCTAATTACGTTAATATTAATCGTAATTATTAAGCCCTAATGAGCAAAAATCTGTTTCCGACAAGAGTGATTTAGGCAGGATTTAACGGAGTATATGAGTAGTAAGCGGAAGTACAGTGAAGAGTGAAGAAATGCTTGGAAACCGTCGTTCGCCTTGTAACCCTGTAATCTTCATAGGCACTCTGGCATGGTTGGAATGAGAAGAGAGAGAGAGAGGTTTACAGAGAAGAGACGGTGGTCCATGGGGAAGAAGGAGCTCGAGGTTCCGCAGTAATTACCAATTTGGTTATTATGGTAATCTCTCCTGCGAAGATACCTCGTGATTCCGTTCGTTGTACGTGGGTTATTGGAAGAGGTACGTTTACCTGTGACTTCAAGCCATTCTTTCATCTGCGCACGAGACAAAGTCGTCCAATTCAAGTAAAGAGAAAAGTCTGAATAATAATCTGCCCATAGTGCGGTCAGAAAATTGTCTTTCTTACCACTTTAATTACAAGAAAGTTCCGCCCAGGTTAAAGATTAAAAAACTTTTAACACGAAAACTTTATTCAGGAGAGTCGACTCTAATTTTACGTATTTTTGAATAAAAATATCTCTAATGAAGTTGGTAAGTTGTTAGATATGAGTATTTTAGACATTTTATAATTCTGGAATGGAATATTGATTAAAATAACAAATTTTAACTTAGCCCTGTTAAAAAAAAGACGATTTGGAAGGGAAAGATATTTTGAAATAGGAATCGACAAAAAAGGAGAACGTTTCGAATCTGTCTTCAAACTTTTTGTATTATTAATCAAGTTTATTTCAGTTTGAAATATTGTTTCGCACGCTTCGTCCTATTTTTGCCTGTTTCTTTTTGCAATTCTATCAAGTTCTGTTCTATTGTATCATGTTTTACTAGATAGGATTGTTATGTACCGTTCCTAAAGGCTATTTTTGACCGTTCATATTGTTCATTGTTGTTGTTGTTCATTCCTACACTTCGTTATTGATTGATACTAACGGCATTATTAACCTATAGTTTTAAGGCTTTTAATAAGTTTGCTTGTTAAGGTTTAGGTTGATATCGATCATTGCTTAGCCTTCTTATTCACCTTTAATAAGTGTTGTCATTGACTGTTGCTACACTGTTAGAAATTTCTATAGCGATTTTACTATAAATGTAATGGAAGCAATATGCATATACGTTTAGTAAATTTAATATACCATCATCTTGTAAAATTAATATACATGTATAGTAAAACAGAGCGCGTGAAATTTGAAAGTTCTTTGATGCACACAAATCTTGTCAAATATTTAAAACTAAAGTAATAACCTACAATTCATCGACTAAATTCATATTTATAATCAAAGTGCAACGTACAGGTGGGATTTTCTTCAAAATTCACTGTAAATGTCAGAATTTGAACAAAAAAACCGTTGCTTTTAGGTTAGGTGTCTTTATTATTCGCTTAATTGAACTTTCCCACTTAAAACCCAGTATAATTTATGTTTAACTGGAAAAAAAATATCATTCTTTATTATTTGGAATTGACGATTACTGCCAAAATTAATTTTAATTTGTGTAAAGTGAATTTACCTGACTTTTCTAAGTGTTGACCAATATACACGGATATGAAATTTACTATGCAGCCTCTTAATTACTATTTCATAGACCGAGTTTTTAGATTTACTATACAAATGTATAGTAAATCTATATTAAAATTGCAAACATTTTTAACAGTGTAAGTATTGTTTCTGATCGTTTCTGCGATTTTCTATTGGCATTAGATAGTGCATATTCTTTTTACCATTGCTGAAGGTTGAATTGACCATTACTACAGATATATTCCAATGTCAAAAAATTCGATAATTGTATATGCAACTAGTGTTTTTGACCATAGGTATAGGTTAAACTGCATTGCTAGATGTTGTTGACCGTGTTATTGACAATTTCTATTTGTTGATATTGACCGTTAATAGGGGTTATTATTATGTACCATTACTAAGGGCTATTATTAACCGTTTCTACGGGTCGTGAATGAGTATTGCTGGAGTTTCCTGCTAAGTGTTGCTAGGAATTGTCATTGGTCGTTGACCACTATTGAAGGAGATAGGACAGATTAGGATTAGATTAAAAACATTAATTTAATTCTGAAATAGAATAATAGAAGATAAAAATAGATCTCAATATTGCAAAACAGAACTGAATGGTGATTAAATTATTATTCTTAACGTAGAATCGGAAAGACCTTTCATATCATAGAAAGAAATGAGATAAAGAGTATTCGGTATAATAAACAAAATCTATTTTATAGCAAAATGATTTGTTCGCAACTCTGTTTTCTTCTATAATTCCAATGTAGCCATAAAGCATAGTTTCTTGCTAATGATTTTTAAGCTCAAAAGAAAATGGTAAAAACAGTAATCGGAAAAGATGGTACAGAACGTTTAGAAAGTACGATATATCAAATTATCTTTTGGCCTCAGTGACCTTCCAAAAAATAAAAGGTATAATTGCAAAAGAAAGAAATAAAATGAAAACCGTGGCAGAAACGACGTGATTCTTAAGCTTCAACGCTCCCAGCAGAAGAAACGAGATGTTTCACGATGTATTTGAGTTCTTAGTTTGATTTGTGGGTCGAAAGCTCACATCATCCACGAGAAACGGGGATTACGAAGCGAGGCTTCGCTGACATTTGTTAATGCGTTTGTGACGCCGGATTACACCGCATGTTCCCGGCCGATAACCGATTCCGATCCATAAGAGTGGTCGCTAATTTATGCGCATATGCAAGTAACCGAGTCACTTATTATCGGATTCACGTGTGTAAAAGTGCTCTCGGACTGAAAGTGATTTGCGCGCGCCAACCACCCACAGGTAGAGAGAATCGAGTTTGCCGTTCGTGGTTTGCCTTTTGTTTACTTCCTTAATCGCTCGTTTACTCGGGCTTTTCGGCTAAAAGGAATCAAATGGGAACCATCGCTTTCCATATAGAGAAAACTATTACGTAGAGAGGAGCGAAAATTCATCACCAGAAATTAATGGCCGGCACATTTACTCCCTTTTTCATCGTTAATCGCTTCTAACGGGAAAACAATTAGTTTTCCCATTTTAAGAATAAAGTGAGCAGTTTATCACTTTACATCCCTGTTCAAAATATCAATTTTTTTCATAAATCAGGAAAAGTCAGATGAATATATGATTCTCTATTTTGGAACGCATTGTTCATTTGTTCATTTGTTGTTTGTTTCAATTGCAGAATTAGAAACTCATATATCAACAATATTCTTTAACAACTTCTTTTAAATCGCTGCTGCGAATCAAACTGTTTACGGCCCAAGAACGAAGCAATCTCGAAGAAACGATAAATCCATCTAGTTTCAAGTAACCATTTTCTCGTAACTCTTCCCGTACAAGAAAGTCTGACTGGATCGTTTTCGTTGAGGACAATCGACGCGACGATTTATTATCACGCAGGGTCTCGTAAGTAAGTGTCCGTATGTGTTGCGATCTGACAAGATCGTATAACAGGCCGATATGTCCAGTAATCTCCGTTCGCCAACGACTCCAGGATTGGAATTCTAGCTAAATACAAAGAGAAAGCCGATGTAACGTATAGGGCTATAGAACGTATAGGAACCTCAGTAGAGATATTCCCTCTGTCGTTAAAGAACATGGTAATGATTCTTTGTGAAAATAACTATTCCTTATTACTCGGAAAGTTGCCAACCGTAAACCAAAGAAGACAATTATGCTGGAAAACACTCTAGCGAAACTAATTTATAATCGAATACCGTAATTTTCTGCGGAACTTTTTATGTATATTGGAAGAAGAAAACTATTTACATTATAAAAGTAAAACCTGCGGTTATGGTTTAAAACGCAAGGTTCATTAAAGATGGAGAAAAAGAGGTATTTCATATTACCAAGAGAAGGAGAGGGTGATTGAAATGGTTGCTCAACTTACCTGAAACAAAGAAAAAATATTGCTAATAATTTCTGAAAAAATTAATATAATTGAAATTACTCTTATTATTTCAGATGAAGTCTCTTTCGCAATCGGTATTAAATATTGAAAATTAATTCTTAGGGATAAAAACTGAGATATCTCCATTTAATCTCAAACATCTTATATGACCTGCGGGCGAACTGTTTCTATATCTGCGATCTAGAGGAAATTACCACTTCTGCGATAAAACGTGATAATCTATAATGTTCATAGAGAGATTAACTAGAAGAGATATTCTGGTGTCTATAGTGAGTCAACGGACACACGTAGGGAAACTCTGTTAGTAATCAAAATGGTTCTGATCAAGATCCTGGTCGTTCATTGTATTACGGTCGCCAGTGAATCCATAGACACCAGACAGTAATGGCCATGAAATAGACATATAGTTTGACAGATACATCATTTTCGTCCCTTTAGTTCACTCGTGAGAGCGTGATGTTACTCATCGATCCCCATAATCTGACCATTGATAACACTCTCGACACTAGAAGCCTGACAACTGGCATTCGATACTGATATGGCAGAAGTGACAAAATCTACCCTGGCTAAATGTATTCATCGTATTAATCACTTGACTTTTGTCCGTCAAAAACAGAAAATCTTTAATCAAACCAGATAAAAAAATTTTCGGGTTACATTTTTCACCCTGCTCTACAAAAAAAGTTTTTAAGCTCTTTTTTCAAATGTGTCTTCTTTGAGTTTTAAATTTGCATTATTTCCAAAGCGGAAAGCAATGCAGCTGTATTTATATTTTATATTTCGAACTGTCTTTCGTTATGGAGTTTTCCGTAAGACTAACCCCTTTTCCAGCTCATTCAGGGCTAACGTTACGAGAAAGTCCGTAATACTGGCCCTAGCGCTTCGGTTAGTTTTACGGAAAATTTCGCGTTACTAGTCAGTGCCTTTATAATTCATGTTTGATACATTTAAATGATGTTGAAATGCAAATTTGAGTTTTTGATTCCACTTTTTAATTGTAAAATATTTTCATCTTTGTTAACATTATTGCCTCTCATCGCACTAGATTTTGATCTATTCAGTATTGATAAAAGTCTATATAACATTCAAAGAAATAAAAATAGTAAAAAATCTTACCCAAAATTAACAGTTTACGTTTGCAGCTAAGAAATTTTGAAATTTCGAAAACAGGAAGCAGAATGTTAGGCTTCCTTTAAGAAATTGATTTAAAACGCGAATTTTATACAAAAAAAGTATTTTCTTAATCCAAAAGAATTTGTCCCGTAAAAACATTTTTTACATGAAAAAATATCGTGTGATCGACATTCAAAGGAAGGTTCAGTCCATCTCCTGCTCCTACTCTATATGCGCATTCTTAACTTACAGCCTGAAAATATGCCTTAAAAATTATCCACGCGTACGTCACCGGTATCCCAAGTGAAATTATCTCTTTTTATGATCTTAAGTACCAGCCCTATGAGTTACGTGCAAACTTGAAGAAAAATAAAATTTTATCCGTGGCACAAGTGCGGGAGCGAGAAAGATGTCGTAAATTTTCAAGTTTTGAAAGTCTCGTAAACACGTTTTATCGATATATATATATATATATATATATATATATATATATATATATATTTGTTTTATAACTTTGAAAGGGTTTAAGGACAAAGGTTTAAGAGGATTGAAATTGCGCATGAGGCTTTTATTTTCTATGAGTCGGAAGTTTTTGTGAAAACGAAGAGCGTAGTTTGTAAATAGCTTTTTACGATTCCAACCAGGTGGTGTCTGTCTATGTCTAGTTAATGGACGTTCCGAAGCTTGAAAACGCGCATTTCACTTCCCATTCCTCTTGTTTTTCAAAGTCAGTCACGTAATAGTAAAATAAATTTCCCGATTCATTCATATATTTATCTTATTTAAGCATTCAGTTCTCCGAAGATTCTTTAGTAATAGATAGTTATGGAGAGGTCTATGCCATAATGTCCAGATTTTTAAAAACAAAGATCTTATAAAATATTATAATTAAGTTAATATTTTGCAAATCATGCTCTCAACTTAAAAGCTGTCTAAATATTATAAAGCGATTTTTTATTTAAAATTTCATAGTTGAAGACAGGCACATGACAAAACATTCTTTAATACAATAAAAAAAATTACTAGAAATTTTCAACTTTCGGACAACAGCCCATAAAGTAATGATTTTTTTTAAATATAAAATATTTTATGGTCTTATATTTTGCACATTTTACTACGACAAAAACATGTTTCCTTGGTATAGTTTGACTAGAAAAGAATGTTCTGAAACTTTGGTTTAAAAAGATCTTAATGGTGTATGTGTTACAACAGCATCTATGTAGATGAAAGCCGGCACGATTAATGGCCCACAGGCTAGGTGTTAACACACTACAAAGTGTTTTATAACCTCAAAGAGGTATGTGCCTTGTCGCAAGCGCCTTCTCGTCCATCCTTCTTCGTAAAACAACGATAGGAGAGAAAAAGACAGCTTTTCTATCACTCTTGAAAAAGAGCAGGATATAATATAAACTTCCCACGTTCAAACGCAACATCCCCCTATAGTTTCTTGGGCTTGACACACGTGTCATCGATACATTGTAGCCTGTGGCGAGTTGTTATTAATAATGGTAAACTGGTATCAAGCTAGATTTATTACTACCTTCATATTAATCAATTTTATCAGTCAAGATAAACCGGATCCAGCGATTCCTTCCGTCCGCGCGTACAATCCTTTCGCTTTTCGCAATAAATCTTGAACCCTCCGCGCTACTACCATCAACTGTTTGCAGTTATCAAGCGCAATATGAGGTTAATTTTAAACTGGAAGTAAATTTTCACTTTAAAGAATTATTAAATAACCTAATTGTACTTCCAGACATTTTATTGCAAATTTTCATTATAGCGAAACTTAGTTCAAAATATAGCACTTTAGCGACTAATCCTACAATATAGGATTTTTCAGAAGAACCAAAAACGTTTCCAATTTTTTATTTAAAAATCTGACAATAAGTTGTTAGCGTTACTCATTCAACTTTGTGCATGTTTCCATTGATTGAACTTACATTTTTTGCGACTCCAGCTTCGCTTTGCACGTTATAAAAACAAGGATAGGCGATTTGGAAGAAAATGCTTCTAAAAAAACTTACACATCTTATTCTAAAGAGTAACATTACGCTCAAAAAATGCTGAAGCAATTTATCATAAAATTAGCATTAGTAAAAATATAAAAGTTTTGGGATGACTATAAAAATTAACGAAGACATATGTACAATTGAACAAAATATAAAAGATGAGGTGTTCCATAAAAGAAACTTTCAATATTTTTATAAGTCAGACAAAAAAAAAGGAAGATGATTTTTAGGTAAACTTTATCTTTTTAATTTTTTTTTTAAATTTTCTCTCACATATATAAAAAATAAATCCTATACGTTTTATGCGAACTCAACTATTCTTGTGGACAGGGTAATTTATTTTTAGTTTATGGAATTTTTTAATTCTTCTCGTAAATGATGCAATATTTCATGAATGAGTATTAAGTCTTTTTTGTAGAACTTAGTCAAATGTGCTATGCAAACCTTTTTTTAATATTTTTTTTCACATCAGACGTTGTTTGCAAGAAAAATGTTAAAATTCAATTTTACAAAAAGGATTCTCCAAGCTACCAAAGTGGTTTTAGCTTGCAGGATTTCTTCCTTATAAAAGGAAAATTTCAACAACAAATTTTCAAAAATATAAGTCTGGATTTGCAAAAATGGTGTTTTTTTAAACAAATTTCGAAATTCAAATAATGCTCAACTTCGCGTAGACAATTTTTTTCTTATATCCAAAAAATACGGGTCGCCTAATATCATTTAAAACCCCACCTCTTTCGTCCACGCAAGATTCTGCGACTTGAAATGTAGCATCTACCTGATTTGAAATTTATCGGGTCCAAGATTGAACAAAACGTTTGAAATCTTTCTAATTTTTACGAATCCTGGTATCTAGAGGTTGCTTAAATCACTTCATGTAAATTCGAAATAAATGTTTCAAAATTCAAAATCTTGGACCCAACATGGCAGCCAGGAAAAATCAAATGTGATGAAGTCTTAGAAAAAAGAGCCTCGGTGGCTTAGACGATAGACTTCTGAGCAGGAGGCCTGAGGTTTGATACCTGTGCCGGTAACAATGGAAATTTTTCTATGTGACTGGTCGATTTCGAGTAATAAATACACACACACATCCACACACTAACATAACATAACAGGAGAGTGTCTGAATTTGGGAATCTAACTTATGACCTCAGAAGGACCGCTCCGTCCACCCTAACCTAGCCGTCTTCCGTCCTGCGGCCTGGCTAGGGAATATGCCGGATTGCAGAGTGGATGAGGTTAACTGTGGTGTGCAAAGACGTCCGCGTCATTTAATGTGCCATGGGGTACACCGGACGCCCAATAGGTTTATTTCGAGAACGTTGGAAACAACGAAATGCACTGAGATCTAAATCGCTGAAGGTGCTCAGATTCCATGAACTGTCTTAAGAATAAAAACGCTTGTGGCAAATGGGCTTTATAACCTGAGCGCTAGAGGGATCACTTACGAAATAATCCGCCTACATTAAATCAATCAATCAAGTCTTAGAAAATTATGCAGTGAGAATTGGACCTTCAAAAGTTCACAGGACGTGACACTTTCCACCAAAATTTGATTTCTCTCAGCTAGCTCTACACCTTCGTACTTGAAGGAAATTTTTATCATCAAAAGTTCTAAATGGCATAGCTTCGAAGTTAACGTTAAAGCACGTTCAGTACTGTACTTATAGTAATTAATTAGTCGTGGTTGGCGTGGATAACAACTTTACTCGTATATTTAAACTTAAAGCCAGAGAAATGACGGTCGAAGGGACGAAACGTCTATTTTAGGAATGAGGTTGAGAGTATCGCCAGGTCGCAGCTGACAACGACGATTGGGGTGCCGCGATAACAGGCTCATAATGCTCCCGTGAGCCTCGCTCTCTCAACCTTCGAATGTCTACAGTCTACACTCTATCTACCTACTCTGATGCTTTCAACCTCCAGCCGGACTCGACTGTCGCTTTGCCTTTTTCACTCTCTTTGCAATTTCTCGCTAGTCGGATTCAGTTAACCTTTATTATTTCGACCAGCCCAATGGCCTCGTTACCCACTCAGAAAGGACAAGAACAACAACCTTTTTTAAAACATCTTTTCTAAGCTATAATGTTATTTTTCGCAAAGACAAATTTTTTCTCAACCAATATGTAGTGTCTTAGGACTAACTAATTATACTGGTCAACAAAATGTTACCTATGTATCTTTTGAAGGAAGCGCATCATTTCCGAAGTTCTTCTTTGCGCTGGATTCGAATCTGGGCTCCATTTTTCGATATCAGCTCTTGTTTAGTAGTAAACTGCAACTTAATCTTTGTACTCACCATTTTTTATCACAGTGCAAAACGATTTAAGGCATCGTATTTTAAACGTCGCAGACATGATTTCAATGCGTTTTTTAATTCTTAATCCAAGGACCACCTCAATTTTCCAATAGCCTATAGGGGCCGTCCATAAACCACGTTACCAATTTAAGGGGGGGGGGGGGGCCAGCGCCAAAAACTACGGTTTGTAACAGGGGAATGATTGGGGAGTGGGTAGTGGGTAGTAGAAGTAACTTTATGAATTTAGATAACGTTTAGTACGTTTCCTGGTGATAAATTTTAACAAAGATTATGAATTTTGCGAAAGCCGGTCCTGCAATAGTACAGCTCAATAATAACTTAATAATTTTGAAAGACACTTTAATATTTCCGACTTCACATTCTTTCCGCTACTTCCCTCGTTTCTCCTTTTTTTAAAGAATTCTTCTTTTTCACATGTTTTGAACAGACTTTTCCTTTTTCTCATTTTTTCGCTTAAATACGAACTAAATAAGTAGAACCCAATAAGAAAATCCTGATTCAGTTTGAGTATGACTCAGGGGGTACCCAAACGTCGATAATTGACGAAAACTGGATAGGTTCAAATTCACACAAATCTAATACCTTCCATCATAAATGATGCGAATGCAAAAATATCACATACCTGTAGAGTCGTCGAAAACTGCTTTTTTACTGGAACGCCAAAGCCTGTGATATCCATACGAAGTTGAAAGTGCTGCTCTCCACTTGGAGTGAAAAGCACGGGCTATGGCGCTCCAGTAAAAAAGCAGTTCTCGTCGACTCTGCAGTAATGGAATATATTTCTCCTTTAAACTAAGGGTCAAAGTTTAAGGTTCAAAATTTCATTCGTGCCATTTCCCAAAATTTTTCGAGTTCTCGTCAGTGTTTTATGAATTTTCAAAAAGACTCAAAACAGTGTTTTTAACAAATATTTTACCCGGTTCTTGTCTTCACTATATCTCAAGAATAATAAATGCTAGAATGAATGACTTTCTTAAGTTTTCTTCAGCTTTAAAAAAGAAAGAAATTCACCGATCGGTTATTTAAAAAAGTTCATTGTTTATCAAAATATCACGGTTTATGTAAAACTCTAATTTCTCGTGTTTTTATTCGTTCTCACTATTATCTCGAGAACAGTCAGGTCTATTTGAAAATTAAGTTGGTCGTTGGATTGATCCTTAAAAACGCATCGAAATTATGTCTGCGATGTTTATAAAAAAAGCTATGTACATCCTTTGCACTATGATTAAAAACTTTTAATAAAAAAATTAAGTTGCAAATAACTATTCAATAAGAGCTGATCTTTAAAATGGAGCTCGGATTAGAATTTAGCTCAAAAAAATACTTCAAAAATCCTGTGTCTCATTCCACATACATACACTAAAAAAAAATTTTTTGATCCAAAGAAATGCATTTCTTTGATTGTATTCATTTGAGCCAAAAACCCGTTTACTTAATTGTACTAAATATTGTTTAAAAGCAACAAACTCGTGCATTGATTCAAAGGAATCATTTCTTTGGGCGCCATTTCTTTGAAATAAAGAAATATTGCTTGGCCTCAGAATATGAGATAATTAACTCAAGGAATTGATATCTTTAAAACTAAGAACCTAGTTTCCTTAAATCTTGCTTTCGCATCCAAAGAAATAGTTTTTTAGTTCAATAATTTTGAGCCTTTGAATTAAAAAATATTTCATTTGAAATAAGTAACTCATCGATGCGTGAAACAAATATTTTGGTTTCTTTGAATCAAAGAAATATTGACATAAATGAAAGCAATATTAATTAAGTGAAAGCGATATTTCTTTCGTTCTAATAGAACGTGTCATTAGTCGAATAAAGTAATTTGTTCACTTAAGTAATAATTTATTCACTTGGAAGATATGTTTCTTTTAATAAATAGAGCGAAACGATTTATGTCCAATAAATATTTCCTTCAAGTGAAGAAATATATTTTTGAAATAACTTCATACACCATTCGTTCGAAAAAATATTTTGGTAAAATTCCTTATTTGTACTGAGTATTTCAGACATATACCGCCAGATGCGCAGATTTTATAGTCTCACAATAGAAATGGATTCTCCAGTCTTTAAGTTAGCCATACATTTTCACCGTAGATATAATCTGAAAAATGTGGTGATTGGTGTTTATCGGTCTTCCTAAGCATTGGTCAGTTGGTCTTGCTTGAAATTCTTTTTCCTACTTCGCGAAAATGAAAATAAATATATTATTATAAATTATAATCATTATAATTGCATTGACTATTTTTTTTCAATTAATCGCCCTGCTTCATTTTCATACTTTAACTATTCAACATTTTTAAACAATAGGAGAACTTTCTGTTTGAGTAAATTGGTCTTTGAATCAATTAATATTTTCTCAACTCTGTTACGTCTTTTTTTTAAACAATATGCCGCATCTTAGAAACAAATAAATATTTATTTCCGTTGAAAAAAATTTCTTTGTTGCAAAGAAATGTTTAGTTTACCAAAAAATACGCTTATTTGAATCAAAGAATCATATATTTGGTTTAAAAGAAACTTTTTCTCAGTCCGAGTTACATTTATTTGTATGTAATAATTATCTTCTTGGACTTACACCATACTTCTTTACATTACGGAACTCACCTATCATATCAGATACTTATTTATTACAGTCAATAACAAATCTATTTCACTCAACGCATATTTTACAGTGTCGAGTAAGTATTTCTATGCCTTAAGCATGGCGTTCCTCAGATCCAAACAAAAGATTTCTTTAATATGAAGAAATATTTCTTCGGCCATATTCTGCTCTACCATTTCTTTGAATCAAAGAAATTTTCTTTGATTCAAATAAGTTTTTTTTTCAGTGTAGGCGACACATTGGGAGCCAGTGTTATTTATTCAAACTTAATAAAAATTAGGAATTTTTAGAGGAATGAGGGTCATGTTATACACTACCGGTCAAAATTGTGGGACCACCTACAAAATTTGTATTAAAATCACGCTCGTCTTTAAAAGCTGCATGCTTTAGGGAAGTGACAGGAAAAATTTGTAACTTTGCTCAAATGAAGCCTGAGGTCTCAGCTTTAAATTAAGACCAAGAACACTCAAAACTTCTTATTAGTTTTCAAGTTAGGACTTTATTTCTTAAGCGACGCACGAAAGGTTTTTGATGCGGCGGATCGGCAGATCGGTTAGGCTACTGCCTAACGAGTCGAGCGAACTGTCGATCCGCCG